>CM056049.1:485801419-486208919 GCA_029574335.1 Rana kukunoris | reverse complement strand
GTTTTAACTGTAGTTCTGCGTTTCTTATTTGTTTAGCCTCCTCCGCTACCAGGGTCATCACTTTCAGCACCACATCCGCCGTTGGGTTCGGACCGAACCATGCTAATTTCTCTCTTATTAGCTTGTTAGCTGGTGATTCCTCACCCTGAATCACTGGTGTCCCCATCTTCTGTACTGCAGGCCTTGCTGCAACCGAGTTCTCCTGGTCTAGCTTCATTTATTCTGCTATGATGACACGCTCGGTTTTGTTGCTAGCAATCCTTCCACAAACTTCCAGTAGTCCTTTCCGTGTATTTCTTTTAAGCAGGGTGTATCAGTCTTCCATTCACTGTTCCCAGTGTCTGCTTGGAATCCTGGTGTAAAGGAAGGTAGAAGGGAAAATCCCGCTGCTGCCAACCACTGTGACGGTATTAGAGCATATCTCCGCCATCCTCTCCCTTCTTCTCCCATAAAAGAAATCACCCAATATTCCCCGACTTAGGAATATCCCTGGAATCGCCGAATCATCCACACATGAGCCATGGCTTAATACTGGATGCAACAGGACACACTTTAATGAAAGTACACAGCACACTTTATACAGGATTTGGAACATCCCGCCCCCAACAACCGCTTTCCTATTGGTCCATTGTAAAGTATTCAGTCTTCACTCTGGTCCTCTAAAAACCATGCAAATGAGGACTTGAAAATGTCTCCGCAGAGATTGGTCCCAAAGCTTGAATAGGTGTGGCCAGAAGCCTGAATATCTGTGTTCAGACAAAAGCCCCAGGGGGTCAATCAATGTACACAATAGCCAGCCACAGAACAATGGAGCCGTCTGGAGAATTGAGACAGGGCAGAAGTAATTTACACCTTATAATAGAAAGGCTTTAAATAGGGTTATCACACAATGGACAATAAGTATCACTTATGAGTCTGTTGACCTGGCTGGGGTTTAGAATAACAATTAACACCTCTACACACTGGACAATAAAATGTATCTCACAAGCCCGACTCCGGTATGCCATTGAAGGGTCATTGTCCAATTATCCAGGTCTAGAGGCACACAGGCATTAAGATTAGCAGGGAGAGAATTACATCTTCTGTAATACATGAATTAGGATTTCAGTATTTCATGGTCCATGACACCTTTCTACTTTAACTGCATGTCGATCAGCCGCCGCAGTTATACTGCGGCAGAATCACTCGGTGGTCCCTTTAATGGGAATAGCAGGCGCACGCTCCAACAGCGCATTGTCAGAGCCGATGCATGTGGCCAGCAGCCGCGATGTCCCCTGGCTACCCATGATCATTCCACAGAGAGCCAGAACTGGGATCTGTCAATGTAAACAAACAGATCCTTGCTCTGTCAGGGGAGTAGAGAGATTGTCTGCACCTAGTGATCAGGAACAGCAATCTCTCTCTACTCCCAGTCAGTCCCCTCCTCCAACAGTTAGAAACACCTCCCTAGTGAACACAACCCCTTCCCTGCCACTGTTATTTATACAGTGATCAGTGGCTAATTTTAGCTCTGATCGCTGTATAAATGTCACTGGTCCCCAAAAAAGTATCAAAAGTGTTGGATCTGTCTGTCGCAGTCCCGCCAAGAATCGCTGATCACCACCATTACTAGTAAAAAAAAAAATAACAATAAAACTGCCATAAATATATCCCCTATTTTGTAGACACTATGGCCCGGATTTACAAAGCACTTACGCCGACGTATCTCGAGATGCGCCGTGTAAGTGTAAATATGCGCCGTCGTATCTATGCGTCGTACCCACAGAACAATATACACCAGAAAATAGGCTTCATCCGACAGACGTAACTTGTCTATGCAGGCGTATCTTTACGCTGGACGCATCTGGCGCAGCCATTGATTTTGTATTCAAATATGCAAATGAGGGAAATACGGCGATTCATGAACGTACTTGCGCTTGACGCAGGCTACGTGCGCCACGTGTAAGTTGTACGTCTGGCGCAAAGTTATGCCCCATAAAGCAGGTGTAATTCAGCAACAGACGTGCACAGGTCAGCTGGACAGCAGCTTCAGCAGCTCCGTTACGGACGAGCTGAGCAACCACACTTGCAGGACAACACATCTGTATGCCAACACGCCAGGTAGGGCCGTCATCAGGAATGATGGGGCCCCTTACACAGCTTCAGGCATGGGCCTGGGGGGTGCTGCCACAAATTGAGAAAGACAAAATAAAGAAAAATATATACTGTAAAAAAAGGAACTTAAAAAAATAAATGAATATTTTTTTTTATTTGACAAAAGGGGCTTGCCATCTGGGGTCCTGTGCTCACACATACCACATCCACCTCACATTGGATTAGCCCAAGTCCAAGGCCCCAATTATGTCGCTGTCCATTCATACCACATTCACACAGTTGTGGGGATAAACTCTCCCCGACGACCCAGGGTGACACACCTTACTGGCAGGAATTTCACCCACATTCACACACCACTCACACTGTAGCCTACACTACTGACCGTGTGCAGTCACTACCAAAGAAAAAAGCTCAAAACACAGAGTCGTGGGCCAGGCATGGTGCCACGACTCCGGCTTCTGAGTTGTCTCGGTGGAGCCTCGGGTAGGGGGTGGGGCATCTGG
This sequence comes from Rana kukunoris, assembly GCA_029574335.1. Taxonomy (NCBI): domain Eukaryota; kingdom Metazoa; phylum Chordata; class Amphibia; order Anura; family Ranidae; genus Rana; species Rana kukunoris. The sequence continues at coordinate 486,206,322 of CM056049.1, read as the reverse complement.
AGGAGGATCATCCCCAGGTGTGCCACTCCTGGACAGCTGTTGGCTGCCTGCCCTCCAACGCCAGGGCAATGCGGGTGAAGACCGCATTAGTCTGCGTCTGCATCCACAGCTGGCGGGTGGTGGTCTGCCACAGGTGGCGCCTCGTCTGCCTCCCCTCCGCTTCGATGGCAGCAGTATTGGCCTGTAACGCCACTGCCAGGCTCTTTACCTCTGCCACCAGGCCTGCTGTTGTCGCCTGCAGCTCCCCAAAGCAGGTGACTAGAGCAGCACAGTTCCCACTGACATCGTGCATGCTGTCAGATATCTGGGGCAAGGAGGGCAGGCTGTCTGTCACACATCGTAGCTCCCCGGCTATGGCACCCATATGGTGGGTTTGGCGGGCCTGTTCCCTCATAAGATTTTCCCAGAGGGAATCAGGAACACCCCTTGTCTTCCGCAATGGGGGATGCCCTTGAGGGGCTTTCCCTGATGGGGGAGGAGGATGAGGGGGCATTCCATGATGGGGGAGGAGGGTGAGGAGCTTCCCCTGATGGGGGAGGATGTTTGGGAGGGTCCAGGGATGAGGTTCTCCTCCTGCAGGTAGACACCTTCCTCAAGGCCCACTTGCTCCTCCTCAACTTCCTCTACAGGTGAGGTGTGGGCACTCTCCTCCTGGGATGGCATGGGTTGTCCAGCAGATCACGATGGCTCCGCTCCCTCCTGCACATCTGTGGATGACACAAAGCATTCACATGGTTGTGGACCCACACACTTGTCACATGTCCCCCTTGCACCCCCTCATATACTACACACCGGATAGGAGATAAAACACACTTACCTGTCCTTAAGCCTGGTCAATGGAGTCATAGCCCTCCAGGCCCTCTACTTGATCCCTCTGCAGACACCTGGCAATCACCTCCTCATCAGGAGTGAGCCTGATATCAGTTGCTGGTCCACCTCCAGTGTCCCTGGTGTGCCTCCTCATCTTGGCCAGCTTGTCTCTGACCAGACGACGCAGGTCATTAATCTTTTTTAAAATGTCCCTGGAGGTCCTTGTCTCATGTCCAAGGGCATTGACCTGCATGGTGATCTCCTGCAGGATCTCCTCCTTCCTGGCCTTACTGGTCTGGCCACTCCGTGCCCCATGGAGGTACTGGTCGTATCTGGAAATGGCCGAAATCAGGACTGCCTTCTCCCCCGTAGAAAAATTCTTCCTCCTCTCCTTAGAGGTCACTGGAGCAGACACTGGAGCAGACATCTCGCAGAAAGCAAAAGTACCTACACCAAAAGCTGCTGGTGTACTTTTGCGCTCGATGGGCGCATGTCTGGGCGTATTTATGCTCTGAGCGTAGGCGGTGGGCCGGCGTATCTTAAGGGTTACGCCGAGCCTAGTTGTGAGCATGCGCATAGGGGTGCGGGACATACATCCACGTCACCTCGCATGTGCCGTTTGTTCCGCCCTTCATTTGCATGGGGTCACGCTTCATTTAAATGGATCACGCCCACTTCCTTCCTACTTTGAATTTCCCCCGGCTTACACCTACGAATTTATGTTACGCCAGCATTGGGAGCATTTGGTTTCTGAATACCATGCTTGCCTCTCTGAGTTTCGTCGGCGTAGAGTAAAAGAGATATGCTACGGCGGCATATATATGCGCCGATGTATGTGAATCCGGGCCATTAACTTTTGTGCAAACCAACCAATATACGCTTATTGGGATTTTTTTTTACCACACATATGTAGAACAATACATATTGGCCTAAAATGATGAATAAATTGTTTTGTGGGGGGGGGGGGGGATATTTATTAGAGCAAACATTTTTATTTATTTATTTCAAAATTGTCGGTCTTGTTTTGTTTATAGCGGGGGAAAAAACGCAGAGGTGATCAAATACCACCAAAAGAAAGCTCGATTTGTGGGACAAAAGGACCTGGTCATTAAGGGGGTAAATCCTTTTGGGGCTGAAATGGTTAATAAGAAAAAAGTGCTACTCGTAAAGATATATAACTAATAGTATTTATCCAGACTGCAGCGTTCCCTTTAAAAAATAACCTTCCTTTTGAGCAATAAAAATATTCAAAATCACAACTGGTAAGAGTAAGTCACTAAATGTACCTTTTGAGACATCTGCTGTTCATGTTTTATAATGGTTTGGTAGATGCTTTGTAAAATACTTATCCCTGCCTTGAAATTCACCTCCCTGCCTGTACTAAACAGAAGAGTTGTTATTGTTATTGACCAACTAAACCAAGTTTGAAAAATGCAAGGAAAAGGGTGCTTGCAATATTTAGTATGGAATTTCATTTGAATTTATTTTCAGTTTCAGTTTTTTTTTTTAAACTGAAAAAAGGCAATCAAAAGGTAGGTTACCATCTACATTTTGGAAACTCACCTTCTTTACTATCTGTCATGATTGTGTTTTTCTGATATCTGTCATCTAAGGTATGATTTGAACATAAGGTTATATATCATATATTACATGCTTTTTCCTCTGTTTGTTATTTGTGTCTCTATTGGAGATAGTCAATATGTTAACAGTCCTTGTGAAAGTTATATATACAGTAAATGTATGTTGATAATACATTTTTCTTGTAGTCAGAGCTGTGTATATTAAATAATCTAGCTAACATATGTGGTCCTGGTGAAGGGAGTGTTATTGGGAAACCTGATCAACAGAATTAGAACTCCATACCAGTATTATTGTCATGCTCTGTACTGCACGTTATACACATGTAGCGCCCTCCTAGGTAGGTGCCAGAGTAAGTGTATATTTTTTTGGTTCATCTACTTAACAGGGAGACAGCTAGGCAAATGTACGGTATGTGCTGTCTGCTTAGTAGAGAGCTGTGATGGATTGATAGAGTCCGCTCAGGTGCTGCTTATGCTGTCTTCAACGTTTTACTGATCTAATGGCTATACTAGACAGTGGGTGGAAACCTTGCAGATAAGAACATGGATCTCTATACAGCCCTGGCTAATTACAAGGGGATGTGCCCCAATGCACGCTGGGTAACTGTATTTATATCTGGTGAGCACATGGGCTCTGGGTCTTCGGCAGAGAGAGATGTCCAGGTCACGAGGGGAGCCTGACGCCCCTCTTCAGCGCAGTCTAGCATACGGCCTCAGGAGGTCCACCTGAGGACCTAAACCATTAAAGTTGCAACCCATTGGTTCTTGTGATAGCTGACTGAGGAAGGATGACCGCGGATCCTGTCTGGTACTGCTAAAAAAGGCTGCCGTGTGTTCCTCAGGAGCCTTGTGCGTACAGATCTCCACAGGGAATCCTTGGGACTTGGGCTGTTAGATCCCCTTCTGGATGCTAGAAGTCAGCTACTGGATGCAAGCTAAAGGGGGCACTGGCTAGTGTCTTGAAGAGGCAAAGTTCCTACAGATAATCTGCTACACAGTTCTATTAAGAGAGTTGTCCTCACCTGAAAATAGTTAATTTAAGGTATCCTACTAATTCCCTTCCCTTATCCAAGCTCTCCAAATAAAATACAAACACAATTCCCCTAGACTGGTCATTGAAGATAACGAGCGGAAAAGTGTGTGTACCTGGTTGTGTGAAAATACCCTGTAACTGGCTGTGGATTAATCAGGGGGGTCCTCGGGAATTTAATGTATTTTTTTATATGTGAATCAATAAAATTTGGAAAAAAACTTTTATAAAAAATAGTCTGAATTTGGTTTTCAATGGCATATTTAAAGTCCCTAAATAGTTTTGACTTTTATTTGTTTGGTTACCATCTAAATAGGTGCTCCACTAGTTTGTGACCATGCACTCCATTCATTTCAATATATACCCCTGCTACACCTGGCATGGCCACATAGCACAGCTTAGTAGCAGCAAGGAAACTCACTTGTGTATTTTCCATTAAAGTATATACTAGTCTAAATGGAGCTCACATAAAAGGTGTAAAAAGTGGGAGTGCTTGTGTCACTGGCTGTTCAGACCTGTAGGAGTTGTGTATCTCTAGCTGCAGGAAGCAAGCTGAGGGTGTAAAGTAAGGGCTTTAACTGGGTGTATGGAAATCATATATGTGGCATCCAACTACACAGCCCCCCCCTTACCATAGTGCCACAGTGCCCCAAAGACGAATGCACTCGACAACTCATGAAATTATATAATCTAATACATTTAAATATGTTTTTAACGCATTACTTAATGCATAACAATATAACAGGTGTACCACACCAAAGAGACGAGAGAGTTCAAAACTCTTTATTAGGGTCCTTTCACACGTGCGGACCGTTCGTCCGTTTTTTTACGGATGAAAAACGGACCGCAATGATTCCCTATGGGCTAGCGGACGTTAGCGGATGAGCATCCGCTAACGACCGTTTGCATCCGTCTCCGTTAAGCTCCGCTTTTTTGAACGGAAGAAAACCCTATTTTTCTTCTGTCAAAAAAACGGAACGGACGAAAAACGGATGTGAACGGACGATCCGTTTAACATCCGTTCCGTTTGACATCCGTTTTTCATCAAAATATTGAAAAATAAATAAAATAACAGAATTCAACAAACTTTAATATGCATTCAAAAGGCATACATTACAATAACCCTTGACCCAGGAAGTGTTTAAGCACATGCTGGCTAGCGCCCAGAGAGAAGAGAAAAGTTTTATTATACTGAAGAATTGGAGAGAAGAGAATGGCAAAAGATGTCTCACAAGAACAAATCATACAACTTGTGCATGAGAGGCCTGCATTGTGGGACAAGAGATGTCCAGAATACAGTGATCGAAACCTTACCATTGTTAAATGGGAAGAGATATTTGAAGCGGTGACCCCAAACTGGCTATCACTGAGCACCAAGAGACGTACACAACGTGGTAAGCAGTATGTGTGATGGGGGTGGGTTGGCATGATAAAACTTGTAGTCCATCCATATGTCAGCATCCATATGCCTGCCACAAGTTGTGGACTGGCCACTGGCCACGTCACCTGCCACGACACTTGCCACGACACTTGCCACGACACTTGCCACGTCAGTTGCCACGTCACCTGCCACGACACCTGCCACGTCACCTGCCACGACACCTGCCACGTCACCTGCCACGTCACCTGCCACGTCACCTGCCACGTCACCTGCCACGACACTTGCCACGTCACCTGCCACGTCACCTGCCACGTCAGTTGCCACGACACCTGCCACGACACCTGCCACGACACCTGCCACGTCACCTGCCACGTCACCTGCCACGTCACCTGCCACGTCACCTGCCACGACACTTGCCACGTCACCTGCCACGTCACCTGCCACGTCACCTGCCACGTCAGTTGCCACATCACCTGCCACGACACCTGCCACGTCACCTGCCACGTCACCTGCCACGACACTTGCCATGTCACCTGCCACGTCACCTGCCACGTCACCTGCCACGTCAGTTGCCACGTCACCTGCCACGACACTTGCCACGTCACCTGCCACGTCAGTTGCCACGTCAGTTGCCACATCACCTGCCACGACACCTGCCACGACACCTGCCACGTCACCTGCCACGTCACCTGCCACGACACTTGCCACGTCACCTGCCACGTCACCTGCCACGTCACCTGCCACGTCAGTTGCCACGACACCTGCCACGACACCTGCCACGTCACCTGCCACGTCACCTGCCACGTCACCTGCCACGTCACCTGCCACGACACTTGCCACGTCACCTGCCACGTCACCTGCCACGTCAGTTGCCACGACACCTGCCACGACACCTGCCACGTCACCTGCCACGTCACCTGCCACGTCACCTGCCACGACACCTGCCACGTCACCTGCCACGTCACCTGCCACGTCACCTGCCACGACACCTGCCACGTCACCTGCCACGACACCTGCCACGTCACCTGCCACGTCACCTGCCACGACACTTGCCACGTCACCTGCCACGTCACCTGCCACGTCACCTGCCACGTCAGTTGCCACGACACCTGCCACGACACCTGCCACGTCACCTGCCACGTCACCTGCCACGACACTTGCCACGTCACCTGCCACTGCACAACTGTTTTACAAATGTAGGTTTCAAATAGTATACGTAGATTTAGGAGTTCTATCAGTTCATTGTGTCTACTGTTCCTTTGCAGGTGACAAAATCATGACACGTTGGAGGTCACTCAGAGACCGGTTCAGGCGGGACTGGAAGGAGGAGCTGAAGAGCAAAAGCGGTGCTGGATCATCCAAAAAAAAACCAGGTCCTTTTTTTGAGATGCTGCAATTCTTGAAGAATGTTATGAACTTAAGAAGGTAAATAAATAATTTGGTTATCCCCTATATTCAATTAGTTTGCCTATTAAGCTCCAAATTGCAAGAATTTTTTTCCCAAAAAAAAAGGCATAATGAACTATTATGCATAGCATACTAGCTCATTAAAAATTGCTTTCCCTAGATCATAGCCCCCGCAGTGGTCTTCTTTCCCCTCCTTTATCTACGCCATCACTCTTTGTGTGACTTGTGTGTATTGCGGCTCCAGTGCTGTGATTGGTCGTACCCATGATGATGTCATGCGTGTTGGAGTCATCAGTCACGACACAGTCGCCTTCAGAAATGGCACGAGTCAAGCAACGCTGTGTAAATTTTTTCTGCAAATATATTCTAAACCGTGTAGGCTTAGGAGCTATTTCTTGCACCTACAGATAAGCGTTTTAAGTAGGCTTAAAGCGGAGCTCCACCCTGATTTTTTTTTTTTTTTAAATCTAAAAAAAAAATAAAAAAAAGTACATGGGGAAAAAAAAAAATCAACGTAAATATGCTGTTGCTATGTGGAAGTCCCGAATCTGCCCTCATGTTCCGCGGTGTGGTTTTCTTCCTCCTCCTCTTCTCGGTGTAGTCTTGTGAATGGGCCGCGCTGCATTCTGGGAAATGTGTGTGTCCCAGAAAGCAGCCGGACCATTCACAAAGCGCCACGCTGCTCGCACATGCGCAGAAGGAAACGGGCAGTGAAGCCGCACGGTTTCACTGCCTGTTTCCCTGACTGTGGATGGCGGTGCCGGGATCTACACTGTTAGTAACTGCCGACTTAAAAAATAAAAAATGCGGGTGGAGCTCCGCTTTAACTGTAGGTAAAAGTGGTCTGTAGGGTTTACGACAACAGTAATCACACACATGGATCTATGTATTGTACTAACTAATCTGTATTGATCTTTTATCCATCTATCAACAAATGTTTTACAGTACTGCAAGCAATCTGTCTGGTACAGAAGAAGAGGAGACGGATACAGAAGATGAACAACCAGTCCCTGAGGGAGAGATGGGAGCTGCTGAGAACCAGGCAAGGCCAGATAATGAGAACCCTTCTACAGCCACCATAGAAACCCAACGAGTGCCTGTAAGTATGCTATATCAAATCACTAATCTTGAAATCTGGACAAAATAAAATATACTAATAAAATGTTACACCCCTCAGATACGTTCTTTGAGTCCTGCGAAAGGAAAACGTAAAAGCAAGAAAAAAAAGGATATGGACGGAGCCATGTTGGCCTTCATGGAGGACATGAAGGGGATGCGCAGGGCTGAGTCTGAGAACAAGGATCCATTTTTAGATCATACCAATGCACATGCAACCTTCCTTCGGAGTACATATAAGTATCTTGAAACCACACCCAATTCCAGAATAATGGATGTGCATCTGGCAATTGGAACTTATATTGGGGCATGTATTAGAGCTGCTCATGCTGGTGAAGCCATGCCAACATTTAATAGCCCTCCCCAACGCCCATACCAAACTGAACATGCTCCACCACCTCATCCACCATACCACCCAGGCTTTATCCCCCATTACCAACGTGCCCCAGCCACCACCTCCCAAAATGTAGTACCCCCACCACAAGCACCCAGCTATGACTCCTCCACTTCCCAGTCCACTTCATCCCAATCTTATACCTATCCCTATTCAACTTCACCCAGACCTTATTTTCAGGACCTTTAATTCATTATTTCATTTGTCCCGTTTGAATCCCCAGTTTCAGTTGCCACGTTTTAAAATGTTGTTTACTTGGCCATTTCCTCACTTGTTTGTTTGATGTATATCCTCCTTTTTTTTTACATAACATTTTGTTAAGTATGTTGCGGTCACTTCTATGCTTTTAAAATAAAGGAAATTGACTGCTTGAAAAACTGTTTTTTATTATTGTACTCTATATAAACAAAATGCAACTGATACAAACTAATGTGATGGTCATAGGGTCAATGATAAAGACACTGGTAGAATGAAAAGTATCAGCTTAGAAGTCACAAGACTGCTATACTAACAAGATAAGTATAATTTTTTAAAAATAATGTATTTACAATTCCTTTGCAACAACATAGATCATGCAGGTTTGCTAAGGGGTGAAACATGGAAATAGCAAGGTGCACTTAATAAAGTGCCTCGTTAGAGTTTTTAAGCATACTCATACTGCCACGGAACCTCTCCTTCTGGGGACATAAAAAAATTAGTAAAATTGTCACGCATGGTAATGGCAGAATTGTTAGGACGTAGTCCGGAAAAACGGACAGAAGGTAAGTCTATCTCGTCCTCTTCTTCAACAGAAATCCCTTCCTTCTCACGTATGACATTGTGGAGGATACAGCAGGCTTGGATTGCCAGTTGGGCATTCTCCACGCTGAGTTGAATTGTGGTATGAAATATGCGCCATTTGCCGCTCAAAATGCCAAAGGTGCATTCAATAAGGCGCCTTGCTCGACTCAAACGGTAGTTGAAAATTTTTTTAGGGGTCGTTAAATTGTGCCTGGCATAAGGCCTTAAAAGATGCTTGGAAAGTCCAAATGCCTCATCAGCTACAAGAACATGTGGCAAATCTGGTCCTACAGTTGATGGTAGTGGTTTATCGGATGGGAAATTAAAGTTTCCCTCCAGTAGTCTTCTCCCCATTTGTGATGCTGAAAAGACTCTTGCGTCTGCATTAGATCCATAGGCCCCTATATCAACAGCTACAAACCTGTAGTTACTGTCGCAGATTGCCATCAGCACAAGTGAAAAGTATTTTTTATAGTTGTAAAATTGCGAGCCAGATCCAGGTGGCTTCTGAATTCTAATGTGTTTCCCATCCAGGGCTCCAACACAGTTAGGGAATTGTGTTTTTTTCCAAAAGCCATTTGCTATTTCATGCCACATGGTGGCATCCGGAACAGGCATTGCAGACGACCGAAGCTCCTCCCATATTGCTTCACAGGTCTCATGTACTATTCCTGATATAGTTGAGATTCCCAACAAAAAGAAATGGTTTAGTGATGTATAAGAAAGTCCAGATGCAAGAAACCTAGGAAGAGTAGAAGAGTAGAAGACATTATTAAAGGAATCCAACATTACACTGGACATAATCAAGCTAAATGGCTGGCTGGCTGGCTTACCTGATGGTAATGAGAAGTCGCTCCTCTGGAGGCACAGAACGTCTCATGTCTGTGTTTGTCCTGTATAATCGTGGATGCAACTTTTCCAGCAAATAATCAAAGGTTGGAATCGTCATTCTGGTAAAATTATAAAATTTTGGAGGGTAACGTCGCAAATCTGCGTATTGCAGAGCAAAAAACCCCTCAGTTGGCCTCTTGAGGAGCATGGGATGTACCCAGTACCTGCGTCTCCTCGCAGACATCTTCCTGGTCATGCTTTTTTTTCTCCACAGATAGTAGAGCATGACAAATGATGTCACATTCTCATAATAACTCCCTGAATCCATCTTAATAAGCAGTAAATTACAGCAATGAATCAGGAACCAAACAGCCGGCTGTTAACATACAGCAAGAGGAAAGCACATTGCACGCTGGGGGAAACAGAGAATCATGGGAAAATTCTTGAAAAGCTGATTAAATAAAGTTCTAAAAAAAAAAAAAAAAAAAAACGGATCCAAAAACGGATCAAAAAACGGATGAAAAACGGATGAAAAACGGATGAAAACGGATGAAAAAACGGATCAACTGAAGGGAAAAAAAATGATCTTAAAAACGGACCGCACGTGTGAAAGGACCCTTAGTCCTTAGGCAAGTTCACACCAAAAGTCAATGTGTTGCGAGGGCCAAAAAGCTCCCTCTTTATCAGAGCTACAGAAATTCGTATAAATGTAAATCATACAAAAAAATAAAATAAAAAACGTATAAAAAGTATAAAAAAGGAACTATAGGTTTTAAAAAGAGGATAGAAAACTATTAAAAAACAATAATGACATACATATATGTATATGGCCAGAAAACCAATTAACAAATCAGGAACTGATGCCTGTTTTCTATGATCTTGCTAAAGAACCAAAAAAGCATTTTGTACTCTACCACTTGTTTCACATGGTACACCTGTTGTATCTTGTGGTTTAAATGACAATAGTGGTACCCATTGTAGGGGATCTTTGTTTTATGTAAGCAGTATTGCCAGGGCCAATGAGCTTGTTGAATATTTGTATCCTTGTTATTCCAACGTAATCAGTGCTGAAGTACCAACACCTTTTTGAAACCTTCAAAGTATTCCTGTCATTTAATACAGTGCAAAACAATGACAAATAGGTGCCTTATAGTAAAATGTACCTCCAAATATACTGCCTTTCCATGTGCGTCCTGTGAGAAGCAGAAGAGGATCAAATGTGACCTTTGCATCCTGGGGAGCTACTCCTATTACCACACTGGTTCCATATCCTGGATGAGTACACTCCAGTGCTGCTTTCTAGTACCAAATGAAAATAGAAATCAGGCTGAAGATTTACATGATTTTGAAATAAGTTAAATACCTATAAATTACATTTACCAACATAGGTGTCATAGAAGTTATAAAAAGAAAAACAAATGTAAAATGGTGAAATGACGGACCCTCAAAGATTTGCTTCTTCCAGACATGTACATACCCAAAAATGTTTATATCTTCCAAGCATATATGTAACTTTCTCTGCAGTGAAAAGATAGCAAAGTATGCTGCCACAAAATACTCAAAATTGTATAATCAGCATTGTCTTTATAAAACTCTATAAAATCCCATACTCTGCTAATCTCTAAATGAAAGATGTATATCCTGTATATACCAATACCGTTAATTCAGTTTTTCTAATTTCTCTAATTAAGCAGTTCATTGTGCAGTAATCTATACTAACTGATTTGATCTAAAATCTCAACAACCTCTAGAATTGTATTGTAAGTACAGCGCCTTTACATGAACACACAGAATAAATCCTTCTCAGTTAGCCTAACATCAATAGTATGCAAGTTCTTGGAGGGGGTGATGGGGGACTATATACAAGATTTTAGTAATGAAAATGGTATCTTTAGCAGTAATCAGCATGGATTTATGAACCTTCTATGAGGAGGTAAGCTGCCATCTAGATAAAGGGAGGCGCGAAGACGTGGTGTATCTGGATTTTGCAAAAGCATTTGATACAGTTCTCCATAAATGTTTACTGTACAAAGTAAGTTCCGTTGATATGGACCATAGGGTGAGTACATGGATGGAAAACTGGCTACAAGTGCAAGTTCAGAGGGCAGTGATAAATGGGGAGTACTCAGGATGGTCAGGGGTGGAAAATGGGGTTCCCCAGGGTTTTGTCCTGGGACCAATCCTATTTAATTTGTTCATAAACAACCTGGAGGATGAGGGTAAGTGGTTCAATCTCTGTATTTTAGGACAATACTAAGCTAAGCAGGGCAATAACTTCTCCGCAAAGAGCTTTAACCTTAAACTGTGTAAAGGGTTCTTTACTGTAAGAAAGGCAAAGATGCGTAATTCACTTCCACAGGCGGTGGTTTCAGCGGGGAGCATCAATAGTTTAAAAAATATATTAGATAAGCACCTGAACGACCACAATATACAGGGATATACAATGTATTGCTGGCATATAATCACACACATAGGTTGAACTTGATTGACTTGTGTTTTTTCAACATCATCTACTGTGTTACTATATATAAAAAATGTAAAGTAAAGAATCCAACGCGTGCAATTTCCACACTTAGGAATTGCTGTACAACATCCTCAACCAATAGCAAATCACACACTGACCCTTCCCTTCAGTGGTGGACAACTCTGTATAAAGTAGTCAACCATGTTCAATTAAAGCGGATGTCCACCGAAAAAAAAAATATTAAAAGCCAGCAGCTACAAATACTGCAGCTGCTGACTTAATATCGGCACACTTATCTGTCCTGGAGTCCAGCTCTGTCCGCAGCAGAGGACGAGTGATCACTCGTCGCTCTGCTGCCCCCCTTTCATCCTCAGTGAGGGAAACTCGGTTCCCTACAGCGCATGCACGAGTTGTGATGCGCTGTGCTGACTGGCTCCCGCTGTGTTCTGGAAGCCAAGTGTTTCCCAGGACAGGAGGTGATGTCCTGCCCTGCAGACTGTGTGGCCGGAAGTGGGTGCAAATACCTGTCATTAGACAGGTATCTGCACCCCCCTCCCCCTGAAAGGTGTCAAATGTGACATCGGAGGGGGGGAGGCTTCCGATTTGTGGGAGTGAAGGTGGAGGGTGGAGCACCGCTTTAAACTCAGCTATAAGCCACCATATCCACAAGGGCACCTGATGTCTGTAGCCTTATTAACATAGGGATCACAGTCCTGAATAAAGGTGAGATTGAAGTTCAGCTTTAAGCTGCTTGAAAGATATCATTGCATTCATAATATCTTCCTTTGAGAGTAGAGAACTATTAGCGTTTTCCTCATTAAGGTGTCCGTTTTTGAAGCAGTGAAATCTATTCAGTGCTTCATTCTCCGGCATTAACGGAGGAGATTTTTTCTCCTCTGTGTGCCTGTTTATGAAGCCGAGAAGATCGTTTCACCTTTGGAGGAGTGAAGTGATCTACCAACGCTTCAAACAGTGGAGAACGGCCCTTGATACTGGAATTTTGTGAGACTTTACGAGATTACAGTACCAGAAATTCACAGAAATACAGAGATGTCAGTTTATTGAGCAGTGATAAATTATCACCACTCATTACACTGACAGACGGCGTGGTTAATGTAATTAAAATAAAGAGTCCCCCTGCATAATATATATATGTATACACACACACATTATTTATACATGTATATACACACACATTATATATATATACATGTACACATTATATATATGTATGTGTATATATATATATATATATATGTACAGTATATATACACATAAATATGACAGGGGGACATGGTTACAGTGTTGGGGGGTCAGAACGAGGTAGAAGGAAGTTAAAAATCTTCCTCCTTCCTTCTCAGAACCCCCGGGATTCCCTCTTCACTCCCCGCTTCACCACCTCCGAGATGGTGAATCGGGGAGTGTGAATTCTGACTCAGATCGCCAGTGAAGCTCTCAGATCACAGCTTCATAAACTGGCCGTTACTGTGTCAGGCCGCGTACACACGAGGAGACAAATCCGATGAAAACGGTCCGACAGACCGTTTTCATCGGACATGTCTCCTGGGAAGTTTTGGTTTGATCAGTGTACAGACGATCAAACCAAAATCCCCACGGACAGACAGCGCGGTAACGTGGCGGTGACGTTGACGCTGCCACATCACCGAACCAGGAAGTAAAATACTTCCACGCATGCGTCGAATCCATTCGACGCATGCAGGAGATTTCGCTCCCTGGTTAGGCGTACTAACCAGCGGACATGTCGGACAGATGGGTTTCCAGCAGACAAGTTTTAAAGCATGCTTTAAAACTTTTGTCTGCTTGAAACCTGTCTTCTAGCCCGTACACACGATCGAATCAAAGTTGAAGTTCATAGCACAATAAAGCCGTATTAGAATAGAAGGTAACCACATGTCCCATTCTGTCACATATCCTAAAAATAAGAGGATAATTCCTCTGTTTCTGGACAGTGGATGCAGCCATCAACCAGATGCACATCATTAACCACTGGTGTAAGATGCAAATACAGCTAAATATATATATATATTTTTTTCAAAGTGCATACAGCTGCTTCAGGCTTTTTGGCCATAATCAGTGCAGTGTAGAAAAAAAATGCCTTATATGTAGTAGGAATTGAAACCCAAGGAGTCAAAAAGCCTTCCAAATGAATCAGTTCATAGGATATATCAAATTTAAAACTACATACCATAACTTCTGTACTGCCGATGCATTCAAAGGAATAATGCACTCCATCTCCTGTCATTTCCTTGATCACCTCCTGGATTGGCTTGCTAAAATCTTTAGGATTGATGCAGTCAGTGGCTCCAAACAGCTTTGCCTTTTCAAACTTGCTGCTGTTTACGTCTATAGCAATAATTCTTGATGCTTTAGAAACTTTACATCCAATAATGGCGGACAGCCCAATGGCACCCAATCCAAATACAGCACAAGTAGTACCAGGCTCCACCTATTGATTAAAAAAAGTTGATAATATTGCTTTTATATTTGATAAAACTGATTCATGTTAATGTAAAAGTACTTAAGTGTTTGTTTTGGATGGTAGGTGGAAATTAGAATTTAATTATATATTACAATGTATTGTATTATATTATATGTTACAATCATCCTTATAATTCCACTGTTTTTTTGTTCTTCTAGGAGGCTGAAAGCAATATAATGAACTATATATATATATATATATATATATATATATATATATATATATATATATATATATATATATAATGTTTAAACCAGAGTTTAGTATCACTTTAAAATGATTGTAAAGGTAGGCCAAACAAACATGGTTTTCTTGCCTACAAGGATTTTGCACAAAGCAGCCCTGCTCCTCCTTTTCTAGGGCCCCCTGCCTGCACTCCTGGCTTATTCTCCCTGTTGAGTGCTCCCATAGCAAACAGCTTACTATGGGGACACTCATTCAGGCTCACTCCTGAGCTACTCTCTGTGTGTCTATTGATACACAGGTTACAGCTTAGTCCCACCCCTCACTTCTTCCTCCCTAGCTGTGATTGACAGCAGCTGGAGCCAATGGTTGAGCCAGTGAGGAGAGAGAGACTATAGACTATATATACTGTAACTATAGATAATGGGATACTGTCATGTATAATAGCAGTTGTAATACCTCTATTATACATTATGTTCAGCTTGCAAAACAGGTAAATAATGTTGACTCATTGAGCATATGATCATTTAAGTCTTCTTCTGGAGGTTTTCATTGTCTGTGTCTTCAACACTGATGGCACGCTGAATCCCTTTCTAGCTATATAGTTTTTTTTCACTCTTTATCCATGGACTATTATATTCACAGTTTAAAAACCTTTATATGATTGAACACTTTTAGTTTGGGTGTGAATGTGTTTGGGTGCGAATTTCACATCACTTTTCACTGTTTTCACAATTTCTTCATTTATTTTGTGGTTATTTCACATTATTAGATTGTATATATGAATTTGTATCATTATGAATTTTTGAGCACTGCACAAAATTTTATTTTTCACATATTCATTAGCTTGACATGCCAAACATTTTTTAATGTGTACTTTATAAATTTACCGTATTTTTCGGACCATAAGACGCACTTTTTTCCGACAAAAATATGGGGAAAAACGTCCCTGCGTCTTATGGAACGAATGTTTTACAGGCACCGCTGCCCGCCGACGCTGGCAACGCCCCCACCACTGCTGGCAACGCCCCCCCCCGCTCAGTGCTGTGTTTTAATCAAAGAACCCACTCCCCCTGCACGAGAAAAACCAAAAGCCTTCCCACTGCCACCCCCCGCACAAAATGCAGCCCCCAGCGGCCGGCACATTTCACACACAGTGACCGATGTGAGCCTAGCTTAGCGATGGGCAACGAGCGCCCTGTAATTAGCCAAATGGGGTAATTTGCGGGCGCCCGACATGAGCGTCCGCGATTGGTCCCAGCGGAGCTTGTCACATGTGGAGGCGAGGCTGGTCTGCGAGTGATCGCATTTTATGGCGACCGGAACAGCTGCACCTGTGAGTCCCGCCTTTCTGCCTGCCGGCTGTGTGTCTCCTAAAGGTCTCCCTCTGATCATTCCGTCAGCCCTCTGATCACAGCTCAGTCAGCCCCCCCTCTTTCAATAAGCCTCCTCCCCCTCTGTCAGTCAGCCCACCTCTCTCTCAGCCATAGCAGGGTGCATAGTGCCAGCCACCCACTCACTGACTCACAGTAGGGAGCCAGGCCAGCCACCCTCAGCAGAGTGTACCATGCCAGCCACCCACAGCAGGATGCACCATGCCAACCACCCACTGACTCACATCACAGAGCCAGGCTAGCCACCTGCAGCAGGGTGTACCATGCCAGCCACCCTCCCACTGACCCACAGCAGGGAACCAGACCAGCCACCTACAGTGACCCACCCACAACAGGGCCAGGGTGCCAGCCATCCACCCAGGGTGATGCACCCACACCAGAAAACCAGCCAGCCACACACAAGAGCCAGCCAGCCACGGTCACCCAGCCACAGCAGGGAGCCAGCCAGCCACAGAGGACGCGGGAGCCAGCCAGCCACAGAGGACGCGGGAGCCAGCCAGCCACAGAGGACGCGGGAGCCAGCCAGCCACAGAGGACGCGGGAGCCAGCCAGCCACAGAGGACGCGGGAGCCAGCCATAGCTACAGTACTAATAGTTAAGGTAAGAGGAGCGCTACTTTGTGAGAGGTTGGGGCAGGGGTGAGAGTCATGGTACAAGGAGGGGGTCCAGTGAATGAAGGTGTTCACTGTACACTCTGTTAGGAACAGGCCCCCCTCCAGGTCCCATTATATACCTTTTCAGTCTCTAATGGGACCTGGATGGGACTGCAAATCGTGCTGCATTATTGGCACAGGTCAGTGTGCATTTCTTTGGCACAGGTCTGGCTGCATTTCATGGGCACTGGTAAATATTTTAGCACTCCATTTGGTTAAGAATATTTTTTTTTCTTGTTTTCCTCCTCTAAAATCTAGGTGCGTCTTATGGTCAGGTGCGTCTTATAGAGCGAAAAATACGGTATGTGTCAAATTCTTGTACAATCAATTGATATTTTATAACTTTTTTATTATGCCTCATTTAAAGTCCCATGGGTGAATATTGGTTGTATGTAGGTCTATAAACATTGATACATTTTTTACCTTGGCAGTATTGACAGCTGCTCCATATCCGGTGGGAAAACCACATCCAAAAAGACAGGCCTTCTCCATGGGTGCTCTGTCATCAATCTTCGCAACAGCCCCAGCAGGCATTACAATATATTCTGAAAAGGTGCTGGTCCATACAAAATGATCCACAACCTTTCCCTTGCATGAAAACCTTGATGTCTTGTCAAGCAGTGCAGTCTGTGGTTCGATGAAGCTGTATTTAAAATGATATAGAAAACAAAGTGTCATGTGCAGTTTTTCATTTACAAGTGCAAAGGGGTTTTATACTTTACCCACAGAATAAACTTTTAGACAGTTATGCCCTGTACACATGATCGGTTCGTCTGATTAAAACGGACCGATGGACCGTTTTCATTGGACGAGCCGATCGTGTGTGTGCCCCATCATTCCCCCCCCCCCATCGGTGAGAAAAAATAGAACCTGTTTTAAATTTTTCTTATAGTTAAAAAACCAATAGAAAAAAAACGATTGTCTGTGGGGAAATCCATTGGTCAAAAATTCACGCAAGCTCAGAATCAAGTTGGCGCATGCTCGAAGGCATTGAACTTAATTTTTGTCAGCACGTCGTTGTGTTTTTTACGTTGGATTTTTAACCAATGGTGTGTAGGCAAGACTGATGAAAGTCAGCTTCATCGGATATCGGATAAAAAAATCCATCGGTCCGTTTTCATCAGACAAAGCGATCGTGTGTACAGGGCATAAAAGATTCACTCTTGTTTGTAGTTTTGGGTGCAGTAAGTAAGAAAAAAAAACCTTTGGCCTCATACACACGGTCAAATAAATCCGATCAAATCGGTCTGACAGACCGATTTGATCGGATTTGTCTGCTGGGCTGTTTTGGTTTGATCGCTGTACACATGATAAAACCAAAATCCCCGCCGGCAGACAGCGCGGTGACGTGGCGATGACGTTGACGCCGCCACGTCACCGCACCTGGAAGTAAAACACTTCCGCGCATGCGTCGAATCCATTCGACGCATGCGCGGGCAGATATGTCTGCTGGTTAGCGTACTAACCAGCAGACATGTCGGATGGATGGATTCCCAGCAGACAGATTTTAAAGCATGCTTCAAAATCTGTCTGCTGGAAAAATCTGTCTGTCCACCCGTACACACGATCGAATTTGTCTGCTGAAACGGTCCATCGGACCGTTTTCAGCAGATAGATTTGATCGTGTGTACGAGGCCTTTCAGGTGTTTGTTACTGACTGAGGCCACTTGTCACTTCCTGTAACAGCACCAGCATTGTTTCTTTCTCCTATAGGGCAGAGATAGCAATACAATTCTGTAAGGAACTCTAAATGTATTACCCTACTTCTCTACCAAGAAGGTCCTTTTATTGCTATCCATGTTCCTTTTGGAAATGTTATTGCTATCAATATCCTTTTTGGAGATTCTTTTGTCACTGGACAGTACAACAACAGGAGATGAGGTGAAGTGTCAGCATTTGGATCAAAGAGAGCAGTATAAACTGAATTACATAAACTGGGATGTGTCTCAGAAGATTGCAGGGTAGGAGGGGGGAGAGGTGAACTTCCTTCCAGTGCCACGGACCACCTGGGGGGAAGTGGGAGCTGGATGACTCTGAAAAGAGGGTAACCGTCCCCTCCCTCCAAAACAATGACATGCCAAATGAGGCATGTCAGGGGGTCACTTGCACTTAAAGCGGAAGTTCCATCTTTGGGTGAAAGTCCACTTTAAGCTTTAAATTAAAACTTAGGCAGTGACTTTTAAGGCCAAATCATGTGTGGAGGAGTATAGTGGAGACTGTGCATGGTAATGGTGGACATGGAAAAGCTGTGGAAAGCTGTGAAAGCACTTGGCAGTGTCCTGCCTGGAAGCCTGCTACTTGAAAACTTACCTGCAAGGACTGTTTAACTGCGATAGCAGTTCTGAGCTCTACAAGTCGAGAGTCTATTTAGAGCCATCTAGAGATCATACAGACGGAGGGAGACCTTAAACCCCCGTGCTCAGAGTGACCAGCATAGTGGTCAGTATATCCGGTAAGGAGACTACATCTTCACTTTGGGTGTCTCTACTGGTGAATCAAGCCTACTTACACTTTCCACTTTCCACCTCCTTTTGATGACCCGTAGGACTCAATTTCTGGGACTCCCTCTATCATTTAAATAACCATCATCTTTCCTGTGGAAATTTAAATGGATTAAGAACTTCTTTGTTATGTTTTTTTACACAGTATTGGTGTATATGATCAGTGTGTGAATATTTTTTCATATATATTTTTATTCATATAATTTGGTTATATTTTTGCATAGTCTGGTGTAATATTACAGTGTGTGAATAATTTTTCATAAGGTCTTTGTTCATACATCTTGGTTGGTTTTCTATGACGTTATCCAGCTTTAATACGCTGTAGTTACATGTTTGTCCATCCAGTCTTCATTTTCATCCAGCACCGTATCTTTTTCTTTTTTTCATGTGTGCATTATTTTAACGCACATTAACGA
Organism: Rana kukunoris; assembly: GCA_029574335.1. Classification (NCBI taxonomy): domain Eukaryota; kingdom Metazoa; phylum Chordata; class Amphibia; order Anura; family Ranidae; genus Rana; species Rana kukunoris. Next base: position 486,186,882 of record CM056049.1, on the reverse strand, counting down.
ATGTTACATGCATTAGTGCATTGCAGAGTCCCTCATTTTAAATAGTACCAAAACACACCACAAGTAGATGTTCGGTTCGGTTCGCATTAGAACCTTCCAACGGACCGAACGTTCGCACAAACTTTAGAACCCCTTTGAAGTCTATGGGACTCAAACGTTTGAAATCAAAAGTGCTCATTTTAAAGGCTAACATACAAGTTATTGTTCTAAAACGGGTTTGGGGACCCGGGTCTTGCCCCAGGGAACATGTATCAATGCAAAAAAAAAACGGCCGTTTTTTCAGGAGCAGTGATTTTAATGATGCTTAAAGTGAAAAAAAAAAATTAAAAACTCCTTTAAATATGGTACCTGCTGGGTGTCTATATTATGCCTGTGAAGTGGCATGTGTTTAGAACTGTCCCTGCACAAAATGAGATTACTATAGGAAAAAAGTCATTTAAAACTGCTTGCGGCTTTAATGCAATGTCTGGTCCCTGCAATATGGATGAAAATCATTTTGAAAAATAGCATGGGTTCCCCCCCCCCCCTCACCTCAGGTCATTACCAGCCCTTTTGGCCCTATATACTTTAACCACTTAACCCCCGGACCATATTGCTGCCCAATGACCAGAGCACTTTTTGTGATTCGGCACTGCGTTGCTTTAACTGACAATTGCGCGGTCCTGCGACTTGACTCCCAAACAAAATTGGCGTCCTTTTTTCCCACAAATAGAGCTTTCTTTTGGTGGTATTTGATCATCTTTGCTGTTTTTATTTTTTGTGCTATAAACAAAAATAGAGCGACAATTTTGAAAAAAAATCAATATTTTTTACATTTTGCTATAATAAATACCCCAAAAAAATATATAAAAAAAAATTTTTTTCCTCAGGTTAGGCCGATACATATTCTTCTACATATTTTTCGTAAAAAAAATCGCAATTAGGGTTTATTGATTGGTTTGCGCTAAAATTATAGCGTTTACAAAATAGGGGGTAGTTTTATGGCATTTTTATTAATATTTATTTTTTTAGTAGTAATGGCGGCGATCAGCGAATTTTTTCAGTACTGCGACATTATGGCGGACACTTTGGACACTTTTGACACATTTTTGGGACCATTGGCATTTTTTTACCGATCGATGCTATAAAAATGCATTGGATTACTATAAAAATGCCATTGGCAGTGAAGGGGTTAACACTAGGGGGCAGGGAAGGGGTTAAGTGTGTTCCTGGGTGTGTTCTAACTGTATGGGGGGTGGCCTCACTAGGGGAAATCACTGATCTTCTGTTCATACATTGTATGAACAGAAGATCAGCATTTCTCCCGCTGACAGGACCAGGAGCTTTGTGTTTACACACAAAGCTCCCGGTCCTCGCTCTGTAACGAGCAATCGCGTGTGCCCGGTGGCGATTGTACCTGCCGGGCACGCGCACGGGACTCGGGGGCAAACGTGGGCGCGCGCGCCCCCTAGTGGCCGCAAAAGTAGCCGACGTAGAGCTACGGGCTCTTGCCCAGGAGAGCCGACCTGCCGAAGTTAAATGACGGCGGCAGGTCGGCAAGCAGTTAAACAGCAGTATATATCCAGTATAACAAGACAGGGACTGTAGGTTTGTTGTTAAGTAGAATCTGTTTGTAATTTTGAACTGGTATTTTTTTAAAGTGTAGCTCCAAACAAAAAAATCTATTTTTAAGCTTTTTGGAAAACTTAGAGAAGGGTTATCACCCCTGTAACATTTGTTTTGCTGTCTGTGCGCATCTGTTCAGAAGATTGTACCTCACTTTCTGTCCCAATGACAAATGTCTTTTTGAAAATTTGTTTTTTTTTAGTGAAACAAGGATTGGTGATAAAGCATCAGTGGATGGGAGACACCTCTTAGGCCTCGTACACACGATCGGACATATCCAATGAAAACGGTCCGCGGACCATTTCCATCGGATATGTCCGATCGGGAGTTTGATCCGATGGCGTGTACACACCATCGGATCAAATTCCCCGCCGCTGGACGGCGCGGTGACGCGGCGGTGACGTTGACGCCGCCACGTCACCGCCACGTCACCGCACCAGGAAGTTAAACACTTCCACGCATGCGCCGAATCCATTCGGCGGCGGCGCGGCGGTGGTGGGGGACGACATGTCTGCTGGTAAGTGTACTAACCAGCAGACATGTCGGGCGGACAGATTCCACCGGATAGATTTCAAAGCATGCTTTGAAATCTGTCGGGTGGAGAAATCTGTTCGCTAGCCCATACACACGAGCGGAGATGTCTGCTGAAACAGCGGACATATCCCCTCGTGTGTACGAGGCCTTACAGAAGAGAATTTCCCTTCCTAGAGGTAGATTTCCTCTCACTTCCTGTTGTCTCCTTCCATTTGCAAGTAGGAGTCGTTTGTAAGTTGGATGTTTGAAAGTAGGGGCCTGCGGTATATACTCTGCAGAAATTTGGGCCCTAGGTGTTGGTGTTGCCACAACACTGTAAGCCCTTACAGTTAGTCTTGGTGGGCGCTGGAACGCCCTAGAAAAATTGTGCCTTTGGTGCTGGCGCTAGTGCCACAACACTGTAAGTCCTCAGGCCTCGTACACACGAGGGGATATGTCCGCTGAAAACGGTCCGATGGACCGTTTCAGCAGACATCTCCGCTCGTGTGTATGGGCTAGCGGACAGATTTCTCCACCCGACAGATTTCAAAGCATGCTTTGAAATCCATCCGGTGGAATCTGTCCGCCCGACATGTCTGCTGGTAAGTACACTTACCAGCAGACATGTCGTCCCCCACCGCCGCCGCGCCGCCCCGGAAAGGATTCGGCGCATGTGCGGAAGTGTTTAACTTCCTGGTGCGGTGACATGGCGGTGACGTGGCGGTGACGTGGCGGTGACGTGGCGGTGACGTGGCGGCGTCAACGTCACCGCCGCGTCACCGCGCCGTCCGGCGGCGGGGAATTTGATCCGATGGTGTGTACACGCCATCGGCTCAAACTCCCGATCGGACATATCCGATGGAAATGGTCCGCGGACCGTTTTCATCGGATATGTCCGATCGTGTGTACGAGGCCTCACAGTTACTCTTTGTTGGTGCAGGAATGGGCCCTGTTGTTAAATATTAGATCAATAATTGTAATTATATGCCCCTGTTGAACAGGGGAATAAAAATAAAAATTGGGTCTTTGTTGGTGGTGGTGCTGGTGCCAAAACACTGTAAGCCCTCAGTTACTTTTGGTGGGCCCAGGAATGGGCCCTGCTTTGAAATATTAGATCAAGAATTGTAATTACATGCCCCTGTTGAACCGGGGCAGAAAAATTGGACCTTAGGCACTAGTTTTCACAACACAGCAACCCCTTACAAATACTCTAGTTGTAGTGCACTAATGAGCCCTGCTGCAAAGTATTTCACCACCTTGATAACACAAATACGAGGATCCTTCCGCAGGCTTTGCAGGATCAGTGAGGCCATACAGCATAGGTTTGCCGAGGCATTCGGTGCGGAGTCCTCTGGGTCACTGAGGATGACATGATCCGCAGCCACCTCGTCCCAGACACGTACAAATCCATGGGTTTCTTGGGACTGTAATTCATCCCTTGAGGACGGCTGCTGATGCTGAGTGTTAGGCTCCACCTCCATGCTGACACAATCCTCCTACTCCTTCTCCTCGTCCTCTTTCTGTGTGATAGGCGGGCAAACAGGAACACTGTCTGGATAAAGGGGGCCTTGAGAGGTAAGGAATTCCTCCTCTTCCTCCCTCTGTTCTGCCTCAAGGGCCCTGTCCATTATTTCACGCAGCATGTGCTCAACAGGTGGATAAAAGGGACAGTGTCACTGATACATGCACTGTCACTGCTCACCATCCTCGTACCCTCCTCAAATGGTGACAGGACAGTGCATGCACCCCTGATTATGACCCACTGGCATGGGGGGGGAAACAAGCTCCCCTGACCCTGTCCTGGTGCCACAGATACTCATTGATGGCCCTCTGCTGCGTGCGCAGCCACTGCAGCATGGCCAATGTAGAGTTTAATCTGGTGGGCATGTCACAGATTAGGCGGTTCTTGGGCGGGTTGTATTCCTTTTGGAGGTCTACCAGCCGAGCACTGGCATTATATGACCGACGGAAATGCACATAGAGTTTCCTGGCCTGCTTATGGACATCCTGTAAGCCTGGGTACCTGCCCAAGAACCACTGCACCACCAAGGGCATGAGCAAAACAGGGCACATGGGTCAGTTGTCCCTGTCGAAGGGTTGAGAGGAGGTTGGTGGAATTGTTGCAAACCACCATTCCTGGCTTAAGCTGGATCAACCACCTCTGAGCCTGCCCCTGCAGAGCTGACAGAACCTCTGCCCCAGTCCCCCAAACACACCAGCTCAAGCACTGCATGGCATCTCTTTGCCTGCGTACCTGCGTAGCCCCTTGAACGCCTATGGAGCACCGCTGGTTCCGAGGACAAATCAGCACAGGAAGAGGCCACAGAGGAAGAAGAAGAGGAGGGGTGGAGGAGAGAGGTGTGTCACAATCACCAGTAGTAGAATTTTGGAGGCGTGGTGGTGGAACAACCTCCAACACTACTGTACCTTGTCCTGCATCCTTCCCAGCTGCCAGCAGAGTCACCCAATGCACCATCAAAGATAGGTAACGTCCCTGTCCATGCCTGCTGGACCATGAGTCAGCGGTAATATGCACCTTACCACTGACTGCCCTGTCCAGCAAAACATGGACATTGCCTTCCACATGCCTGTAGAAGGGGGCAGAGTCTACCAACTGAAAAGGCAGCAGTTGAAGTGCTAGCAATTTAGCTAATCCAACTGCTGGGCATGTGGATGGCTGGAAGAAAACTTCTTTGCCTAGTACAATCTGACGTTGGTGTACAGATAGTGGATTGTCCGCAAGTACTTGGCTGTGTCACACCTAATTCTACACCTTCAGTCCTATCAGTGCAGGCTTCAGAGAGGACTGAAGGTATAGTGGGGTTGGAGATCCCGGCTGATGAGGAGCAAGGAGAGGTCCGCTTTGTTCTTTGGTGTGGGTCTTTTAGGTACGCTTGCCAACGAACTGCGTGGCAAGTCGACATATGTCTGGTCAAGCATGTGGTGCCCAAGCGGGTGATGTTTTGACCACATGTTTTGACCACATGAGATACGCTTGCCACATATGTTGCAAATAGCAGAAGTGCGATCTGATGCACTCATATCAAAAAAGGCCCACACCAAAGAACTTTTGGAATAACGTGGAGAGACAGCAGTGCCCTGCACATGCAGAGCTCTGCGTTATGATGCAGTTGGTGTGCTGCCCTTAAGCTGACCCCTGGAGGGCATCCTGCCTCGTTGGAGATGTGTCTCCTCCTCCTCCTCCTCCTCACTCCTATCAGGCACCCATGTGGAGTCAGTGACCTCATCATCCCCTCCCTCCTCATCACTGTAGAAAACCTAACAGTATTCTGCAGCTGGAGGAACATGACTGCCATATTGCTGTGCTTCTTGGGCACCCCCTCTCTCTGGGCTCACGTTACTGCCTTCCTCTAGCTGTGTACCATCACCAGAGCCTTCAAAACGCTGTGCATCCTCCTGCAGCATGTACCCAACACTGTGGTCAAACAGTTCGGGGGATTCCTCAGGAGGACATGGTGGGGCTAGGGAAGGAGTGACTGATGCCGTTGAGCAGAGGGAAGAGGACACGTTGGCAGCTGCTTTTCCAGACAAAGTACACTGAACCAGGGTGAGAGATAATGAGGAGGATGAGGACGGCTTGCTCATCCACTCTACCAAGTCTTCGGCATGTTGCGGCTCAACACGGACAGCTGCCGAAAAAAAGGATGAGCACGGTAATGCACGGTAAGCCTGTAAAGCATTGCACCCACAATAGTGCCATGGTCCTGCATACTGTCTGTGTAGCTGCCTACCCATACCTCCGACACAGGCAGGCAATTACTGAATGACAGGAAGTTCAATAAGCTACCTAGAGAACTCAAAAGTGCCCTCATAGTTCATTGAGAACTACAAGCCAACAGCCACAAAGGCTGTTGGTACTTGTAGTTTTATGATTTACAGGGATCTGTGAATCAATGACATGGCCATGTGGGCGGAGCAACGCACAGCCATGCTCTCTTTAAATTGTGACAGCAAATGCCAGGAGAATATTCCTGACTCGCTGCCACAAGGAGGGGGGATCAGGGGTAGAGGGGTCTGATGCTGAACATGTTACACCCATATTTAGGGTGACATGTTCAGAAAGGTGAAAAAGTATATATCCATGTACTATAAGGTTTGTGTTTATATGTTGTTTTTATTCATTTACATATTTACATATACAGCCTCTACTTCCTTTGGACCTTTCTGATTTTCTAATCTCAATGCAATAACTGGCAAACAAAGATTTTTTTTTTCCTTTTAAGGAGTTTAGTATTCCCATACAAGTTATATTACAATGTAAAACCTGTTTGAAGCAGGTCAGTGCAGGCCAGAAGTAGGTCAACAGCAGGTAAAATGCACCTGTTAATTCATTTTGAATGACCTCAGTGTCTGAAACTTTTGGTTGCGCAGTTGAGCCGTGTTTTACCATCTCCAAACGACTCCCCCTTACAGTAATATTAAACCCAAAAACAAAACATTTATTTTGTAGCTGTCACGAATGTCACGTCTACCCCGATGCAGGTCGTCAGACACTATAGTTGGCTACTGTGTGCCAACAGCCATTGGTATACAACCAAGCAACCAAGTATTGTTTGGCTTAAGACAAGTAGGCCTACCAATACTTGGTTGCCCCCAGGACTTATACACAATGCTATAGTGCCTGGCTACCGTGCAAACTGGGCAAAGAAAACAGGTACTTGCAGCTTAGAAGGCAGATAGTGTGGTGGTTCTAAGGCAGTTCAGGTAAAGGCAGGCTGAGTTCAGGGGATAGTCCAGTATCCAAACCGGGTCATATACAGGGGATCCAACAGCAAGCAAGGCAGACTAACAGGAGGCTTGATCTATAACAATGCAGGTAAGTCTGTCTCTATCAAAAGCGAGGGATAGCGTGATCGGTTTGCTTATATCAGGTAGAAAACATTGGAGAAAAAATTGCGCTAATCATACCATGTGGTGAACAAAGTGTTAAGAAATAATTAAATAAATAAATAAATAATATTAAATGTAAGAAATATATTAATCTCTAGGGAAAGAAGGTAAGGAAAACCTTCTAGTGAGACAACCAAAATAAATTGAATTTGTGACTGTAACGGTTACCACCGCTTACGACCTTCCATCCACCCACGACAAGCTTATCTGACACACTGCGACAATCTTGCATACACGATCCATATCAATTCCCATAAACAAGACGAGACTCAGCTCTGCACTTGCTTCCAAAGATATGACCATTTATTGATATTTTCTCAGCTTCTTATACAGTTTCAAGCATAATGCAGTTAATCACAGGACAATGTAGTCTCCACCCCCCTTCACACCATGGGGGTTTCAATCACCTTAAAAGGCATTCAGGTAAGCTAATTATGTAGACACGTCGGCACCGCATCATCAATAGACTCAGAGAGCATGACATTCCTGTAGACCAGTGTTTTTCAACTCCAGTCCTTGAGGCACACCAACAGGTCATGTTTTCAGGATTTCCATTATTTTGCACAGGTGATTTGATCAGTTTCACTGCCTTAGTAATCACCACAGCCATTTCATCTGAGGGGAATCCTGAAAACTTGACCTGTTGGTGTGCCTTGAGGACTGGAGTTGAAAAACACTGCTGTAGACAATGACATGCTAATTCAGTACATCTGAATGGAGAATTTAACACATTGTTTTAGACACAATGAATCACACCATCAAAAATCTCAAGACATCCACTTTGTAATATTCCAGTCCTGCAATATGAATTATTATTAATGTCCCATCTCATGTAATATATGAATTATGATTCTTTGTCACCCTATGGCCCTAGTGGACATAAGGTGACCCTAGACATAGGAATATCTCAGTCTGTCACGGTTCAAACCGTTACAGTGACTGTGTGAAAAAAAAAATATATTAATAATAATAATGATAAATAAATAAAATCCATTCAGTCCAAAAAGATCTGTAACTTCTTAAACATAATATCCCCATCAAAGTATCAACTCCATGGACATCACCGCATCCAGAAGTGACCCCGTAAGCACGGGCGCACGTTTGTTTTGTTTGTTATATTTTGTTTTACTTTGACTGGATGTAATGCCTTTGTATTTTGGACTTACGAAGTGCATCTAGTGTATACTCTTACTATTTTAATAAAACCCGGATTATTACGGTACTTCACTATTTGAGTCCCCTTTTTTTCTGTGTCTCCAACTGGATCGTTTGGAGCTGTGCAACCAGCTTAGGACCTAGAAAGGAGTTCGGGATTCACACCTATCAAAAAGAGGACCAGCTGAATGCAGAGGAGTGCTGCAGCTTCCCCCCCCCTCCCTTCTGGGATCGAGTGGATCTATATGCTTTACTAGCTGGGAATCTGGTAAGAGTTTATTACCTACCCCTCTCCTGGTGGATCTTTTCTATTCTATCCAAACCTGACTGGTGGTGGAATCCCTTTCATCTTGGCTCTTTCCCCCTTCAACATACATCCAGGGAGTTGATACTTTGATGGGGATATTATGTTTAAGAAGTCACAGATCTTTTTGGACTGAATGGATTTTATTTATTTATCATTATTAGTATTAATATATATATATTTTTTTTTTTCACACAGTCACAAATTCAATTTATTTTGGTTGTCTCACTAGAAGGTTTTCCTTACCTTCTTTCCCTACAGATTAATATATTTCTTAAATTTTTTATATTATTTATTTATTTATTTATTTAATTATTTCTTAAAACTTTGTTCACCACATGGTATGATAACGCATTTTTTTCTCCAATGTTTTCTACTTCATGACTACCACATGTAGCTAAATATTGCTGACTGGGTTATTAAGTTAACATTATTTTCACATTTACACATATTTATATTAATTTTAGCTCTTCATATCCTTTAGCGCGATATTTTTTATTGTTCTTTAATCTGCTTACATCAGGTGACTTACCAGATCAATCAGCTAACAGGTGAACACAGACAGGGAAAAAGCAACAGCCAACACCCGGGTGCTGGAATGAGGAACAGGCAGGGCCGGCGCTACCACTAGGCGGACTAGGCGACCGCCTAGGAGCGCACTGCCGCCTAGGGCGCCCGGCCGCTGGTTATTGCACTCCAGCCCAGTGCCGCACTGTCCTCCACAGAGCTTGCACACAATCCACCAGCGCCCTAACATGTCAAGCAGTGCCGCCAGTACCCCGGAGCGCAGCTCGTCAGGGACAGTCTCCTCCCTCCTCCACGTTAAGCCCACATTGTACGGCATCGGACATCGCCCTCTATCCCCCTTGCGATCAGCCCTGAACCCATCACAGCTCCTGCGCTTCCTCCGTGTCCCATGTGCCATGTGAGAGGGGGTGTGGCCGCTCCGCTCTCCTCTGGCTCTGCTCGTAGTTAGTGCTGTGTGTACCTGGTGCGGGTGATGGGAAGGAGCAATCCCAGTGATCGGTGTGGTCGGGAGGTAGGTGCGGGGCGGAGGAGTCTCTGGGGAGGGAGGGGGAAAGGAGAAGTTGCTGTTTTCGCAGCTGCCGCTGATTGATAAATACTGTGTGTAGTCAGACCATATGGATGGATGGAGGAGGGGGTGGAGACTGGACTTCATACATATAACAAATTACTCTCCCTGAGTATTTAGAATGCAATATTGCAATTTTATACAAGTCAGAAGGCAAATGGCAGCATCAGAGACTGATCTGTATCAGACATTTGTAATTAGGGGTGTGTGAAGGGGTGTTTGTGAGTAGTGCCTTTGTTATCTTCAGTAAGGGGGGGTCAGTGTATGTGTCAGGTAAGGGGGGGTCAGTGTATGTGTCAGGTAAGGGGGGTCAGTGTATGTGTCAGGTAAGGGGGGTCAGTGTATGTGTCAGGTAAGGGGGGTCAGTGTATGTGTCAGGTAAGGGGGAGTCAGTGTATGTGTCAGGTAAGGGGGGTCAGTGTATGTGTCAGGTAAGGGGGGGGTCAGTGTATTTATCAGGTAAGGGGGGGTCAGTGTATGTGTCAGGTAAGGGGGGTCAGTGTATGTGTCAGGTAAGGGGGGGTCAGTGTAGGGGTCAGATAGGTTACATGTGTTGCAAGGGAAGAGTAAAGTGAAGTCAGGGGCGCAGCGCACGGGGGGCGGCAAAATTAGGTTTCGCCTAGGGTGTCAAAGATCCTTGCACCAGCCCTGGGAACAGGGGCACTAAATGATGATGACAGCAGCTAACCAATTCTTAAACGTAGTAGTTGAATTAATTTTCTTTTTTGTTAGGCTTTCCCCACATGTGATCTATTCTTTACTCCTTCCTCACAAATTTAGAAAGACTAATTTTTTTTTTCAACCTGCAACTTTTTTAATCTACTTTACAATAGTTCCCCGTGCAAGTTAAAGAATCCCGATTAACAGCAAATTTACTCAACTTCCCAATAAAGCACAAAACAAGTTTGCTGTTTCTTGCTGAATACTTACTGTGATTTAAAGCAATAATTACTCCGTTCATTTAGACAAGAGCTGCACTTTTTGCACTGAGGAAGACAGAGTGGAATAACTTTATCTCCTAAAACAAGAAAGTGATTACAGTTTTAAAATGTATTAACATTCTATGATGCATTTATTATGTAAAACTATATCTGTTATCTGTTCCTCAGAGCACATATTGTTCCTCTTTAAATTGTACCTAACATTATATTGTAAAATACTGTTCAAACTTTAATGCACTGGTATCAGAATGGAATATATATACAGTGCCTTGAAAAAGTGATCTTATCCCTTGAAATGTTCCACATTTTGTCATGTTACACCCATACATAAATGTATTGTATTGGGATTTTATGTGATAGACCAACACAAAGTGGCACATAATTGTGAAGTGGAAGGAAAATGTCAAATGGTTTTCAACATTTTTTACAAATAAATATGTGAAAAGTGTGACGTGCATTTGTATTCAGTCAGTACATTGTTGAACCACCTTTCACTGCAATTAAAACTGCAATTCTTTTTGGGTATGTCTCTACCAGCTTTGCACATCTAGAGAGAGATTTTTTTGCCCATTCTGCAAAATAGCTCAAGCTCTGTCAGATTAGATAGAGAGGGTCTGTGAACAACAATTTTCAAGTCTTGCCACAGATTCTTAATTGGATATAGGTCTGGACTTTGACTGGGCCATTCTAACACTATGCTTTGATCTAAACCATTTCATTGCAGCTCTGGCTGTATGTTTATGGTCGTTGTTCTGCTGGAAGGTGAACCTCTGCCCCAGTCTCAAGTCTTTTGAAGACTCTTAGGCCGCCTACACACGATGAGACATGTCCACTCAAACATGTCCGACAGACCGTTTCCAGCGGACATGTCTCATCGGATTTTGGTCCGATGGCGTGTACACACCATCGGACGAAAATCCCCTCGGGCTGAGGACACGGTGATGTGGCGGTGACGTTGACGCCGCCATGTCACCACTTCAGGAACTAAAATACTTCCACGCATGCGTTCAATCCATTCGATGCATGCGCAGAGATTTCTGTCCGCTGGTTAGTGTTAGTGTACTAACCAGCGGACATATCCGACGGACATGTCTCCGGCGGACAACCTTCATGTATGTCTCCGGCGTACTAACCAGCAGACATATCTGACGGACATATCTCCGGCGGAAAAATTTCAAAGCATGCTTTAAAATTTGTCCGCTGGGAAAACATGTCCGCTAGCCCGTACACACGATCGGATATGTCCGCTGAAACGGTCCGTCGGACCAGTTTCAGCAGATATATTCGATCGTGTGTACGCGGCCTAACAGGTTTTCTTCTAAGATTGCCCTGTATTTGGCTCCATCCATCTTTCGATCAACTCTGACCAGATTCCCTGTTCTTGCTGAAAGTGGTGTGTTCAGGGTTATGTTCAGTTTTAGTTTTCCGCCACACATAGCATTTTGCTTTTAGGTAAAAAAGTGACATTTTTTCCCCGCTGGTGTTATGTCATCTTTGGGCCACAGTACTGGTGTCCACCAGCGGATGGATCCTGGCATTATGGAGCGGACAGCACCTCCTGCGCTCAGATGTTACATGAGGACAATTACTGGAAGTCTCATAAATACCCGGCAAGCCCTCACATGCTTGCCTTGGTATCTCTCTTCCTGACCTTGCTGCATGTAATCCTGACCTTGAGCCTGCATCTGACCTGATCTGATCCCTATCCCGAGCCTATCCTGGACCTGTCCCTCCTGTTACCTGATTACCTTGGATCCCTGCCCTGCAGCCTATTCATCCATCCTCTCCCTGTTCTGTTGGTTTCCCATCCTTACCCATCTGCTGATCTCCCTGTGCATGACCCCAGCCTGGCTTTTGTTTACGACTCTGGTATCTCCCATTTATTGTATATACTTTTGTTGTTTCTGGGTCTTGTGGTTGGTTGTGCACTGTTTTGTATTCACTTGCTTGTCACCTATCTTAATAAACACCATTATCTTTCACTGAAATGCGTTTTGGTTTCCTCTGTGCAGTCCACACAGTCTGGTCTACTAATTCCCTGATACTAAGGTTCTCTATTTAACCTCTGAGGGCTTCACAGAACAGCTGAATTTATACTGAGATTAAATTGCACTAGGGTGGACTCTTTTTACTAATTAGGTGACTTATGAAGGAAATTGGTTTCACTAGATTTTAGTTAGGGGTATCAGAGTAAAGGGAGCTGAATACAAATGCGCACCACACTTTTCTGATATTTATTTGTAAAAAACGTTGAAAACCATTTATCATTTTTCTTCCACTTCACAATTATGTGCCACTTTGTGCTAGTCTATCACATAAAACCTCAATAAAATACATTTAGGTTTTTCGTTGCAACATGAAAATATATACAGTATGGCCTCGTACACATGGACGGACATATCCAATGCAAACGGTCCCCGGACCGTTTTCAGCGCATATGTACGCCGGGCTATTTTGGTCCGATGGCTGTACACACCATCGGATCAAAATCCCCGCCGGCGACAGCGCGGTGTGTGGCGGTGACGTTGAAGCCGCCACGTCACTGCACCAGGAAGAAAACAACTTCCACGCATGCGTCGCATGTACTGACCAGCGGACATATCCGACGGCTAGCTCTCCGGCGGAAAAGTTTCAAAGCAAGCTTTGAAACTTTTCCGCAGGAGAAATCTGTCCAAATCTGTCCGTTTGCCCCTACAGACGAGCGGATTTTTTGGCTGAAATGGTCCGTCAGACCATTTCCAGCAGAAAAATTCCATCGTGTGTACGAGGCCTTATCAGGCACACAAAAAGTAACAACATATATTATTCAAAGTGCAAGCAACCGACAATGTACTATGAGCAAAGCTGATTCCACAATGCAATTTAATGCATATGTTTAGACAGAGACCCCTAGGTATTAGTTATATTAAATCAGTCTATTTAGACTACACTTGTCATTACAGAAGTATGAGATCTATCTTTGGTGACCTCCTTTTGAAAAGGCTAGATGCTTGGCAGTGTATGAGAAACCCAACTTAGCAGTGCATAACCTCTGAACTGTTCCAGATTCCACGGGACTATGCCATCAATTAAATCCTTTAGTCCTGCGGATTTGGACTGGAGTCTTGGAGCCCCAGTGCCGGAATGAGTTCCAATACTGGGCCCTACTGTATATTGCATAGGTACGCCAGTGTGGGGCACCCAGGGAACCTGCCCCGTGTCTTCTGCAAGGTGCCCTGGGTCTTAGGTACAGTGATCACCCACTTTTTTATTATGACAGCCAGCTGATGAGGAGAGATACCAGCCATCTGTCATAATAATACTCCTCAGAGTCATGGGCAGCTTCCCCTAGGCTCCTTCTCTGCTCTGATATGTATCCATAAGAGGAGTAGCCAATACCTGGTTTTAATCCAATTACTCCTTTTCCAACACTTTCAATTATTCCAGCTCCTTCGTGGCCGAAAATAACAGGAAAATTCAACGCTGGCAATTCATTACGGATTGCATGGTCATCTGTTCGACATATTCCGGTGCTTACCATCTAAGCATAATAGTAACCAGAATAAAGAAAAATTTTAGGATTTAGAAAAAAATAAAACAACTAATTTGATTACCAAATGAATGTACTATACATTTAAATTTCCAGAAACTGTGGAGTGTTTGGCTAACATTAGAATTACTACAGAATAAGTTCTATAGATTTAAATAGATGTCTGAGCAAAAAAAATAACAAATTTGAAAGGCAATGATAGACACAATGCTGTAAAAAAAAAAAAATCCCCCATTATTTATCTCCAAAGCAGCTGTGCTCTGGTATTTCAACAGAGAAAGATGAAAGACAGGTGAGTAGGCCATAAACAAATAATGAGCTTGGAAAGAGGGAAGGATGCTGAGTGGGGTGGTGACATCTTATATACTGTATTTGTGTGTGTCTGTCGAGGAGTGAGGGTTGTTCCACTGCAGAAAGGAAAAATAATCAGAGTTCAGGGGGAGGATAAAATTAGAGCCCTTTGAGCTATGTCCCACACCCCACCATCCACTGGCAAATCAGAGGACAATGTTGTATTTTAGCAGATGTGGTTGCATACTATTTCAAAATAGGGAGCGCACTGCACCATAGGAAGTCCAGTGATGGTAATAGAAGGTCCAGCTACAAATCTTACTACATGTTTTCAGCACTAAAAACAGATAACTGGATTAATACAGATAATAAAAGATAATTTTTTATTTAAAAAGATACAATTTTACCTTAATCCGAACTTCTTCTGCTTTTGGTGGTTGCACCTCGATCTCCTCAATTGACAGTGGCTGATTTGGGGCCCAAGCCACAGCCGCTTTGCATTTTATAACCTATAGACAAAACATACATTCAACTAATGAAATCAGTACAGGTGATGTTTTACTGTATGGTACTACAAGAAACGAGTGTGTTTATTTGCTACAATGATGGAAAGACTATTTCTAACCCTTTTTGGTTCAGTAGTCATTTTTGTTTTTCACTAATACTAAAATGCACATATTTTATATATTAAAGGCACTTACAACATTATGAATTGCCTGAAAGCAAAAGCCTTGTAGAATAAAATTGTGATTGCCATCATTTATGTCACATGATTTTTAAGCTTCTGTTCATCAAATCTATATTTTCAGTAAAAATCACACACTCAGATTAATTTTAGTTTATGAGGTTGTGTCAGACAAATAGATACCCAATTAGTCAAACTGTAAAACTGCCCACGTCTGTTCAACAGAGGAAAACTATTGTATCTAAAATTTACCACTTTTAAAGTCTCTACACGTTATCAGTTTAGAGTTAACCATGAATGATAGCCCTAGAACTATTACCCTCACTGCAGTGTGCGCACCAATACTTAATATGTGTGCAGCAATAATCATTTTTATTTGCAAACCCAGCAGATGCAAGGATTTGTGTTCATATGTGTAGGGGCAAGAGGACTTTAAAGTGATTGTAAAGGTAAAGGTATCACCTTGTAAAACAACTTATTCAGTTTAAAATTGAAATGAAAGCCAAACGTGTGTATAGATATATATATATAAGTGATCACATTCCCTCTGTTACCTCTGTTACCTCTGTTCTCAGCTGCATTAGGGATAAGGGGGAGGAGAAGCAGCAAAACACTGATCCTCCCAGTAAATGGCTGTGCGGGGGGTGGGGGGGGGCCCAAGACAAGTTTGATCAAGTCTGATTGCATTGCATACTAGCACATTATGTGACACTTACCTGCAAACGAAGCCCATTCCTTCAGAACGCAGAACTTATTCTAGGCTTACCTATAGGTACAAATTACACAGGGAGGTTTACAACCTCTTTGACGTTATTGTTATCATAAGGTACTGACAAGCCCCCTATGTGTTATCATGGTGCGGATGATAGTTTCATTTTAAAGAGACACCGGGGGTCTATTAAACCCCCAATGCCACCTCTGCACTTAAAGTTGATTGAGCACATGTATTTGATCAGTTTCTTAACAGTTGGGGATTGTGAATTTGGAAATCCAGAAGGACAGGTAAGCCAGGGACACATGGTAAGTGTTTGTTTACATGACGGTGCTTTTGCTGTCATAATAGATACGATGGTGGTAGCGTATAGGGTCACAGGGAAACTAACATGACCTTAGATTCAGGGTAAAATATTGAGATATAAGTCAAAATAATAATGGAGAATGTGCATTACATTAGTTGTTTACATGTAAATTATTTTGTCATAATTCTTAGGCAATTTTTAAATAATATGTTTACAGGGGGCGTAGCCAGGCAGTGGATGTAGCCAGACTCATCTTCAGCTTCTCTCCACTGAATCTCCTCTAATCTATCCTGTTCTGCTACCCGGCTTACCTGCTTTTTCCACCTGCTGGCTGCTGGAGGGATCCCCCAAGTATCCTGATACCTCTCACGGCCCCGTACACGTCGGATGTCTGCCGCAAAGAAGCAATCTGAGGCCCAGACGGCTGACAGCATGGCCCAACAAAATGGCGCCCAGGCCCAGGCACGGCCAAGGAGAAACACCGGGAGGGAGCGGAGAAACTTTTCTCCATGGCGCTGGCTGCGGACCTCAATGCTCAGTCTGTTGTACATGGGGAGTCGCCCGGTGGATCGTCTGATGCCGATGACACGGTTCCCCTGGAGGATGGAGGCGGATCGGGGTTTCCATGTAGCGCAGTGAGTACTCCTGATGGCAGCTCTGCTAGGCCTCATGCTCTCACCAGCCCTGCCTCAGATGGTGAACCCTCACTCAGAGACATTTTTGCAGCCATAACTACATGTAATGCCTCTCTGGCGGCCCTAACTGCTGATATTAAAGGGGTGAAGGCAAAAATATCCTTTATGGACAGGATGCCCAGAAACTGAGGGAGAGGACTTCTGCAGTGGATGGGATGGTGAGCTCCATTGAGGATGACATGGCTCCCATGCAGAGGGATCTCACATATAACAACCACCTCCTCACACAGCATTCCTCTCGTTTAGAGGAATTAGAGAATAGGATGAGAAGAAACAACATCAGGCTGGTTGGGCTGCCTGAGAGAGCAGAGGGGAAGAATCCTGCAGAATATATTGAGAACTGGCTGGTGGCTGCGTTTGGCAAAGAGGTCTTTACTCCACTATTTTCTGTGGAAATGCTGCACAGAGTACCTGCTAGGCCTCCCCTGCCGGGGGCTCCTCCAAGACCCTTTCTCTTCAAGCTTCTTCACTATAGGGACAGAGATGCTATACTTCACAATGCCAGGATTAAACCAGAGGCCATGAAAGTTGATAATGCCAAAATTCCTAGATGTTAAACGTCGTCTTAGAGCCCTGGATGTAAAGTATGCTATGTTGTACCCCTCCCACCTTAGAGTGTAAGCGCTGGGCTCAGTTCACTTTTTTGATTTACCTTCTGCGGCCGCACAATGGCTGGATCGGGAGGAACAATCGATCCGGTAAGTTCGCAACCGCCGCCGTGCTCCTCCTGATGCGTAATGTACTGTTCAAATTGTATTACTATGGCTCCTTTATCCCTACTTGCCAAGGCGGAGAAGCTGCTGATCTATGGACCTTTTTCTAACACCAGGGCTACTTGTTCTAGCTGTTGAGAAGTTTGGACGCTTATGTGCGCTTCCACTGTTGCCCTCAAGACGGTCTGGTCCAGACCTCCCTTTGCCTTGTGGCACACAAGTTTGGCCATGTTGGCCTGTTATTATATGCTCTTGTTTTTGTTTTTCTACCTTTTTGAATGCTCCACCATGGGATCGTCAATGCTGCCTACAGCCGATGGCCCTCCCGTGACTACTTCACCTGCCTACTCTATGATATGCCTTACATTGGGACTTCCACCATTGCTGTGTTACTTTATTTTGCTCTGCCTTTATTTAGCTTTATCTAATGGAATGGTGAAAATTATTTCTCTAGGCCTACGTTACTACTTTACCTCACGGTACTATGAGCATACCAAGGTTATCCTTGCTCTGAAATTTTATGTGGTACAATTGTGATGACCGGGGAGGGGGAGCCCCACGGCCACGCACATACGCTTAATGGTTAGCTACTTATTTCTTGGGGCTAGGAGCCCTGGGTCTGGTGGTATTAACCCTTAGTGAGGGTCGGATGGTATTAACCCTCTCTGTCACGTGACGCCACTGTAGTCTTGGTATACCCCAGGAAACTACAACTCCGGGGGCCTCCGTATCCCCGCTAGCTAGGGTGGTAATAACACAGTCCACAACAGGGGTCAATATAACGAAGGCTTTACTGGCATGAAGACAGATGTCAAAATCTTCACAGCGTTCACACAAAGTGTCGCAAAGGTTCCACAGACAGTCTCTAGAGGACCACACAGCTGATAATGCTTGGGCTTGGCTTATCATATATCCTCGGCTTTTGCGGCCGGATTAGTAATACTGGGCCTATGCTTGACTAGGCTGAAGAATAGATGCACTTACTGAAGTGTCGGTAGACTTGAGGCTTTTCGTCGGAATGACGGATTGATCCGATAATTGCGCTGAAGTACTGATTCTATAGTATTTAGGGGTACTCCGCGATTTGCTGTACTTTCTCCTGAATGGGAGGTCTCTGGCCTGCACTGATTCTCCTCTGACTGAAATCTGCTCTGACTGAAATCTGCTCTGACCTGCCAGAAACTGTGTGTAGCGCTAGACTCTCCTAAACAGGAACTCCCACCCCTTATATCGACGTGAGGAGACTGAAGCCCATTGGTTGAGAGCTGAGGGAGACTGAAGCCCATTGGTTGAGAGCTGAGGGAGACTGAAGCCCATTGGTTGAGAGCTGAGGGAGACTGAAGCCCATTGTTTGAGAGCTGTGGATCATAGAGACTTATCTGTATTCCCCTTGGAACTTACATTTAGAGTTTGTTACAAGTTAAAGTATAATACAACACCATAAGGTCTTGTCTAGCACTTAGTCCTACTGACTCTCATAGACTCTGACTAAACATAAAATGGCGGACTAAACCTCTTAAAGCTATACGCACCTAATAAATGTATTATCAACCATAACAGTATAAATCACATCATGACTAGCTGAGTCCCTGCAGGGGAGGCCCCACAAGCCGAGGGTCTCAATCTGACAGGGCCTACAGCAAATACCTGTACTGGGACACCACACAATGTCTAAGATAACCAAAATTATGTCCTGGAATGTCCAGGGTTTGAACAATCCTGTCAAACGCTTGGCGGTACTCCGTACGGTCAAGCGGGTGAATGCAGATATCATCTGTTTGCAGGAGACTCACCTCTCCCCGACTTCTACACCCCAATTTGCTGTGAGACAGTTTCGTTATCAATACCATGCTACTTTTTCAGTGTACTCGAGGAGGGTGAGCCTTCTGGTTAGACAGGGTGTGCAATTTTCTGCTCTAGAAGTAAAGATTGATCAGGATGGACGATATGTTTTTATTTTGTGTTCCCTTTACGGGACTAAATGTATTCTTGCAGGGATGTATATTCCTCCTCCTTTCTCGGCTAGTGCCCTGAAGGTATTGACAGACTTTATTGTCCGCTTTCTGGGTATTCTGGTCTTGGTGTTTGGAGATTTCAATAATTATCTAGGCCACACTAAGGACAGGCTCTCTGCTCGAGGGGGGGATGGGGTGCAGAGACAGAGTGGGCCTACTCCGTTTGCCCGACTGCTGTTAGAAATGGGCCTTACAGATGTTTGGAGAATACGCAATCCAGATGCTAAAATTCGTGGGCGCATAGTTACGCTCGACGCATTCGACGTTCCCATTAAAAATATGCAAATTAGCAAGATACGCCGATTCACGTATGCCCGATGCAGTAATCTACGCCGTTTATGTAAGGCGTTTTTCCAGCGTAAAGATAAACCACCAAAAAGATGGCGCAGCCCATGTTAAGGTATGGACGTCGGAACAGCCATCAAATTTTACGTTGTTTACGTCGTTTATGTAAGTCGTACGTGAATGGGGCTGTGCGTAAGTTACGTTCGACGTGTATCTTAGGCATTCTATTCTACGTGATTTCTCCAGACATGGAGAATGGCATGCGCACTGGGATAGTCCATGGACGGGGCATGCGCCATTCGTTCGGCCCATCATTTGCATGGGGTCACGATTCATTACTGTGACGGTAGTAGAACATATCCCCGTCAAGCCTTCCCTTCTTCTCCCATAAAAGAAATCACCCAATATTCCCGAACTAGGAATATCCCTGGAATCGCTGAATAATCCACACATGAGCCATGGCTTAATGCTGAATGTAACAGGACACACTTTATTGAAAGTACACAGCACACTTTATACAGGATTTGGAACATCTCGCCCCCAACAACCGCTTTCCTATTGGTCCATTGTAAAGTATGCAGTCTCCATTCTGGTCCTCCTAAACCATGCAAATGAGGACTTGAAAATGTCTCCGCAGAGATTGGTCCCAATGCTTGAATAGCCTGAATATGTGTGGCCAGGCCTGTGATGTGTTTTCAGACAAAAGCCCCAGGGGGTCAATCAATGTACACAATAGCCAGCCACAGAACAATGGAGCCGTCTGGAGAATTGAGACAGGGCAGAAGTCATTTACACCTGATAATAGAAAGGCTTTAGATAAGGTTATCACACAATGGACAATGAGTATTTCTTCTGAGTCTATTGACCTGGCTGAGGTTCAGAATTAAATCTTCTGTAATACATGAATTAGGATTTCAGTATTTCATGGTCCATGACATTACTCCCCCTGGGAAATAGTTCAACATCAGCAGTGGGACCCAAACGGGTCACTCGAGGATGTTGGGCAAGTAGTCTTAAGGTTCCAGGACTGTCTGCCAGGATAACCCATCCGCCTTCCTGGTTTGAGGCCCTGGCCCATAATCGGACGGCAAGAGGCTCGCATTCAGTCCTCTCCAAAAGCCCCTGTCCCGGCTAGGCCTGTCACACATCTCCCCTTTTGGCAGGGGACTAACCCAGTAGGAGACACCAGATGGGTTGTCTCTGAATTCAGTCAGTAGTTCCAGTCCCCCAATGCCGGTATCCATACAGTACCCCAAATCACTTGCTCCAAACCGAGCATTACTCACCCCGCCATCCTCTGCCTCTCTCAGGGAACACGTCTGCCGCTGGGGAGAGGCCTGGACTGGCCCTTCTCCCTGGAGTCCTTTCAGCCGCTGGAGAGATGACAGGGTGGCTGGGCTCAGTCCATCATGCTGTTGGGGGTCTGGGCCAACTGGCCACCATTTATGGGGTATACCAGTGGAGACTGAAGTCCCATCTACTGGTATCCACTCAAGCTGTAGTGGGGTGCAGCCGCCAGTAGCAGCCCGTCCTGCTGCCAGTGGTTCCGCTGGGAGTAAGAGCTTTACCACCTCAGCTGGTTTCTGGGGAGGGGGGCCAACCGCCCCGGCTCCCTGGAACTTCACAGTTGGTCCCGGTGCTGGGCAGAGATGGCTGGCAATCTGCCCTGTTGCCAGCACTTCTGCTGGGGATGCATAATCCATAACATCCTCTGAACAGTCCATACATTCTGTAATCTGTGGCTGGGGAGTGATCGCCATCTTCTCACCCTGAGCCTCCAAAACTGCCACAGGGGTGGGGCAGAGGTCTTAAACCCTCTGTCCGGTGACCAGCGCTTCAGCTGGGGAAGTTCCTTGTAACTCCACAAATACTGCTCTTGGGGCTGGGCAGAGCACAGTGAAGTGTGGCCCTGATACCAGCTCTTCTGCTGGAGGCCCATCAGGTTGTTCTTCCTCAGCAGAGAAGTCTATCAGATCCCCTGTCTCTGCAACTGGTGTCTGGGGATAGAGGTTCACCATCTCCTGTCTTTCATTTGGTGCTGCTTCTTTAGGCGTTGTCACCGATCGTCGTATTTCTGCAATTCTCAGCTCATGTTGCCGCTCTCGTTCTTTCTCATCAAAAGCTTTAAAAGCTCTAAACGGAATCTTCCTTGTGTCTGCTGTGCTGTACTCACTGTTTGGAGAATGTGCGGCTGCTTGTTGGACTGCTGCCAGTTTTAACTGTAGCTCTGCGTTTCTTATTTGTTTAGCCTCCTCTACTAGGGTCATGACTTTCAGCACCACATCTGCCGTTGGGTTCGGACCGAACCATGCTAATTTCTCTCTTATTAGCTTGTTAGCTGGTGATTCCTCCTCCTGAATCACTGGTGTCCCCATCTTCTGTACTGCTGGCGTTGCTGCAACCGAGTTCTCCTGGTCTAGCTCCATTTATTCTGCTATGATGACACGCTCGGTTTTGTTGCTAGCAATCCTTCCACAAACTTCCAGTAGTCCTTTCCGTGTATTTCTTTTAAGCAGGGTGTATCAGTCTTCCATGCACTGTTCCCAGTGTCTGCTTGGAATCCTGGTGTAAAGGAAAGTAGAAGGGAAAATCTCGCTGCTGCCAACCAGTTGTGACGGTCGTAGAACATATCCCCGTCAAGCCTTCCCTTCTTCTCCCATAAAAGAAATCACCCAATATTCCCCGACTAGGAATATCCCTGGAATCGCTGAATAATCCACACATGAGCCATGGCTTAATGCTGAATGTAACAGGACACACTTTATTGAAAGTACACAGCACACTTTATACAGGATTTGGAACATCCCGCCCCCAACAACCGCTTTCCTATTGGTCCATTGTAAAGTATGCAGTCTCCATTCTGGTCCTCCTAAACCATGCAAATGAGGACTTGAAAATGTCTCCGCAGAGATTGGTCCCAAAGCCTGAATATGTGTGGCCAGGCCTGTGATGTGTTTTCAGACAAAAGCCCCAGGGGGTCAATCAATGTACACAATAGCCAGCCACAGAACAATGGAGCCGTCTGGAGAATTGAGACAGGGCAAAAGTCATTTACACCTGATAATTAGTGTTGCTCACGAATATTCGTATTGCGAATATTCGGCTCGAATATGGCATATTCGAGTATTCGCGATATATTCCGAATTTCGCGGTGAATATTCGCTATTTCGAATATTCGTATTTTTTCAACAGATCACATCCTAGAGATCCCCATCGACGTCTAAAAGCATTGCTGGTATGATTAGAGACCTTGGGCCGAGTAGCTGCAGCGATCATTTTATATTGCCGAAAAATCGCAATGCGATTATTCGGCAATAGCGATATCGCGCGATTATTTTCGAGAAATTTGCAATATTGTTTTTAGCTAAAATAACACATATATTCAATTTCAGAGTGTTACTGTCGAAATTCCGCAATCAATTTCTCATTCGCATTTTTGCGAAATAACGATAAAATATCAAGAATATTCTGAGCCAATCAGAGTGCTCCTTCCGCATTTGCCGAATATTCGCAATTATTTTGTATTGTAATATATCACGAATATTCTGAGCCAATCAGAGTGCTCCTTCCGCATTTCTCGAAATTTCATTCGCATTCGCATTCGCAATAGCGAAATTTCGCAATCATTTCATTTCCAAAAAATATCGCGAATATTCGCATTTAACGAATATATCTCGAATATTCGACTATTTATTCGAGATATATCGCGAAATCGAATATGGCACATTCTGCTCAACACTACTGATAATAGAAAGGCTTTAGATAGGGTTATCACACAATGGACAATAAGTATTTCTTCTGAGTCTATTGACCTGGCTGAGGTTCAGAATTAAATCTTCTGTAATACATGAATTAGGATTTCAGTATTTCATGGTCCATGACAATTACAATACAACACGCCCACTGCCTTGCTACGTTGAATTAGACGGGCTTACACCGGCCCATTTACGCTATGCTGCCGCAACTTAAAGGAACACTAAAGGTTTGTTTTTTTAGATCAATTGATTGCTGTAAGCTACAGCATTTAAATATCACTTACCTCGTTTTTCCTTTTGACCTCCAAAATACAGTAATCCAGGTTTGAAGATGCCATTCCTGTCTCTCCTCTTCTTGCTTTCCATCAGCACCTGAGCTGTTTGGCATGGTGGAAAGCAGAATGTGCTCACCCCCTCCCTATGACTACAGCCCTGCGTGTAGATGCTCTCTTATCCCTCACAGGCATGGGGGCTAAGCCTAATGGGAACTGTAGTTCCCATTAGGCTGTGATGTAGCAAGAATAAACGCACACTGCAAACCAGGAAGTCAGTGAGAACAACAATTCAGGAGTGCTGGAGGTGAATAAAACAGCTTGATTTCAACAGGTATCAAACTAGTTATAATACAAAACATTACTTTTTACTTTATCGGCTACTGTCAGACTTTAATTTAAGAGGAAAATATTTTTGTGTTTACAACCCCTTTAAGGAGCAAGTGCTTTGTGGGGCACCCTGTTACTCTACTCAAACCTTTACTAATGTTTTTAAACACTTTTTTCAGGATGTCTACTCATCTAAGGTCAGGCCTACCCGGGACGACATTTGTGCGTTTCTGGATAGATACCCCTTGCAATGCTTGTCCACTTCGGACGCTGCCCTGCTCCATGCTTCTCTGACCGAGGAGGAATTACTGGAAGCCCTGACTCATGCAAAAAATGGTCGGGCTCCTGGAGCGGATGGGTTACCGTCAGAGGTGTACAAACGTTATGCAACTCAACTTCTCCCGATCCTCCTTAGGCCTTGTACACACGGCTGAATATATCCGCTGTGAACGGTCCCCGGACCGTTTACAGCGTATATTTACGCCGGGGTGTTTTGATCCGATGGCTGTACACACCATCGGATCAAATTCCCCGCCGGCGGACAGCGTGGTGACGCGGCGGTGACGTTGACGCCGCCACGTCACCGCACCAGGAAGTAAACACTTCCGCGCGCATGCGTCGGATCCATTCACAGGATACGACGCATGTGCGGCAAGATATGTCCGCTGGTTTGCCGTACTAACCAGCGGACATATCTGACGGCTAGCTATCCGGCGGAATTATTTCAAAGCATGCTTTGAAATTTTTCCGCCGGATGAATCCGGCAAAAAGCGTCCGTTTGCCCCTACAGACGAGGGGATTTTTCGGCTGAAATGGTCCGTCGGACCATGTTCAGTGGAAATATCCCCTTGTGTGTACAAGGCCTTAAAGTCTACAACCATGCCTTTGAAACAGGGACTCTCCCTTTATCTATGAATGAGGCCCTTATTGTGGATGTGTTGAAACCTGGCTAGGATGCTCTGTCACCGGACTCCAAAAAGTGATACATAAGGATCAATCCGGGTTTATTCCAATGAGATCTACGTCCCAGAACTTACGTAGACTTTTTCTAAATTTGCAGGTCCCCACGGACAATCCGGGTAATAGGGCAGTCCTCTCTTTGGACGCAGCTAAAGCGTTCGACAGTGTGGAATGGCCCTATCTCTGGGAAGTATTGACTAAATTTGGGGTGGGGCCCTCATTTCTCAAATGGGTTCAACTGCTGTACAGCTCCCCAACAGCAAGACTGTGCATTAATGGTGATGTGTCAGACTCCTTCCACCTTGCTAGGGGAACTCGTCCGGGGTGCCCGTTGTCGCCCCTGTTGTTTGCCCTGGCTCTGGAGCCCTTGGCTGTACATATTAGAGAGTCGCAGGATATTGAGGGGTTTCGCAGAGGGCCAAGGAAGGATGTTGTCTCCCTCTACGCCGATGAAACATTGATTTATCTGGGAGATATGGCTGGGTCTCTACAAAATGTAATGGGTTTGATAGCCGAGTTTGGTCGGCTGTCGGGTTTCAGTATTTATTGGAATAAGTCGGTACTTATGCCCTTTGACCCCCTGCTGGGTCCCCTGCCTGACTGCGCGAAAGATATTGCTGTGTTTGATGAATTCTGCTTTAGTTCAGGGAGTTAATTTGGAGCAACAAACCAGCACGTATCAGCTTGCGCTCTTTGCAACTGGCGAAGGACCAAGGTGGTATGGCGGTACCTCATGCCAGTTATTATTTTATAGCTTCACAGCTCCAACACTTAGGTAATTGGGGGACAGTAGATGAATCTGACCCGATTAGGTCCTTGTTGGTTCCTGCGAATTCTGATCTTCCAGCCTTGGCGTATCTGGAGGCGGGCTTCACCCAGTTTCCAACTACCCTCCCCACTATTGAGAGGAAGGGCATGATCTCAAGGGTGTATGCCAGATTACTTAATTTCACACATGATGCAAGAGAGTGGGGGGCCCCTGCCCTTTCCCCAAAGCAGCTGGTCCTTGAGCCCGGACTGCCCCTTTACATCCCAGATATCTCCCCAGCACTCTGACCCCTCTACATCCTTGATATCCCCTACCTCCTACCTACTTGATTTCTTTTTACCTGCACTGTCTCCATTGTAGGGGCCCCAGAGCATTACTTTGCCCAGGGGCCTATGATGCCATTAAGACAGCCCTGAGTGGAGGGGTGGGGAGTGGCCGTCTCAGTGGCTCACTGAGGCAGCCATTAATCAGGGCAGCTGGTGGCTCCAGTCTTGGAAGTCATGATGATGCACTTCCCCGACTAATGGCAATGACATCAGCAGAGAGCGGACTTCAGACTGCTCTCCGCTGAAAACAGGTCACAGGAGTGGAAAACGAATTGCAGACCTGTGACCCATAGGAGAAGCCCAGCCTTAAAAGCTCAGGCTGGACTTCTCCTTTAAACTCTTAAAGTTTGTAAACATTAGTTTTTTGGGTTTTAGTTTTTCTTTAAATAATAAAATGTCAGTTACCTGTTCTGTGCAATGATTTTGCACAGAGCAGCTCTGATCCTCCTCTTCTCGGAGCATGCAGAGAATGCATTTAGGTAATAAAGCTTCACGCTTTAGAACCACTGTTATCTTATCAGTGCATGTACACTGGTTCGTTTATAGTCGTTTCTAGGCAGTTGTGTTTAGAGGCTTTTTCAAGAACCCCAAAAAATGCATTCAGAGTGTTTAGAGGCAGTTGAAGCGCCAAACGCGGCTAAACGCGGCAACTCACATTTAGCAGCATTTTGTTTATAGACGCATTTCATTTAAAAAAAAAAACAATTCAAATGCTTCTAGAAGCAAACTCGGCTAAACATGGCATGTAAACGCGGCTAAAGAGACGTTTTTAGACACTAGTTTCTAGCTGTCAAGTTAAATCTTTCAGGAGAGGTTGAACAACATCCCATGTATATGAAGCCTAAGGGTCACTTCACTTGAGAAGCAAAAGCGATACTTTTGGACAGCGTCATCAAGTTACCTGTTCTGTGCAATGATTTTGCACAGAGCAGCCCTGATCCTCCTCTTCTCGGAGCATGCAGAGAATGCATTTAGGTAATAAAGCTTCACGCTTTAGAACCACTCTCTGTTTTTGGATTGCCACACATTCATGTAATTTTTACAAATACATTTCAATCTTTTTTAATCTGCAGATTTTGCAGTAAAATAATACCTGGGGCTCCAGCCAAGAAGTTATTTTTTTTCAGGGTGACAACACTCCTGCATTGTCACCCTGTCATACATAGTTCTGCAAATGAGTGTGGGTGTGTGTGTGGACAGGTCATGGCTGCAAAGACAAAGCAGGAGATCAGCAGTATGAATGTGAATGTACCATTCCTTGCATAATTTCCACATATTCACAGAACACCTTTACACTGCATTTTCACCGATGTGAAGTGGTGAATCTGTATTTTAGATACATTTTAAAGTGTGGGAAATTAAGGAAAGTGTCCATTTGGCATACTATAGTAATATAATCCTTGTATCCTGTAATTACTGCACAATAATCTTTCATAGTTACATAGTGTAGGAGATTAGCTTGTGAGGGATCACCGTTTCGGAAGGAAGGTCAGCAAACAGGCACTTTCTTTAAAATCTGGTGGATGCCAGGTTTATTTACAGGAAGTTTACAAATAAAAATAAACAAAACAGTAAATTAAATTCTTGCCATCAAGTGCTAAACTAAACAAAATAGTCTCCTCTCTACAGTGTGGGGTTGGTCCCCGTCACCCACAAAACATGCGGTAAAGCAAACCTTTCAGTCCAACATACAGAGCTCCTCTCACTCAGGTTCCTTCCTGAGTCTCCAGCCAGAGCACTGCTTTGCTCTCTTCCTGTTTTTTTTAAAGAGTCTGGACTTAAGTGAACCAGAACATCCGGACCGGAACCCAGTCTGCCACAGAGGCTGAAAAAACCAGGCCGGATTCTGTTTCAGTCCCTTAAGCCACGTACACACGATCGGTTCAAACCGATGAAAACGGACTGAAGTTCGTTTTCATTGGTCCAAACCGATTGTGTGTAGGCTCCATCGGTCCGTTATCCTTGGGCCCAAAAACAGAGGGCTTGCTTTAAAATCGAACCGATGGACGGCTAACCGATAGGTCAAAACCGATCTTTAGTACGCACGAGCATCGGTTAAAAATCCACACATGCTCAGAATAAAGTCGACGCATGTTTGGAAGCATTCAAATTCGTTTTTTTCATCACGTCGTCACGTGTTTTACGTCACCGCATTCTGACACGATCGGTTCATGAACCGATGGTGTGTAGACACATCAGTCCAGCAGTCAGGGAGACGTTCTGACGTCACCGCGCACCAAATCTCTCTACCCGGGATACGGGCTGTTTGTTGTAAGCCGGCCGGCTGATATGTTTACACGCAATGTTTTCTTCATTTTGATGTAAGTGCAATTCTACTTTTTTAATCGAATAAATGAAGGTTTTATGCTATGTGAGGCATCTTGTTTTTTATGTACCTGTGGATGACCCATCGAAAGATACCTATATATCTGGGATCCAGGCTGTTTCCATTGGACCTTCCCATTGATTGATACTGAGTTTTTCCAACTATACCATGCTCTATAAGATCTCCTTTCATTAGGAGATCATTGATTTTTGGTAAGAGGCCACTTGTTACTCTGGTGGAGGTTTCATCTATCCCAGCACTGTTTCCAGTTTATTTATTGGCACTTGTGGGATTAATTTATTATGAACTTTTTTGACTTGATTAATGGACTTGTTCACTTTGTGATTTACACATGAACTAGATTTATTTTGATATTGCTTAAACAAGCATCTATCAGTTCACATTAATGTTTAGTGCAATCTCATTCTCTGTACATTATCTTGTTGTGTAGTATAACACTTATGATCGCTGCTTTTTTACACTAACGAGCGCAATATTGTTTTTTCCATCATTCAGCTTCATCGGTGAACCGATGAAAACGGTCCGTCGGACCATTCTCATCGGATAGACTGATCGTGTGTACAGGGCTTAACGATGGAACGAATGCGAGGTGAAATATAGCAATTATTGTGTATCTCACCTTGCATAACATCACAATAGTTACATACAGTTACATAGCTATTCCGGTTGAAAAAAGACACAAGTTCATCTAGTTTAACCATAAAAATAAATAAAAAATAAAATAAAAAATATCGTACAATTCCGTATACCCAATTCTATACCCACAGTTGATCCAGAGGAAGGCAAAAAACCCCAGCAGAGCATGATCCAATTTGCTTCATTATAATAATAACACAAAAGATATAGGAATTGGATGAAGAACGAGGCTTTGATCATAAATTAACCAACCTTCTTGTAAGCAATTAGGCTTTTTTACCAACAAGTCATAAATATACATTTTGTGAAATTTGTATTTTTGCATGCAATGCATACAATATTTAATATTAAAAACCTTTGTTTCTGCTAACCCTACAATTTCAGAATAGAATAGGGAGGTGACTGACATTATGGAAATGGAATGTTGGATAAACATGACAAAATTCAAAGATATCAAGGCTGGGTGGGCTATATGAAATATTGGACAATGTGAAATATGAATAATTGATACCCTGTCCAAAAAACGGGCATTCCCTTTAATGCCCCGTATACATGTTCGGATTTTCAGATGAAAAAAGTTAGATGGACTTTTTTCATCAGAAATTCCGATCGTGTGTGGGCCCCCCATTTGACTTTTTTCCATCTGTGTTTATAATTAGAACATGTTTTATTTTTTTTCCAATGGAAAAAAAACCGATAGAAAATTCCTATCGTCTGTGTGCAACTCTGATAGAGAAAAACACCACGCATGCTCAAAATTAAGTCAGTGCAAGCTCGGAAGCATTGAACTTAATTTTTCTGGGCTCGTCGTAGTGTTGTACGTCACCTCGTTTTGGACAGTCGGAATTTAGTCTGACAGTGTGATGGAAGTCAGCTTCATCGGAATTCAGACGAAAAATTCCATCAAATTTTATTCCATTGGAAATTCCAATCGTGTGTACGCAGCATCAGAGGTTATTTTTCATGTAAGGAAAATCAGTGATAACCCCAGATAAGGTATAAAAATCCGGTTATGTGAGAGTGTCAGTCTCCACCGGAAAAAACTTTTCAAAATTAGTGTTATATGTGAAAATATATAAAAATAACAGTGCTGTCAATATTACAAACAGTGTACAATCCTAATAGTGAAATAAACTAATCCGATATAAAATTGTGAATATCAATAAACAATCTTCAAAGCAGTCCAAATACAATCATAGAAATAATAATGTCCTCTGTTAAATAACTTTCCAACGTCTAGGGATTATATGTATTCTGTTCAAAGGGGACTCTTAGTACTGATCAGTGTCATACAGTTCTTCTAAAACTCCACATTCCTGTAAAACTCCACATTCCTGTATAGTAGACGTAAGATAAAATTGGAATTGCTACGCTTACCGACTGCTGTAGACCCGCAGCTCACCATACGGTGGGGGGTCCCTTGAGCTTGGATGGGCTGGATACCCGGTCACTATCACAGTGCAGATCTTATCTGTGGATGATCCAGAGGTCCTTGCAAGGAAACAGCCAGGATTTTCAGTGAAGTTGAATCCTCATGCGAGGTTGATCCAAACATGAAATGGGAGATAGGAAAAAAAGGGAGAAAATCGTCTCCTCATAGTGTAAAAAAAAATATTAAAAAGTAGGTACACGTTTAAAAACAAATCAAAAAAAAAACTTCCTTATTACAAGCAAGAAAAAACTTGTAAAGGTGTATACAAAAATAAAAGCTTAAATGTCCCAACACACTCCAGCAATATTTCACATCTAGGAACAACAAATGAATAAAATGTCCAGGAAGCGCAAAGAAATTCAAATAAATTCCAGTGATAACCCGGGTTATTTATTTGAATTTCTTTGCGATTCATTTGTTGTTCCTAGATGTGAAATATTGCTGGAGTGTGTTGGGACATTTAAGCTTTTATTTTTGTATACACCTTTACAAGTTTTTTCTTGCTTGTAATAAGGAAGTTTTTTTTTTTTTTTGATTTGTTTTTAAATGTGTACCTACTTTTTAATAATTTTTTTTACACTATGAGGAGCCGATTTTCTCCCTTTTTTTCCTATCTCCCATTTCCTGTTTGGATCAACCTCGCATGAGGATTCAACTTCACTGAAAATCCTGGCTGTTTCCTTGCAAGGACCTCTGGATCATCCACAGATAAGATCTGCACTGTGATAGTGACCGGGTATCCAGCCCATCCAAGCTCAAGGGACCCCCCACCGTATGGTGAGCTGCGGGTCTACAGCAGTCGGTAAGCGTAGCAATTCCAATTTTATCTTACGCCTACTATACAGGAATGTGGAGTTTTACAGGAATGTGGAGTTTTAGAAGAACTGTATGACACTGATCAGTACTAAGAGTCCCCTTTGAACAGAATACATATAATCCCTAGACGTTGGAAAGTTATTTAACAGAGAACATTATTATTTCTATGATTGTATTTGGACTGCTTTGAAGATTGTTTATTGATATTCACAATTTTATATCGGATTAGTTTATTTCACTATTAGGATTGTACACTGTTTGTAATATTGACAGCACTGTTATTTTTATATATTTTCACATATAACACTAATTTTGAAAAGTTTTTTCCGGTGGAGACTGACACTCTCACATAACCGGATTTTTATACCTTATCTGGGGTTATCACTCATTTTCGTTGGGTATTCCCTTTGTGGGACACCTTGGTTTAATTGGCGCTGCACTTTTTTTCACAA
Organism: Rana kukunoris; assembly: GCA_029574335.1. Taxonomy (NCBI): domain Eukaryota; kingdom Metazoa; phylum Chordata; class Amphibia; order Anura; family Ranidae; genus Rana; species Rana kukunoris. The sequence continues at coordinate 486,155,033 of CM056049.1, read as the reverse complement.
TATCCACTTACAATATTTTCCATTGTTGTGTTGGCTGCCTTTACCCCCCCTTTATTAGTTTTCACGTATTTTACATAATACTATTGTATGTCACATATTTTTTATATATTTTCACTTTGGATTAGCGCAATATATTTTTATTTAATATTTTTCATGTAAGTTGACTTTTTATTGCATATTATACTTGGTATATGTCACAGGGCATGCACATTTCTTTAATATCACTGAATAATTAATTTTTCTGAATTTTTTCTTTATTTTTCCACTTTTTAATGGATAGCATTTCTTTCTGTCTAGAACCTCTTGACATTGTACTGTATGTTAGTTTTGATATGACATGGATTGCCTATTTTTGAACCTGTGAAGGGTGCTCCTCACAACCAGTTGTTCATCGTACTGTATTATGCTATTGAATACACACGCCAGTGGTGACTTATGCAAGTTGGTTATTTCCTTTGTGATACCTGTTTGTATCTTACTGTATTTAAAAACCTAATAAAATTGATTATAAAAAAGCCTTTGTTTCAAATGGCTAAAATGTTGCAAACAAATCTGCAACATAATCTCTTTTACAAATTAGCCAATGCCATCTTTCGATACAGATAGAAAAAAATCCAATGGCAAAATATATAAACAGAAGTTTTGTGAATTAATTTATATCTCCAACAAAAGACATAACAAAATGTTCTATATTGTGTGCTAGTTATAAAGATTTTTTCCCCTTTATTTACACCTGGTTATCTAGCCAATAAGACATTTTCTGTCTGCTGCTGGTAAACTGATGTTTAGGATCAGTTGGGCAATTTTTTCAACTTCTCCTGAACTCTCCTCTATGTTATCTTATCAGTGCATGTACACTGGTTCGTTTATAGTCATTTCTAGGCAGTTGTGTTTAGAGGCTTTTTCATCAACCCTAAAAAATGCATTTAGAGTGTTTAGAGGCAATTGAAGCACCAAATGCGGCTAAACGCGGCAACTCGCATTTAGCAGCATTTTGTTTATAGACGCATTTCATTTAAAAAAAAAAAAACAATTCAAATGCTTCTAGAAGCAAACGCGGCTAAACATGGCATGTAAACGCGGCTAAAGAGATGTTTTTAGACACTAGTTTCTAGCTGTTAAGTTAAATCTTTCAGGAGAGGTTGAACAACATCCCATGTATATGAAGCCTAAGGGTATCTTCACTTCACTTGAGAAGCAAAAGCGATACTTTTGGACAGCATCGTCAATCTGGGAAGAGGGTATGGTTAGATGCACTTGCAGATTTAGATGGATTTGATTAACAAATTAAAGTAAAACTCCAGTCAATCATTTTTTTTACATTGTTACAGCAGCAGTCTTTTTTGGAGTTTTACATGAATGAATTAAAGCTGACCATTGTAAGCACCATTGTCTAAGCCCTCTAAACCCTCTAACTGACACTTTTGCAGGACATGTTGATGTGTTAAAGGAAAATGGAAAAATAACAGACTTACTAGCAGAATTACCAGGGGAAAAATAAAGCAAAAAAAGAAAACCAATGCAGCCACCACATCAAAGAACAGGCAAGCTGCAATATAATACATTTTTGTTTGTGGGTTTAATACTAGGTTTAACACAAATTCACAAAATGTTGCAGGGATAGTGTAATAAATGTACAGTCAGTGTCAGCTAGTTTATCATTATGACTGTGACTGTATTCCCTAGAATGGTATAAATAAAGCAACAAATGTTAGAGGAATATACTAAAGCTAGAAATCAAGTATCTTACCTTTCCTGAAGTGCTCATTGTTGAAATGTTAGAGGAATATACTAAAGCTAGAAATCAAGTATCTTACCTTTCCTGAAGTGCTCATTGTTGAAATGTTCTCGTCTTGTCAGCTAGAGAAATGTTTTTCCAACTTTTCATGCGTGCATTATTAAAGCTGTTTTCCAAGGACATGCCCAGTTAATACGTGCAAAAAACTTGCTACATACCGCATTGCATAATTTTCATTATTTGCAAAGGTGACTTTGGATTTTTTAAATAATTCTGTACACATTAGACAACATATGCAGACTGGAGTATATTTATTTGTCTGATTAGATATTTGTGTCAAAGTTATAAGCTTTGCTTGATCATGGTATATTTTATTAACAAGTTACCTGAGAATCAAAGACAATACAGATTTGGCTAGTTCAGGTGTCGGCAACCCGTGGCTCCGGAGCCGCATGCGGCTCTTTTGAACCTTTGCCGTGGCTCCTGATTACTCTTCCCCTATCGGCAACGCCCATTACTTAGGCGGCGTTACTGAAATTACATTTACCGTGCACGGGGGGCAGTCTGGGCAGAGGGGGTCATGTCACGTTCAGGGGGTCATGTGGCCACATGCCTGAGCTGGCCTGTGATTGGGTCACGGTGTCGGCGGCCGGGTCATGTGGCCACAGCTGGCCTGTCTCCGTGATCATGGGTGGCGCTGCCGCTGGCGCAAGCACGTGCCTGGAGTCTCCCGCCCGCCCGCCTGCAGTGTCAAGAGTCTGGCTCACCTCAGCCGACAGCCGCCGACATCTCTCCCGCGAAGGCTCCGCTCCACCGGTCCGGATAGTCAGCCAGCTCAGCAGCAGTGCACCGACCGTGGCCCTGCACAGGTGAGGAGCGGAATCATGCATGTGTGGAGGATTGATACTTGGAAGTGGGAGGGGGGAGCAGCCTAGTCTAGGGCTGGGCATGTTGTGGAGGTGGAGTAGTGTGACACACACTGACTGATGAATCTAATATTGTATAGTGTTGCTCACGAATATTCGCATTGCGAATATTCGCTACGAATATTGCATATTCGAGTATTCGCGAATAACGCGAATATCGCGGCGAATATTCGCTATTTTGAATATTCGAATGTTTTAAATTTTTTTTTAGAACAGATCACATCCTAGAGATCCCCATCGACGTCTAAAAGCATTGCTGGTATGATTAGAGACCTTGGGCCGAGTAGCTGCAGCGCTCATTTTATATTGCCGAAAAATCGCAATGCGATTATTCGGTAATAGCGATATCGCGCGATTATTTTATATTGTAATATATCACGAATATTCTGAGCCAATCAGAGTGCTCCATTCCGCATTTCTCGAAATTTCGCAATTATTTTATATTGTAATATATCACGAATATTCTGAGCCAATCAGAGTGCTCCTTCCGCATTTGCCGAATATTCGCAATTTTTGTGTATTGTAATATATCACGAATATTCTGAGCCAATCAGAGTGCTCCTTCCGCATTTCTCGAATATTCGCAATTATTGTGTATTGTAATATATCACGAATATTCTGAGCCAATCAGAGTGCTCCTTCCGCATTTCTCGAATATTCGCAATTATTGTGTATTGTAATATATCACGAATATTCTGAGCCAATCAGAGTGCTCCTTCCGCATTTCTCGAATATTCGCAATTATTTTGTATTGTAATATATCACGAATATTCTGAGCCAATCAGAGTGCTCCATTCCGCATTTCTCGAATATTCGCAATTATTTTATATTGTAATATATCACGAATATTCTGAGCCAATCAGAGGGCTCCATTCCGCATTTCTTGAATATTCGCATTCGCAATTCGCAATTCGCAATTCGCAAAAATTCGCGAAAATTCGCAATCATTTAATTTCCAAAAAATATCACGAATATTCGTATTTAGCGAATATATGTCGAATATTCGACTATATATTCGAGATATATCGCGAATTCGAATATGGCATATTCTGCTCAACACTAATATTGTACAGTATTGTTGCCCAGGCTGGGCATGTGGAGGTGGAGTGTGATGATATTGTACAGTATTGCTGGGCATGTGGAGGTGGAGTGTGATTAGCTATTAGCTATTAATTTGCAAAAATATATTTTACATTGTTAAGTGAAAAAGTCCTTTTTTTTTCTTCAGATTCACAGCTGACTGCACGATCCTGTATATAGCATTAAGGTAAGAAACAATGGGCCAGATTCAGGTACATCTGCGCATTATTGGACCGGCGTAGCACACCGCCTTTACGTTAGACTTGCGCAATGTAGCCGAGTAATCACCCTATTCTCGTAGCTTTTGCGCAGAAAATTGCGCATGCGTAACGTTATTTCAGAGGCGTAAGGCGGAGTAATACAAATTGGGAAGGACATGGGCATGTTACATTGAAATTAGCCGTGACCCCATGCAAATGAAGGGCAAGCCGGCTCGCGCATGCGCGCTTGAAGGAGACTATGGTCAGCTCCGCTGTGCGCATGCTCACAACTCGGGAACGGCGCAATCAGTGAAATTGGAAATGGACTAAGGACTACGCAGACAGCATAAATAGACAGACACAAACGCACTTCCATTGCAAAAGTACATCCCTTTGTCCCTTCCCATTTAACCAAGTGCTTTTGTCCCGTTGTTAGTTGCGTTGTGTTTTGTATTTGTCAGATTAGTGTACTGTGTGATCAAGTGTTTGTTAGTAGATCTTTGGAAGTGTTTTTTGATAAGTGTTTGAGAGACTGTTTGTTTGATATATTTCTGTTTGTTTGTTTTCTTGCTTAATTGTTGCTGTTTGTTTTTGTGACTGTTTTTTGCTGAGTGCTTGTGTGATTTTTTGGGTGTTAGTTTTCTCTTTGTGTGTGTTCTTGCTTGATTGGTTGTGCTTGTTTTTGTGACTGATTTTTGTTGCCTGGGAGTGTTTTTTTTCAGTATGACAGAGAGAAAGCAAAAACTAAATTTTACTTTGGGGGAAAAACGAATTCTTGCCCGGGCCATTAGCGATTATGGGCGTTTCCTCCACGGCCCGGACAGTGCCAACACCACCCCGACCAGGAGGAGGGAGATTTTGGACATCATCACTGAGCAGGTCAATTCAGCGGGGGAGGCGGAGACACGGAACCGGTCTGGGATTGACAAAAAGATTAATGACCTCCGGCGTCTGGTCAAAAAGAAGTTGGCCAAAATGCTTGCCCATGCCAGGGGCACAAGAGGGGGCCCACCATGCCATGTTAGGCTGACAGCGGAGGAGCGTGCGGTGGCCCTGACCTTTCATCGGCATGAAGTGGAGGGCCTGCCCGGCTTTGACTCAAGTCTGGAGCCCGTGGTGCCAGGTAATTTTTTTTTTTATATCAGGTGTGTAGCATGTGTGGGGGAGGGGGTGAAAGGGAATATGTGGCAAGTGTGTGGATCCTCCAACCTGTGAATGTTTTGTGTCATCCACAGATGTGCAGGAGGGTGCAGGGCCATCTGGCCTGACCGCACCATCCCCAGGACAGCAGCCTAATGAGGCCCCCCCGACAAGGCCGGAGTCCGCGGAGGAGGTTGAAGAGGAGGAGGAGGAGGTTGAGGAGGAGGAGTTTGAGGAGGAGTCCATGTCAGGCACTGGCCTATTGTTGTTGGAGGACCGTTCCCCTCTGGCTGGCAGCAGCCAGCCCTCCCTAAGGGGGAGCCCCCCCCTCCTCCCCCAACATGGCTCCTCTCCCAAGGGCCTCCCCTTCTCCCCGGCCACAAGCATCAGCTGGAGGCAGGAAGGCGACCCAGAAGAGCAGGGGGGTGGCCGATCTCCTGCCTGCCACTCTGAGAAGGGACCAGTTCCTCCAGACCCGCCATCTGGGACAGGTCAGCCAGACATTGGTGCGGATGGAGGAGAGCCTGTCCTCCATCAAGGATACGCTGGGGAACCTGGACTCCCACTCCCGGGCTTTCACAAACTGCCTTAACGACCTGCAGACTACATCAGCAGGCGTTGTGCAGGATGTGAGGGCCCTCACCCAGGCTATCCAGGCCAACACGGCAACACTAGGTGGTGCCCTGGACAGAATAGCCGTGGCCTTGGAGGGCAGGCCGCCAGGTGGGCAGAGATCAGGGGCTGCTCCTCCTTCCCCGTTTTCCCCCTCCCCCATGAGTCTCCCCTGAGGAGCCGGGGCCGTGGCCGGGGGCGCCCCAGGAGTGGCTCACGTCAAGGGCACAAATTTTTTTTCCCTTTTTTTTTGCTGGACATTTTTTGATTTTGCTGGTAATTTTTTATTTTTTTGGGTTGTGAATGCTGTTTGAATGTGGGGGTGACATTCCTGCCGGAAAAGGGGTGTCACCCTCAATTTTGGTGGAGTAGGGTTCCCCAGGACCAGGGAGAAGTGATGCCCAAGTCCGTGTGAATGGTTTATGAATGTACAGTGACATAATTGGAGCCTTGGCGTGGCGTTGCTGCTCACAAGTCCTGCATGGTGGACTGGTGCCAATCCAATTTGATGAGGATGTGGGGTGTGTGTGCTAGGGACCACAGTGGTGTGCATGCATGCATTCTCATTGTGCCATGATTAATGTGTGTGTTTAACGTGCAAAGATGCCCAATGTGAGCTGTCTCCTGGCTGCTCTTCCCTCAGAAGACGGGGGACCCTCGTTTAGGGTGGGATTGTCTGGTTCAGGGGTCAGGTCATCACGTAGGTCAATCTGCAGGCCCTTTCTTACTGCGAAGTTGTGCAGCATGCAACATGCACCGATAATCTGGCACACAAAGTTTGGGGAATACAAGAGGGTACCCCCAGACTTATCCAGGCATCGGAAACGTGACTTCAGGAGGCCAAAGGTGCGCTCCACCACTGCTCGTGTTTGGGCATGTGCTTGATTGTATCTTTCCTCTCCTGGGGTTTGGGGGTTCCGGATAGGAGTCATGAGATGGGGTCCCAGTGCATATGCAGAGTCACCTGTAAGGGAAAAGACAGGAGGATGTTAGTCATGCATGTGCCCCTTGTGATGTGTGCATCATGTGGGGGTACAGTCATGCCTGCCACCCATGTCACTCACCAACCAGCCAGGTGTCCCCATACACGTTCTGATCGAATTCCATTCAGATGGGGCTCTGATTGTATATGTAGCTGTCATGGCTGGACCCTGGGTGTTTGGCACGGACGTGCCATATGAGGCCTTGGGCATCGACTATCACCTGTACGTTGATGGAATGCCAATGCTTCCGATTGCGGTACATGTGCTCTGTCTAATGGGGGGGCTGGAGTGCCACATGTGTGCAATCAATGGCCCCGATGGTGCGTGGGAATCTGGCAATTCTGTAGAAATCTGTCATTGCCTTCAGCCGCAGGTCCTCAGTGGTGGGTTTGATGATTTGGTTGGCCATGCATCTGAGGATTGCAGGGACAACCTGGTGCACACATCTGCTCATGGAGGATTGTAACATCCCAGCCACCACTCCACTTGTACGCTGAAAAGAGCCACTGGCAAGGACATGGAGTGTTGCCATGACCTTGACCAGTGGCTGCACTGCATGTGAGCGTTGTGTTGGGCTGGTGATGTCCTCCTGCAGGGTTGTGGTTAATTCCAGGATGGCATGAGGGGTGAATCTGAAGATGCGATACACCTCAGAATCACTCATGCCAAACAGGTCTATGCGTGTGTGGTATATCCTCTCCCGTGCCATCCTCCGTGCCCTCCTCCTTCTTTGCTCATCTAAAGTCAGTAGTATAGCTATGCGCGACGATGCCCCTGGCATGTTGGCATACAGATTGTTGTGCAACACGTGTGACTGCTGAGCTCCTCACTAACAGTGTTGCTTTATCTAACATGTAGACTTTTTTTCTCTTTTTAGACCAGCTTTTATATGGTCTAATTTTAGACAGGACATTTTGCTGTTGCGCACACTGCGTAGCCTGTGCTGCCCCAACGTTCTTTTGTGGATCCCCGTAAGTCCGTCATTAGCATATTTGACTAGCAAATCAATGGTCTGTCTAGCGCAGTTTTGCGCGGACGGATGCGCCTGTCTAACGAAATTACGCTGGACAAAAAAAAGTAGATTTTTTGCGTATCTCGTTTCGGGGATGCCGTGCATCGAAACGCACGCGCACATTTAGACTTACGCACGCACATCTCCTGTTGCGCAGGCGTAATCGCTCTGTGAAAAATGTCGCAATGGTTTTGCGGCTCCCAGTTTTTTTGTTTCCTTCGGAAACGGGTCCAAGTTGCTCTTTATGTCTTAAAGGTTGCAGACCCCTGAGCTAGTTGCAACTGTAACGTGTATACCTAATTATAACATTGTCACACTACATTTTAGAAACAAACACAGCATAGGAGTTACTAATGTGAAATACACTTAAGTATAGTTTGTTTCAAACAACAAATTGCATGCAGGGGAATAAAAACAGTAAAATTGCACATGATTGAATATTTGAAGTAAAGTTAAAGGGGTTGTAAAGGCAGAAGGTTTTTTTATCTTAGTGCATTCTATGCAGACAGAACAGCCGTTCCCTCATCCACAATACAATCACCATCCACATCCCCTTCAAAATACTGCTTACATTTTCTTTAATGCTAAGCTTTCAGCTGTACAGCCTGCTCACAGTCATCAGTGCTTGCATTACATTTTGTATAAAAATCGAATTTGAGACTGAACAAGATGAAGGTGGGAACAATCTTAAAATATATTGGCAGTCCTTGTCCTTATTGTTTATTGACTCTATATCCCAATTAGGGAACAGAAGAAAACTAAATATCTCCTATTTTCCCCCCTCTTTTTAAATTGTATCAAACCAAACAGAGTGAGGGGGTCTCTTAAAAGGGACATAGGCCGTAGTTGAGGGAATGGGGTTTAGAACATTGACACACAACAAGCTCTTCTCTTTTCTGTGTCCTCAAAAAGAAGTGATCTGGGAGTCCCTAGTCATAACAACATGAAATACCTAAGAATATAACAAATACTAATTATTGACGCATGTATATATACAACAATACTGATAGCCAAAGCACTGTATAAATCCACTTCATTGTACACTATTCTGACTCTGATTGTTTTGAAGTGATCTATCCCTTGTAAAAACCTCTATGCCTGGCCTGTATAAGCAGGTATAATCACTGAGGACAATCCTCATCAAATAGCTTGAACTCACCAAGTACAGATTCTATTTGCAGAGGTGCTTAAATCCGAAACATCAGGGTTAAAGCAGATGACAGGATACTGTCTGCAGTTTACTTATGCAGAATACATGTGCCCTGTTACATGTGGCCTGTTAGCTTTCTCAGGAAGAAGGGTGGAGCATTACATAGAAAGGAAGTGTATGATAAATCAGACAAAGAAATATAGAAAATAGGTGCATTACCACAAAGGGTCACTAGATGGCAGCAAGTGAACTAAACATAACGTCCATAGAAAATGGTTCAGAGAAATGTTCATACACAGAAATTATGAAAAACAGATAATTTTAAGTGATAAAATTAATGAAGTGATGGGCCGATATGTCCTCAAAATTAACTCCATCTTTTTCTCTCACCAAACTATGAAGAATACATGCTGACTTAAAGTGGTTGTAAACCCAAAATCACATCGGAATTCCAACAGAATTCCATTGGAGTAAAAGAGAACATGTTCTCTATCTAAACTCCAACGGAATTCCTCTGAATTTCCGATGGAAAAAATCCGATGGGGCATACACACGGTTGGAATTTCCGATGGAAAAAGTCTGTTGGACTGTCTGTCGGAATTCCGATTGTGTGTACAAGGCATTTCTTATATGTACTGAAAATATCTCCTAAACATGCGATATTTAGGAGATATTTACCTTGTAGTGCTCCAATGAGGTCATGAGCGCATGCACAGTGAAGAAATGGCCCTTCGAGCCATTTCTTCCCCAGTGTGTGCTGTGATGCAGCTCCAGCACGCATGCGTGGGAGTGGCACCATGCGGCTCCGGACAGTCACAGACCTGGAGTCCGTGGCCCCAGAGAGGTGAAGATGGATGCATCCATCAGTGGGGACATCGTGGACATCGCAGGCTTCATTTGCAGGTAAGTGAACAATATTGCGATGCATACTAGCCCATTATACTTTTACTTTGCAGGGGAATAAAGAGGAAGTAATCTTAATTCCTCTTTAACCACCTTTCATGTATTCTCAATTTTCCGATGCATTGGCTTGTGAAAGATTTGCCATTTATTTGCAAGGATGCTTAAAGCAGACTCCACCTGTCTCCTTGCCTGGTAAAGACAATAACATATAGATATTATTTTGGTCATCGATGTTCGCACCAGAACACCTCGAACAGGCAAAAAATGTCTAGCGAACATGCAAACCCTATGAAATGTCCATGGAACATGAACATGAATAGTCAAAAGTCCTAATTTTAAAGGCTTATATGCAGGTTAATGCCATAAGAAGTATATGGGGACCTGAGTACTGTCCTAGGGGACATGTATCAATGCAAAATAAGTTTAAAACTTCTGTTTTTTCAGGAGCAGTGATTTTAATGATGCTTAAAGTGAAACAATAAAAATGAAATATTCCTTTAAATATCATACCTTATTGGGTCCTCTAAGTCTGCCTGTAAAGTGGCGCATAAATACAGTGTCTCACACAAGTGAGTGCACCTCTCACATTTTTGTAAATATTTTATTATATCTTTTCATGTGACAACACTGAATAAATTGCACTTTGCTATAATGTAAAGCAGTGAGTGTACAGCTTGTATAACAGTGTAAATTTGCTGTCCCCTCAAAATAACTCAACACACAGCTTTTAACGTCTAAACCGCTGCCAACAAAAGTGAGTACACCCCAAAGTGAAAATGTCCAAGGTGGGCCCAAAGTGTTAATATTTTTTGTGGTCACCATTATTTTCCAACACTGCCTTAATCCTTTTGGGCATGAAGTTCAGCAGAGCTTCACAGGTTGCTGATGAAATCACGGAGCTGTCAAATGTTGGAGACCTTATGCTCTTATATCTTCCGTTTGAGGATGCCCCACAGATGCTCAATAGGGTTTAGGTCTAGAGACATGCTTGACCATTCCATCACCTTTACCCACAGCTTATTTAGCAAGGCAGTTGAAGTCATGAAGGTGTGTTTGGAGTCGTTATCATTTTGTCATACTGCCCTGCTGCACAGTCTCCTAAGGAAGGGGATCATGGTCGGCTTCAGTATGTCACAGTACACGTTGGCATTCATGGTTCCCTCAATCAACTGCAGCCCCAGACCATGACACTCCCACCACCATGATTCACTGTAAGCAAGACACACTTGTCTTTGTACTCCTTATTTAGTTGCCGCCACACATGCTTGACACCATCAGAAGCAAATAAGTTCATCTTGGTCTCATCAGACCAAAGCACATAATTCCAGTAATCAATGTCCTTAGTCTACTTGTCTTCAGCAAACTGGCTTCCTTCTGGGATGATAGCCATGCAGACCAATCTGATACAGTGTGCGCCATATAGTCTGAACACTGACAGTCCGACCCCCACCCCTTCAACCTCTGCGGCAATGCTGGCAACACTCATATGTCTGTTTCCCAAAGACAACCTCTGATATGACGCTGAGCAGGTGCACTCAACTTCCTTGGTTGACCACAGTATGTCCTGTTCTAAATAGAACCTGTCCTGTTAAACCGCCGTATGGTCTTGGCCACTGTGCTGCAGCTCAGTTTCAGGGTCTTTGCAATCTTCTTATAGCCTAGGCCATATTTATGTAGAGCAACTATTATTTTTTTCAGATCCTCAGAGTTCTTTGCCATGAGGTGTCATGTTGAACTTCCAGTGACCAGTATGAAAGTGAGTGAGAGCAATAACACCAAATTTAACACACCTGCTTCCCATTCACACCTGAGACCTTGTAACACTAACAAGTCACATGACACCAGGGAGGGAGAATGGCTAAGTGGGCCCAATTTGGACATTTTCACTTTGGGTGAACTCACTTTTGTTGCCAGCGGTTTAGACATTAATGGCTGTGGGTTGAGTTATTTTGAGGGGACAGCAAACTGTTATGCAAGTTGTACATTCACTACTTTACATTGTAGCAAAGTGTAATTTCTTCAGTGTTGTCACATGAAAAGATTTGATAAAATATTTACAAAAATGTGAGGAGTGTACTAAATTTTATGAGATACTGTATATTGGAAACTTGGGGGTTGTTTAACTTAAAAAGTGAGTCCAGTCCACTCAAGATGTTCTTTTTAGGGCTTTTTCTACCCACAGAAAGAAAGTTTACAAACTAATAGCTTCCCATGCAGGGGATTCTCATCATCAAAATTAATAAAAGAGTATTCAGCCTCCTGGCTCTCGTTGCATCTCTACAGCTCATGCCTCGTGCCTTGGTAATCCAGACCATCGAACACACATCCCAATGCTCGTGCAGAAAAAACTGTGCTGTGCCCCTGTCAGACTTGTGTCCTTCTTTGAAGCTCCCTGCTGCTCTGTCTCACTCTCAGACTTGGACCTCTGTCTGTCCTGTCCTAGACAGCAAGGTGCAAATACAGTATGCACCTTTCTTCTCCCTTGTAACACACACTCTCTCCTGGGAGGGTGGAGCCTCGAACTCTAAGCCTGGCTCTAATATGAACCAACCACACACCTGCACCATTAGTGTGCCAGTTTTCTACAAATATGGCCTAGACTGGCAATTTAGACCACCACATGACCTCACCCTGCCACTATACACACACACATATATATATATATATATATATATATATATATATATATATATATATATAAAATGTGTAGTGCTACTCCATTCAGGAGCCACTGGTTAGATGTGGGATTGGCATAAGTTAAGTTACCTTTGATGCGTCTAGGGAAATTGAAGGTAGCAACTGTGAAAACAGTAACGGAATGTCCAAGCCAACGGTTGACATTTTCTAAGTGCTTTATTTTAGGTTCAACATCGATCAACAGTCAACTTGAGGTGGACAGGATAGGTTGGTGAAGAGAATAACTTTGCAGAATCAGGCTATGGATGACGAACAGAAACAGTCCTAGAGTATATTCTTTACTCCCGTCGCCACTCCCACCGGAGCGGGTGCAGTGCACCTGGACAGGCCTCTCCCACAGGCCTGGCAGACAGAGTGTCACTGAGAAAACTGAGAAGGAACAAGTCTCTGCCACCGACTTGGCTCTAGTAATTAGTAAAAGCCTCTGTTACAGATCCGATACTTGAGAGCAATAGAGTGTATCCTCTCCGTCAGTTTCTCTTGAAGTATGGGGACCCAGTAAGTCACTGGGGCCCCTCGGCAACTCTGTTGCTCTGAGCCATGAGGGCCCAGAATAAGGAACTCCGCGTAGCATATATATATATATTCTTTGCCTATAAATCAAACATGGGGAAGATTGAGCACACCCAGCTTGTTGACTGAAAGTCAGTGAACAGATGTTCTAGGTGATGATGAGGGCATGAAGTTATTATGTATGATCTCTGTCCAAACTTTACTCACTGGCCAGCCCGCTGACAACTGAATCAAACTATCTAACAGTATGCGTTAAAAAAGAAGTTTGAATTCCTGTTTTTGATTTGGTTGTCAGCGGGCTGGGTGGTGAGTAAAGCTTGGATTTTTCCTTGGATTTATCCTGGGTCTTGTTTATAATATATGTTGCCTTCCTATGCTACTTGCTGCAATGGTCAGTTATAGGTGAAAATTGACTAATCTGTATTTTTTCATTAAAGCAATATGCTAAGGAAAATTAAAGCCATATGATTGTCATTATGGCAAAAACCAAGAACATTGGGCCAGATTCACATACACGTAATATTGTGCTGCGTAATCTAAATACTCTACGCTGCCGTATTTTACCAGGCTCTACACCGAATCCTGGTAGATTTTTGCCCGTACGCTACGGCGGCGTAGTCTATTTCTCGCCGCGTAATCGAAATACGCGATTAGGGGGCGTGAAGCATTTAAATTAAGCACGTCCCCGCGGCGATCGAACTGTGCATGCTCCGTTCAAAAATTTCCCGCCGTGCATTGCGCGAAATCATGTCGTTACGTCATTCATTGTTTGAGTAGCGTCGTTTACGAACATTCCTATTCCCGGACGACTTACGTAAAAAATAATAAAAGACGTCGGAAAACGTAGAAATTCGACGCGGGAACGACGGCCATACTTAACATGGGCTGTCTAATATTAGAGCAGCAAAAAGCTGGTATAGTGTTACGCAAATAAAAGATGACTAAAGGTGCCGTAAGAGATTGCGATTGAAGATCGTAATTTCGGGGATCGCCGGCAAAAGCTCATTTGCATACCCCGATGTGGAAAACGACGGGAAGTCCACCCAGTGGCCGCAATTTTATTGCAGCGTAGATCCGAAGGCGTACGAACACATAATCCAGTCGAATTGAAGCCCGCAGCCGTCTATTCATGGTTTGAGGTTTTCGACTAGCTAAAAAACGCGCGTAATTTGAAATTACTCCAGTCTAACACCAGTTAGACAGGCGTAATGGCTCTGTGAATCTGGCCCATTGTTTTTAGTATATGTTAGCTTAATTGTCTAACTGTTGAAATAGAATTTAAGAATGTTTAAACCAAGAATCCCATTTTTTTATCATAGAATTGTGTAGAATTATGTAGTGTATGAAATATTTTTTCCATGAGGCTTATTGTATTTATTCTCTTTATCAGTTGTGTAGTAGGGACTGAAGAAGACTTTCAATGAAATGCTATTAGCCAAAGTATAGCTACACTTATAGGCCCGGATTCACGTAACACTTACGCCGGCGTATCTCGAGACACGCCGTCGTAAGTACAAATGTGCGCCGTCGTATCTATGCGCCAATTCCCCAAGATAGATACGTCGAAAAGTAAGGCTTCAACCGCCCGACGTAACTTGCCTACACCGGCGTATCGTGGGCGCATAGTTACACTGGACGCATCTGGCATTCCCATTTAAAATATGCAAATTAGTAAGATACGCCGATTCACAAATGTACTTGCTTGAATGTTTTAAGCGATTTGCGTAAGGGTTACATCCGGCGTAAAGTTATTCCTCATATAGGAGGCGCAACCCATGTAAAGGTATGGACCAGGGAACGGACGCCGTCAAATTTTTCTTCATGTACGCCGTTTACGTAGTACGTGGATAGGGCTGGGTGTAGGTTACATTCATGTCGAAGGCAGTGATTTCGACGTGACAGTGAGCATGCGCACTGGGATGCTTCCAAGATACGACGCATGCGCCGTTCATTTTTAGTACTTGTTTGAAGCTCAGCCCATCATTTGCATGGGGTCACGCTTCAATTAAATGTAACACGCCCACTTCCAGCCCACTTCCACCTACTTTGACTTACAGCGGCTTACGCTGACGACTATACGCTACGCCGGCGCAACGTTAGGAGCATTTGCTTTGTGAATTCCATGCTTGCCTCTCAACGTTGCGCCGGCGTAGCGTAAAGAAGATACGCTACGCCCGCATAAAGATGTGCCCATGTATGTGAATCTACCCCAATGTGTGGATATGTCTCATATGCGGATGGGGTATCCTTTAGATGGAATTAAATAGTAGCCAATTGGCCAAGGAAAGACTGAATATAGGTAATTTTGGAAGAAAAATGTTCTAATTGATGACTTTATTGGTTGAACTAGATGGACCTGTGTCTTTTTTGAACCAGACTAACTACTGTATACAGTATGTAACATACTCTTTTCTCTTTCTGCTAGAAGCATTATTTTATCTCATACTGTACAAAAGCACTCCAAGTATTAGTAATCACTGTGTTGCACATTTTTGTTTTGTGAATAGAAAAATTGTTACTTTTTGGCAATACATTTTTTAAAAGCCTTTTATTTTGGGTTATGTCAAAGTAATTACATTGAACAAATCAGCGAAATCAGATTGCATTAAAGCAAATATTGATTATTTCATATGTGCGGAACAAGTATAAGCATTTGAACGGACAGTTCTTCGGAAAAAGTCTTCAATTTAGAATAATAAGACTGTGCGGATGCTTAAAAAAAGAAGAAAATAATGTTAGAAAAGTGTATAATAATAACAATAATAATAAATATCTATATTTATATATATAGATATCTATATATATATCTATATATATATATATCTATATATATATATATATATATATATATATATATATATATATAGATATACATATGTCTATATCTATATATATATATATATATATATATATATATATATATATATATATATATATATATATATATATAGAGATATAGAGATATAAAGATATATATATATTAGTCAATGCTGTATATTCCTATATATGATCCAAACTTTTACTTTGGTATCCAGAGGAGAGAAGTTTTTTGCTTATCATCCCCTTGATTGGAAACAATTTAGGAAAGATAGGGATTTGGGATTTTTAAGGTGCAAAATTACAATGAAATTTTAATGAATAAATATTTATTTATAAAAGGTAAAAATGACAGAATATAGAAAATCCATTTAATTATACAATACATTTTCAAGAATGTGCAAGCTGAACATTTCTCTACATGTTTCGCCACGATTAGTAGCTTGCTCAGGAGAATTCGTTAATCAGGCACTGTATACTTTAGTATATTCTGTGATTTTTAACTTTAACATAAATAAATATTTTTTCATTAAAACGTTTTTGTAATTTTGCACCTTAAAAATCCCAAATCCCTATCTTTCCTAAATTGTTTTACTTTGGTATCTATTAAGCATATTTCAAGGTGGTGTCTGATGCTATCTAATCTGGTCTTATATACTGGAAAGCAGGCCACATTATCATGAGTTCTGGCCAGAAGAATGAATATGTCATTTGACATCTCTAAGTAAATCTAGTTTAAAGAGGCATCCACTGTAAGGTCATCATGTGGATCGTGTGATGCATGGTAATCTCACTCCTGCCCCATGATTATTTTTACTACTCGTATTATAGCGTGAAAGATCTTGTGAGCGAAGTAGTCTTATTGACTGTTGTTTTAAGCAAAAAAATACAGTTTGGCCAGATAGGGGAATGAGAATCATATTTTTACTAGCATGTGTTTTCTACTATTGCCGCTTAAGCCATCATGCATTCCCTTCTTCTTCACCTGTGTTACCAGTTGCTTTAAAGCAAAATTTATTTTTTTTGTTTTCAAAAAAGTTTTATTTGGAAGACATGTAATAAAACAGTTCAGTACAATGCATTGGGATAGAAATAACAGAGAAAGTGTAAAATAATGGCCAAACATAAAAGAGGGTTGGGAGCATAAATACAATGAGGGTACATAGAGAGATAGTGGGGATATACATAGCCAAGAATATGGAAGCAGTGGTTATATTTGAGGCAAGTAGGGGTGAGAGACACACTGTTGGTTAAGGATATAAGTGGGAACAAGCTATCGGCAATTCATAATATATTAGAAAGATAGTGGGTGCAGGGGAAGTTTAGGGTATCAAAGACCAAAAAATCCATTTACTAGTAAAGAGATGCATAGTGTCAAACAGAGTGTGGTGGATTCTTTCAGAGAGTCTAATAGATTCCATTCTGGAAATAACCTGGGGCCATGGTAGGTCCTGTGATTTCCAGTTGCAGGCAATCATCCATTGTATAGCACTGATTAGAGAATGGATCAGTCTATTACATGGGGGTGGAACCTCGGGGACCGTGGCATAAAGTAAACATATAGATGGGGTGAGGGAGATTTTTTTGTTAAGAGTGCTTTCTAGTCTATTTATAAGTGCAAGCCAAATAGGATCTAAGTGTTTGCAATCCCAAAAAATGTAGGAAGTAGTTACCAACCTCTGGGCAACCTCTGAAGCAGCTCGGGGAGGTATTGGGATAGAAGGAGTGAATTTTAGCGGGGGTCATATACCACCTGGTAAATATTTTTAGGGGGGTTTCTCTGAAGGCCGCAGCACGGTTACTTTTACGGAGATTATCAGTCATATCGGCCCATTGGTCAAGAGTAAAAGTGGAGTTAAGTTCTGATTCCCAGCGCAACATTGGGGCTGATTTTTCTGGCTGGAGAGAGGTAATTAGGTTGTTATAGAAACAAGAGATTAAACCTTTGTCTCTGGGGCAGGTTGTGCAGATATGTTCAAATAGTGTACTAGGAGGGGAAATTTTTGTTGAAAAGTATAGTGAGAAGAAGTCTCTGATTTGTATGTATTGGTGGAAACTGGAGGGTGGAAGGTTAAATTTGAGTTGCAGGGAAGCGAAGGTGAGAAATTTTGAGTTGAAAGTAAAGGATTTCAACGTGGTGAGATCTCTGGAAATCCAGACATCAAAAGGGGTCTTGTCTGGAAATGCGAGGGGAAATCTGGGGTCTCCGAGAAACGAAGCAAGGGGAGGGGATGGGGAGGAGAGATTGTGTTTAAGTTTAATTTTTTTCCAAATTTGCAGCATTTGGGCAATTATTGTGTTTTTCTTGGAGAGAGCATGGTGTGGTATTATGTTTAACCACAAAATGCCCCTAATGTTCAGGGGCAATATCGAAGATGTCTCAAACCTGAGCCATGGGGTCTGGGTCTGCGGAGAAGCATTGAGCTAAATGTGCTAGTTTAGCAGCTAGGAAGTAGGACCATAGGTCTGGTAGACCGAGTCCACCATCACGTTGGGATCTATACATGAGATTAAAGCAAAATTTCACCCAAAAGGGAATTCCCGCTTTATGTCCTCCTCATCCTGTCCTCTATCTTTTTTGAAACTTTTTATCTGGGAGGGTGGGGACTTGGGAAACAGACAGATATTTGATTTTGTCAGGCTCCCATTTCTGCTGGAATCATCTCTATGCAATTCCACATGAAGTCCCAGTTCCATCAACCCGCTTTCTGCAGCCTCCTGAGATAGAGAGACTGACTTAAATTTTTGGGCAAACTGAAGAACCTTGTTAAATAAGAAAAGACTGTACAGGTAATAAAGATGTAAATGGCCCAAGTAGATATGCTTATATAGGGGCAAAGCCACCCAAAATGTGTCAGTCTCTTTACCAAAGCCTCATACTTAAGGTGACCACATGTCCCGGATTTCCCGGGACAGTCCAGCATTTTGCAGGTCTGTCCGGGCACGTTCATTCCAGGACAATACAGTGTCCCGGAATGAAACTGACACAGCCATCACCCCAGGGTCAATCTGATGCCACAAAAAAGGCCACCACATCACTGCTTTCACTGACAGTACTTGTCCTGGCCGGGATTACCTGGAGGAGCACAATCCTGCCCCCTGCTTGTGATTGGAGAAATCATAAATCCCACCTCCTGTGTCCAATCACTATGCTGTGATTCGTTACAGCACAAGCTGATTTTTAGGAAGGAAGGGTGTCCCTGAATGGTAGTTTGGAAATGTTGTCACCCTACTCATACGTCCATCCTGAACATGGCTAAACAGGCTCAGGTTGCTCTATCTTTCATACTACAGCAGAATTACTATGGAAATTGAGAACCATTGGAACCATGGCCAGGATCCTATTGGATGACTTTGTCCATACAGTGACTGGTAGTAAATACCATTGCTGAAGAGCTAGATAAAGACAATGGGGTAGATTCACATACATTGGCGCATATTTATGGCGCCGTAGCGTATCTTCTTTACTCTACGCCAGCGCCACGCAGAGAGGGAAGCATGGAATTCACAAAGCAAATGCTCCCAACGTTGCGCCGGCGTAGCGTATAGTCGTAGGCGTAAGTCAGCGTAAGACAAAGTAGGTGGAAGTGGGCTGGAAGTGGGCGTGATACATTTAAATGAAGCGTGACCCCATGCAAATGATGGGCTGAGCTTCAGACAAGTACTTAAAATGAACTGCGCATGCGTCATACCTTGGACGCATCCCAGTGCGCATGCTCACAATCACGTCAAAACAACTGGCTAAGATACTTTGAATCACTGCCTACGACGTGGACATAACCTACGCCCAGCCCTATTCACGTACTACGTAAACGACGTAAAATACGACGGCTGTGTTCCCTGGTCCATACCTTTGCATGAGTTGCACCTCCAATATGGGGAATAACTTTATGCCGGACGTAGGACTTACGCAAACCGCTTAAATCATGCACCGGGCGCAAGTACGTTTGTGAATCGGCGTATCTCCCTCGTTTGCATATTTGAATAGAAAATCAATGGGAGTGACACATGTGTCCAGCGTAAATATGCGCCCACTATACGCCGGCGTAGGAAAGTTACGTCGGGCGGCTGAAACCTATTTTTCAACGTATCTAGCTTTGGGGATCGGCGCATAGATACGACGGCGCACATTTGTACTTTTCTGTCGGCGTATCTGCTGATACGTCGGCGCAAGTGCTTTGTGAATCTACCCCAATATGGAGGCTGGGTGAGTTGTGCGTCAGGCCTCTCCTGAGAATCTTTCTATCGTGTAGCAGCAGTATAGCATTTTGACAGGAAATATCTGTTCTGATTCTGTATACATAGCACAATTTCTCTTGTTTTGTAAAACTAGTGTAAATTTCAGTATCTGTTCTTATTCTGTATTTGAGATACTCAAAATCGGTGTTTCTCAACTCCAGTCCTCAAGGCGCCCCACACAACAGGTCATGTTTTCAGGATTTCCCTCGGATGAAACAACTGTGGTAATTACAAGGTAGTAAAACTGATCAAATCACCTGTGCAAAAAAATGGAAAGAATGAACACATGACCTGTTGGGGCGCCTTGAGGACTGGAGTTGAGAAACCCTGCTCTAAATAACCAATTATTTAGTTTTGTATGCTGGGAATGTTCTTCCCAGTTGAGTATGTATGGACAATGCATACTACCACATTTCTTCTTCTGAATGATGAGTACAATTCTCAGTATGCGTTATTTTCTATATTAATGAATGCTACACCCTAAACAGACAGCACATTAACCACTTAAGGACCTTGGGTGTTTTTCAGATTTGGTGTTTGCAAGACTAAAACAGTTTTTTTGCTAGAAAATTACTTAAAACCCCCAAACATTATACTGTATATATATATTTTCTAACACCCTAGAGAATAAAATGGCAGTCATTGCAATACTTTTTGTCACACCATATTTGCAATAGTGGTCTTACAAGCGCACTTTTTTTTGGAAAAAAATGCACTTTTTTAAATAAAAAATAAGACAACAATAAATTTGGCCCAATTTTTTTATATATTGTGAAAGATAATGTTACGCAGAGTAAAATGATACCCAACATGTCACGCTTAATAATTGCACCTGCTTGTGGCATAGCGTCAAACTTTTACCCTTAAAAATCTCGATAGGCGACGTTTAAAAAATTCTATAGGTTGCATCTTTTGAGCTACAGAGGAGGTCTAGAGCTAGAATTATTGCTCTCGCTCTAACGATCGCGGTGATACCTCACTTGTGTAGTTTGAACACCGTTTTCTTATGCGGGCGCTACTCGCGTATGCGTTCGCTTCTGCTTGCGAGCTCGTCGGGACGGGACGATTTAACATTTTTTTTGTTCTTATTTATTTTTATTTAATGTATTATTTTTTACACTGAAAAAAATAATTGATCACTTTTATTCCTATTACAAGGAATGTAAACATCCATGACAGGTCCTCTTAAATATGAGATCTGGTGTCAAAAAGACCTCAGATCTCATATTTAGACTTAAATGCAAAAAAAAAAAAAGGAAATGTTGTAATTTAAAAAAAAAAAATGTTTCTTTAAGACGCATGGGCGGGACTGACGTTTTGACGTCACTACCGACCTGCAGTGCTATGGGGATGGGTGGGGGCCATCTTGCCCTCACTCGCATCCCCACACAGCACGAGAGAGGACCCGATCGCCTCCGCCGCTACCGACGGCTCCGGTAAGCGGCGGAGGGCGCAGGAGAACGGCGGGAGGGGGCCCTCTCCCGCCGCCGATAACGGCGATCTCGCGGTGAATCCACCGCGGAGACCACCATTTTCATTTAAAGGACCGCTCATGGTAAAGATGGATACCTCGGTTGTGGCAGCAGCTGCTGCCGTTACCGAGATATCCATCTTTAAAAAAAAGGACGTATATATACATGAGCAGGTCTTTAAGTGGTTAAAAAAAGAATTGCATTTATTATTAATAATACCAACCTTTTTCCAGCTCTCAGAAGTTCAAGCCCTTCATTTATTTGGGTAAAAGGCAAAGTATGGGTCACTAAACCATCCAGGTCAAATTTGCCTGCCATGTAGTCAGAAAATAACTGAGGCACTGAGTCAAAACTTTTATAACCTGAAAAAAAATCAGACTCTAATTCAGTTTGGCTCAGTTAGATACAAAATATACACACGTGTAAACATACTACACTTTAAGAAAAAAATAAATTATATATATGAACTGTGGTCTCTAAATTCCAGTTCCCAACCCTGTATGTGTGCTGCAAGTGTGCTTTGGTTGTTGTAACATACTACACTATAAGAAGACATTTATCAAACGAATCACAAATTTAGCCGCAAATACAGTATGTCAGTTAAAGCGGGATTCCACCCGCAATTTTTTTTTTAAGTCAGCAGCTACAAACACTGTAACTGCTGACTTTTAAATAGGACACTTACCTCTCCTAAGCGCCCGCAAAGTCGTCCCCCCAAGGGCGATCCCTCGATCGTGGAAGGTCCCGGTGCCGCCCTCCTAACTAAGGGAAACAGGCAGTGGAGCCTTTACTGCGCAGAGTCTTGCAGTGTTTTCTGAATGGGCAGCTGTTCTCTGAGATACACACAGTTCCCAGAAGGCAGCACTCACCATTCCCCAGAAGAGGCAGATTAGGAAGATCTGCATAGAAACCGCTATTTCTGGTAAGTAAAAATTGTATTTATTTTTTCACTTTTATTTTTCAATTTTTTAGATTTTTGGTGAAATTTTTTTTAGGGTTTAACTCCACTTTCCATCTATTAAATCTTCTCCCCTTGTTGTTTTAACTTTGGATAATGAAAAAATAATTCTGCCAGTAAATACCTTTTACAGCCCACTTCCTGTTTCTTGCCAGGCTTATGACATCATGCACAGCTCTCTCTCCCTCACTCTCCTAAGAGTTTGCCAGGAAGGGAGGGGGATAAGTCATAAGAGGGCCAATGAGAGCTGCAGAGCTGGAGGTATGCCTCTGTGTGTTTGTGTAAATCCAGGAAGTGAACAGGCAGCAGCTTCAGCTGCCCACAGTTAAAATGGTTGCAGCCAGACTTAGTGGAGGGAGATTTCTGCAGCATATTTGGAAAGTACAGAATCACAGTATATATAAAATAATATGCAAAGTGGTTGGAGGGAAGCTTCGGAATGTTTTTATTACAAATTATGTGAGCAGACTGCAGTTCCTCTTTAACCACTTGCCGACCGCCTAATGAACATATACATTGGCAGAATGGCTCATGTGGGCAAAGCAACGTACCTGTACGTTGCTTTGAACATCCTGCTGTGCACTCCGTGACCGTGCCCGCGGGACCCATGGACTCAATGTCCGCCAGTGTCCTGTGATCATGTCACAGAGCTGCATACCAGGGAGATGCCTTTGTAAGCAAAAAAAGGACAATTTTGTTTGGGTACCATGTCGCACGACCGCACAATTGTCAGTTAAAGCGATGCTGTGCCAAATCGCAAAAAGTGCTCTGGTCAGGAAGGGGGTAAATTCCTCTGGGGCTGAAGTGGTTAAAAAAGTCTATGCGATAGTTTTTAATGTGTACTTGTATCCCCTGCATCTGAAATTTTGGGCAGATTAGCACAGATCCAAGAGATGAAGAGACTATCAACAGTGGATACCGCAGATTCTCTTTTGTCATTACACATCCATATTTAGGACCTACCCTGAGTTATTACACATTGTGGTAATATACTCATATGTTGTCACTTGCATCATTAACTGTAACCAGGTGTATTACGGTCTTGATTCCACTTTGTCATCCCTGATTGAGGCATCAATCCATACCATTTTCTTCACATTCCTTCCTTTGAACTCTTAAGCCGCATACACACGATTGGTTCAAACCGATGAAAACGGACTGAGGTTCGTTTTCATTGGTCCAAAACAATCATGTATAGGCACCATCGGTCCGTTATCCTTCTGTCCAAAAACAGATGGCTTGCTTTAAAATTCAACCGATGGACGGCTAACTGATAGATCAAAACCGATCATTAGTACGCACGAGCATCGGTTAAAAATCCACGCATGCTCAGAATCAAGTTGACGCATCCTTGTAAGCATTCAACTTAGTTTTTTTCATCACGTCGTTGTTTTTTACGTCACTGCGTTCTGACACGATCGGTTCATGAACCGATGGTGTGTAGGCACATCAGTCCATCAGTCAGCTTTATCTGTGAACCGATGAAAATGGTCCTTCGGTCCGTTCTCATCGGATGGACCGATCGTGTGTACAGGGCTTTAGTGGTGAAACGTTCATGTGGTTCATTATACCCTCCATACCATATATTGACATTGACTCTATTGGGGTTCTCTTCGATTATTTTCAGTTTTCTCACGAGGCCCATTCGTTTTCCATCCTTCCCCCTTCCCTTTTCCATCCCTATTTCCCTTTTTTTAGGGTTCAAGCTTCCCAGGGACCTCTACATGGATGCCCATGCCTTATAATACTATTGATAGTCTAAACATATGACTTATGTAGTGGCATGCTCATCCATGTACAGATTTTTGGCGTCCAGACGATTGTTTATTTGTACCCCATTGTTGTGTGTCTTGTCTTGTGCTGTGTATTGTTAGTGGTCACACCCAGAGACACTCTTTGATGCTGGTGTTTCTCCATCCCTAACTTCCTATTGTGGAGTTTTATGTTAGTTTTTAATTATCAATAATAAACTACTATACTTTTTTCAATTTCTCATACATAGCATACTGTGTCACTCATTTGATCCTCCGGTTCCTTTCAGCCTTGATAAGGATAACCAGTTTTTTTTGTTTATATCCATTGAATACAGTGCTCCTACACCGCCCCTGCCCATTGGAATGCATGGGCAGTGCTTCGGAAGCACCTGAAAAGCGCTTCAGAAACGATGCAACACGAGCGGCTTTCTTTAGCCACTGGTGGGGGTTAAAAGATCTCCGCTAGTGGCTAAAAAGTGGTGCTAAAATGACGGCTCTACCCCTAACGTGGTGCAGCCCCAGTGTGAAAGTAGCCTTAAATGCTACTCTACTAATTTAGGATCACAAAGAGCACGAATAATGAGTACTGTCCGTGATACTTTTTTTATTTCACTAACTTATTTGTAAAAGTATCACAGACAGTACTCAATTTTCTCTGTCCCAATTGCATTAATATGGCTACAATCACCTCAAGTGAATAGCAAGAATAAAAGTAACTAGATTGTGCATTTAGAAAAGTAACTGTAGCCTAGAACAGCGGCGTTATGCAATCGTTGAAAGTTATTTCTTCTGGTTAATTCTTAGAAATTGGATTAACTTTTGGCAACATTTTTAATATGTGGAAAGCCTCATTATAGTGGAAGTTTGCCAATGTCAACAGGTACTGGTAGTTTTAAAGGTCAAACTAAAATGAATAGTGTCATAAGTGCAACATAATATATCACATGAACAAACTTTTTTTAAAAAGCACAATTAAAGTGAACAGTTAACGTGATAACAAGTCCATATAATCAATATACAGTCCATCTAGGGATATGATTAGGTTAGCAGAAAAGTTTCCCCGTGTAGAAAGATCCACGAACAGGTGTGAGTAGTGACCAGACAAAGACCTCCACCGCACAAGAAACACTGACCCTTACCAGAGTCTATGATCTCACCGAGATCAATATCAGCAAAATGTGGCATTCATATTCAGCAAGGAGCAAAGGAGACATCCATTCAATGTAGCCAGTAGACGTAATTCAGCTCAGATAGCGATCAAGTATCAACCAATGGTCCCATAAAGAAATCAAAAGAAATCCACATAGTGTAAAACCGTAGGTTTAATGGATAAGAAAAAAAGATTGTGCGCACTTACATCAATCCACGATAAAAAACAGCAAATAATAGCATAAAATTTAAAAGCCGGCCGGCGTTCAGAGCGTGTTACCCGTCTTCCGGGTCCTCACACGTGATGCGGTGACGTCAGCGCGTCGCCTCCCAACGTTTCGTCACAAAAGGGACTTGATCCCGTGACCAAGTCCCTTTTGTGACGAAACGTTGGGAGGCGACGCGCTGACGTCACCGCATCACGTGTGAGGACCCGGAAGACGGGTAACACGCTCTGAACGCCGGCCGGCTTTTAAATTTTATGCTATTATTTGCTGTTTTTTATCGTGGATTGATGTAAGTGCGCACAATCTTTTTTTCTTATCCATTAAACCTACGGTTTTACACTATGTGGATTTCTTTTGATTTCTTTATGGGACCATTGGTTGATACTTGATCGCTATCTGAGCTGAATTACGTCTACTGGCTACATTGAATGGATGTCTCCTTTGCTCCTTGCTGAATATGAATGCCACATTTTGCTGATATTGATCTCGGTGAGATCATAGACTCTGGTAAGGGTCAGTGTTTCTTGTGCGGTGGAGGTCTTTGTCTGGTCACTACTCACACCTGTTCGTGGATCTTTCTACACGGGGAAACTTTTCTGCTAACCTAATCATATCCCTAGATGGACTGTATATTGATTATATGGACTTGTTATCACGTTAACTGTTCACTTTAATTGTGCTTTTTAAAAAAAGTTTGTTCATGTGATATATTATGTTGCACTTATGACACTATTCATTTTAGTTTTACTGTATATCATTTGTAGCGCGACTTCAATTTTTCTTCTATTTTGCTTGGTGTTGTATAACACTTTTGAGACGCTGCTTACTATCTGTTCACTATTTTGGTTTAGATTTGCGCAATTCTTTCCTGTTTAATTAGTTTTAAAGGTCAGCTTAGAAGCCATCTTGCCATTTAAAAAAAAAAAAACATAAGGTTTCCATAGAGGTTAAAAGAGGTAATTATTGAAATTCAGTGTAATAAAAGGTAAACTACACTTTATCACTCCTAAACTCTGACTTCAAGTCCAAAACTTGTAAAATGACAAAGTTTAATTCAAGCTCTTCTGATGGGAATAAATAGTATCTTTTATGTTTAATTTATTGAAAGTTATATTAAAACAATCTATTTTTTTTTTTAATGAGGGCAGGGGGGTGCATTAAGATAAAAAGTACTGCTTTGATGTGTTTAGCATAGAACAAATACTAAGCTTTGCAATTTTTTTGTACAGTGCTTAAGTACCAGCACCCTTTTGAAACCTTCAAATATTCCTGTCATTTAAAACAGTGCAAAACAATGACAAATAGGTGCCTTATAGTAAAATGTACCTCCAAATATACTGCCTTTCCATGTGCGTCCTGTGAGAAGCAGAAGAGGATCAAATGTGACCTTTGCATTAGGGGGAGCTACTCCTATTACCACACTGGTTCCATATCCTGGATGAGTACACTCCAGTGCTGCTTTCTAGTACCCAAAGGAAAAAAAAAGAAAACAGGCTGAGGATGTACATGCCTTTGGAATAAGTTAAGTACCTATAAATTACTTTTACCAACATAGGTGTCAAAGAAGTTATAAAAATACAAAAAATTTAAAATGGTGAAATAATGGACCCTCAAAGATTTGTATTTTACAGACATTTACATACCCAAGCATGTAGATATCTTCCAAGCATGTATGTAACTTTCTCTGCAGTAAAAAGATAGCAAAGTATGCTGCCACAAAATACTCAAAATGGCTTAACTAGCATTGTCTTTATAAAACTCTATAAAATCTCATAATCTGCTAATCTCAGGATGACAGATGTATATATCCTGTATGTACCAATTCCTTACAAGTTCATTCTGTTATTTCTTTTTTTCCAATTAATTCGTTAATTAGTTAGTTAATTGGGCAGTAATCTATACTAACTGATTTGAATTAGAATCTCTAGAGTTAGCTGTACTTTTCTTATTGTCATTGCACCATGCTCCATTTTTTTTGTTCAATAAGTGTTTATTGAGAATAAAAGGAAAGCATCACAGTAATAAACCATATAAATTCAGCATGAGGAAATACATCAACCAACAGGCAAAATGCATGACAGTCAGGCATATGAACACTGTGTAGAGAGCGTGCGCAAATTCACTCCAACAGGACCGAAAATAAGCACAGTGAAGGTAACAATGATTCTCACATTGCACGACCATGCTCCATTTTAACAAACAAGACTTACTGAGATCAATTTACAACAGAATGAGGTATATGATATTTTTATTACTGAGAGTTATGTTTGGTAATTTTAGCAACCAAAACAGTTTTCTCAGTCCATTTAAGCATTTATCACATCGATCTACTGAATTTACAACCCATGTTATAGTATACTTTTTTCATAGTATACAGTTTGTTCAAAAAGTATTTATACCCCTTAAATCTCTCACATTTTGTCATGTTACAACCAAAAACGTAAATGTATTTTATTGGGATTTTATGTAATAGACCAACACAAAGTGGCACATAATTGTGAAGTGGAAGTAAAATGAATAACACATGAATATACTTTGATCTAGACCATTCTATTGTAGCTCTGGCTGTATGTTTAGGGTTGTTATCCTGCTGGAAGATGAACCTCCACCCCAGTCTCAAGTCTTTTGCAGACTCTAACAGGTTTTCTTCTAAGATCGCTCTGTATTTGGCTCTATCCATCTTCCCATCAACTTTGACCAGCTTTCCTGTCCTTGCTGATGAAAAGCATCCCCACAACATGATGCCACGCCATGTTTCACGGTGGGGATAGTGTGTTTAGGGTGATGTACGGTGTTAGTTTTCTGCCACACATAGCTTTTGCTTTTAGGCCAAAAAGTTCAATTATGGGTCTCATCTGACCAGAGCACCTTCGTCCACATGTTTGCTGTGTCCCCCACATGGCTACTCGCAAACTGCAAATGAGATTTCTTATGGCTTTCTTTCAACAATGGCTTTCTTCTTGCCACTCTTCCATAAAGGCCAGATTTGTGGAGTGTACAATTAATAGTTGTCCTGTGGACAGATTCTCCCACCTGAGGTGTGCATCTCTGCAGCTCCTCCAGAGTTACCATGGGCCTCTTGGCTGCTTCTCAAATTAATGCTCTCCTTGCCCGGCCTGTCAATTTAGGTGGGTGACCATGTCTTGGTAGGTTTGCAGTTGTGCCATACCATTTTCGGATGATGGATTGAACAGTGCTCCATGAGATTTCCAAAGCTTCGGATATTTTTTTATAACCTAACCCTGCTTTAAACTTATCCACAACCTTATCCCTGACCTGTCTGATGTGTTTATTGACCTTTATGATGCTGTTTGTTCACTAAGGTTCTCTAACAAACCTCTAAGGGCTTCACAGAACAACTGTATTTATACTTAGAATAAATTACACACAGGTGGACTCTATTTACTAATTATGTGACTTCTGAAGGCAATTGGTTCCACTAGATTATAGTTAGGGGTATCAGAGTAAAAGGGGGCGGAATACAAATCCATGCCACACTTTTCCCATATTTCTTTGTAAAGAATTTTGAAAAACTTTTTCCTTCTACTTCCCAATTATGTGCCACTTTGTGTTGGTCTATCACATAAAATCCCAAACCCAATAAAATACATTTACGTCTTTTGGTTGTAACTTGACAAAATGTGTAAAATTTCGGGTATGAATACTTTTTCAAGGCACTGTACTTTATGTATTTCTTTTCTGAGGGGGGGGTTTGTCTTCCTCTGCATTAACTGTGGGTATAGGATTGTGGATATAGGATTGTATCATTTTTTTCCCCCTATTATTGGTTGAACTAGATGAACTTGTGTCTTTCTTCAACCAGGCTATGTAACTTTGTACACATCAATACTCAAGATTATTGCATCCGTGTTTGCTTTTTCCTCCATTTACTTTTTTTATTTTCTTCAGTGTATTTTGTTTGAGGGTATTGGCCTTCAAGAAACACATTTATCTGATTTCTAAAATTTGACACT
Organism: Rana kukunoris; assembly: GCA_029574335.1. NCBI lineage: Eukaryota > Metazoa > Chordata > Amphibia > Anura > Ranidae > Rana > Rana kukunoris. Next base: position 486,125,489 of record CM056049.1, on the reverse strand, counting down.
GAGGTTGCTCTTTGCCTCTTCTCCGTTGCTGGGTGGTCTTCAATTATGCAGCAACAGATGCGGACAAGATGATACCCATCCAGCTCTCTGCAACATTTTACATTGAGAACAGGGCACCATGATCATGTTCCTCCAGGAGGCCGATCATTCAGCTTGGAAATGGACTGGTGCTAAATTGCAGAGCAGGTGAGTCTGCTAGGAAAAGCTCTAGAGAGAAGGTGAGTATTGCAAAGCTGCCTTTTATTTAAAAAATTGCTGGGGCACAATTTAAAAAAAAAATGAACTCATTAACTCTTATGCTGCGTACACACGATCATTTTTTGGCATAAAAAAAAACTACGTTTTTAAAAACGTCATTTAAAATGATCGTGTGTGGGCTTCAAAATTTTAGCATGCTACATCTTTTCACGTCGTTTTAAAAAATGTTGTTTTTCGGGTTGTAAAAAATTATCGTGTGTGGGCTAAAATAACGTTTTAAACCCACGCATGCTCAGAAGCAAGTTATGAGACGGGAGCGCTCGTTCTGGTAAAACTACCATTCATAATGGCGTAAGTACATTCATCATGCTGTAACAGACAAAAAAGCACAAATCTTCTTTTACTAACAAGGAATCATCTAAAAGCAGCCCAAAGGCGAATAGAACTTCCCCTTTAGAGTGCCGCCGTACTTGTTGTACGTCACCGCGCTTTGTTCATCATTTTTCAAAAACAATGGTGTGTGGGCAACGTCGTTTTTAATGATGTTGGAAAAACTTTGTTTTTTGGACATGCTGAAAAACAACGTTTTTTTTTCATGCCGAAAAACGATCGTGTGTACGCGGCATAACTGTTAAACTACTCTCACTGTTAACTCCAAATTTTATGTTACTATTATGTCATGCTTACTTTTGAATTGTTTTTGTATTTGCTCTTCTCATTATATTTATAGTGTTTTGTTTTCATTTCTATATTACAATGAACAAAGTATTTTCACATTAGCCTCGTAAAGTGGCCCTAATAACATTGTTAGGGCACCTGAAGATAAAAATCTCAAAAGCTGCACACATGCTCTTTCTTTTTAAATTAACTGGGAATCATTGGTAAAACAAAAAAGTTCTGATTTAATGTGCCTGCTTTACAAATCTGGAACTGCAGCAAATAATGGTAACAAGCATACAGCAAAAAGGTGCTTCCATCTACTGTACTTTCTACCATGTAATTCTAGGCCAGGGTAATCCATCTGGGGTACCGGCCTCAAAGAATCACATTTATCTGATTTGGAAAAATAGGTCTGTGTCTCTTACACAACTTTCTAGCAATATTTCCCATTAGGCCGCGTACACACGATCCGACCGGTCCGATGAAACTGGAGACCAGTTTCATCGGACCAATTCGATGGTGTACGGCCTATCGGACCGTTGACCGTCGAACCAAAGTTTTAGAACTTGCTTTAAAATCTGTCCGACGGACAAATTCGATGGTTAGTACACAAAAGCATCGGACCAGAAACCCGCACGTGCTCAGAATCAAGTTGACACATGCTTGGAAGCATTGAACTTCGTTTTTTCAGCACGTCGTTGTGTTCTATGTCACCGCGTTCTGGTCTGATCGGGTTTTTGGTCCGATGGTGTGTACACACATCAGACCATCAGACCACTTCAGCCTGGTCCGATGAAAACGGTCCGTCGGACCAGTTTCATCGGACTGGTCTGATCGTGTGTACGTGGCCTTACTGCTTCCATTTAGACCTGTACTAGGACAAAATGACTATATAATGTTCTTTCTAGTGGCCACTTACTAGCTGAGTCCACATTTGGCAATAAGGTAATAGCTCATAATACAGCTTTTAGTCAAAGCTTCTCCAGTTCACAGTTCCAGTACTATATATACTCAGATGCAGTATATAAGTAAGTATTATTTACAGGGACCTTGTTTCTGTAAATTTTTTACCATACCCAATTTAAGACAGCTGGGAGCTGATTCCCCTGTCCCTCTTTCCTCCTCAGTTGTCCCTCTTTTTGTTCTGATGCATGGACCTTTCTAAATAAAGGTAATTTTAACTACCAAAGTGTTATACTTTCATCAAGCCAATAAACGATTGCATTTGTAATGTTGACATTGTTGCATTTGTTATGTTGACATAGGAAATGTAGGAGTTAAAAACACACTTGTGGGTTAACCAATCATTTTTGCTTGTTAGCTTCCAGAAAACATCACTGAAGCCTGTTCAGTATTCCTTCAAAGAGCCGTCAGCCCTGATGCAAGTAGTGGGCTGGTTCTTGGGAGAAGGTATACAAATATCGAAGCCTTGATGAGTTGATGTACGTTGATGTACGTTCCTAGGTAGTGACTACATATGATGAGACTTGTTATGCGTTATATGTTTGAGAATAATTTCCGAACGATAATTAAAACGAGTTCTTTTATCAAACAAAGTAATTTTTAAACACTTCAGCCTGAGCCTCTTATTGAGATTTGTTAAAACAGGTTTTGCTAGAAAGTTACCTAAAGCCCCCAAACATTATTAATATATTTTTTCTAACACCCTAGAGAATAAAATGGCGGACTTTGCAATACTTTTGTCACACTGTATTTGCGCAGTGGTCTTACAAGCACACTTTTTGGGGAAAAAAATACACTTTTTTTGAATTACAAAATAAGACAACAGTAAAGTTAGTCCAATTTTTTTATATTGTGAAAGATACTGTAAAGTTACGCCCAGTAAATTGATACCCAACATGTAAAGCTTCATAATTGCGTCCGCTCATGGAATGGTGACAGATTTTTTAACCTTAAAAACCTCCATAGGCGATGTTTAAAAAATTCTACATGTTGCATGTTTTGAGTTACAGAGGAGGTCGCATTGATACCTCACATGTGTAGTTTGAACACCGTTTTCATAGGCGGCGCTGCTCATGTATGCGTTTTCTTCTACACCAAACTTAGCGGGATGGGGAGCACCGGAGTGTGGTCAAAAAAAGGGATCTCGCAGCGAATCCGCCACAGAGACCACATTTATCTGAAAGTGGACCGCCTGCTAAAGAAGAGGATATCAGTGTTATGGTAGCTAGCTACTCTCATAACAATGATATCCCTCTTCAAAGTACCAACGCTTAATGACGACGGGCGGTCCATAAGTGGTTAAAAGCATACACCAAGCAATATGAATACAGACTAATTAAGGAACACATATTTATTCACAAGACACGTATGCACAACAAATAGTTAGGTATGGGTGCCGAAAACTAAAACAAAGAGATTTGCGTAGCCAAGAGTTACTCCTCTGCAGTTGGAGTGAGAGTCAAAACCACGTAAAATGTAAAACTGGTACGCTAATATAACGCTAAACCAAAGATGGCAAAATGTAGAAAACAAAATATAAAGTTAAAGAAAAATCCACAATGGTTGTTACAACCAGGGAATAATGATCTAAATATCAAGAGGACTAAACAGTCAGTATTCAAATAATCAATGACAAAATCAAACATTGTTACCCTTCCAAAATGGCTGCTGGCTCACAATGGTCATTACCAGAGTCCCTAAGATGGCTGCCTTTACCAAAATGGTGGCTGGTTAAGGAGGAGCTTGCATTTCAGAGTATGAGGTGGGACAAGAAGTGTGTGATCAGAGTAAGTTGATGAGAAGTGTCCAGGTGTATGAAGTGTATGAATCGTATGTGAATTGTCTGGAGTGTATGAAGTCCTCATGGCTTTCTATCTTCATCCGATATACCGTTCTGGACAATAGGCTCATAAACATGATAATAAGCCTAGCCAATAAGGTGTAATAATAATTTACCTTCCTTGTTTGATCAGACATTGTCTCTTTTAACCACAAAGAATCATCATCGAGCAGATATATTAGTTCTGAATTGATCCTCATAAATGATCTGTTGTAAGAATGTCCAGGCATGGCCATGCGATATTTCTAATATATATCTGTATGTTTTTGTAGATCTGGTAACGTGTATAAATGTGAATACGTTCCGAAGGTGCAGCTGCGGGCATCATCCCGGTATAACCCCCGAAAGCCGAGGACGCATATGTGCGTACGCTTGGCAGCAAGGGGTTAGGAAATATGTCAATTATTTATCATAGTTTTGACAGCCAACATGATCGAAAGAATTGACATCCAATAAAAGATATATGTGGGCCATGGACACTAAGCCAGGGGAAAAAATGGCTGGAGAATGTTGGACACTCTGTGAGAAGCTTACTGTCCTGAAGGTGAGATTGAAGTTCAGCTTTAAGCTGCTTGAACAAAATGATTGCATTCATATCTTCCTTGGAGATAGGCCAACTATTAGCTTTTTCCGCATATAGAGATAAAAGATTATTGAGCATATGTCTAGCTTGATTTTATCAATCGTAAATGGTACAAAATGAATCAAAAAGCCCTCCAACCATATCAGTTCATAGAACAGTAAAGCTTTCTTAGAACAGAAGATATTTACATGTCTCATTTTATCACACATCCCAAAAATTTCTGGACAGCGAATGTGGCCACACAAGTCTTTCCATTTCATCAACCAGATGCACATCAGGGAACACATCAGGGAACACTAGTGTAAGGTGCAATTACAGCTGGATATTATATTTATTTCAAACTGTATACAGCTGCTTCAAGCTTTTTGGCCATCATCAGTGCAGTGTATGAAAACCATGCCTTCTATGCAGTAGGACTTGAGACCCAAGGAATTAAAAAGCCTAATGAATCAATGAATAGGATTGGTAATAGTAAATCAAATTTAAAACTACATACCATAACTTCTGTACTGCCGATGCATTCAAATGAATAATGCACTCCATCTCCTGTCATTTCCTTGATCACCTCCTGGATTGGCTTGCTAAAATCTTTAGGATTGATGCAGTCAGTGGCTCCAAACAACTTTGCCTTTTCAAACTTGCTGCTGTTTATATCTATAGCAATAATTCTTGATGCTCCAGAAACTTTACATCCAATAATGATTGACAGCCCAACGGCACCCAATCCAAATACAGCACAAGTAGTACCAGGCTCCACCTAATGATTAAAAAAGTTACTATTATTCCTTTTAGATTTATGCAATATGATTTATGTCAATGTATTACAATATACTATACTACTTAAAGTGGTATTGAACCTTCATAACAAACATATCATACTAACCTGCTCTGTGCAATGCTTTTGCACAGAGCAGCCCCAATCCTCTTCCTCTTCTTCTGGGGTCCCCCACTGGCGCTCCAGGCCCCTCCTCTTTGGCCAGTTGCCCTACGGATAGCCATGCGTGGTCGCTCCCAAGCCCTGCTGGTGCGTCCATTGACACAGACAGCAGTACCCTGCCCCGCCCACCACTCCCATAGGGGTACTCTTTCAGGCTCACTTCCGTGTGTCCATTGACAAAATGCTGATCAACCCTGCCTCAGCTCCCTCCTCACTAGCTGTGATTGATAGCAGAAGGAGACAATGGCTCCCACTGCTGTGTCTGAGCCAGTGAATAGAGAGAGCAGCGATGCTGCTCTCGTGCACAGCACTGGATCTACATCAGGCTCAGGTAAGTATAGGAGGGGCTGGGGGGAGCAGCACACAGAAGTTTTGTTTTCCTATGGTAGAATGCATTAAGGTAAAAGAATCTACATTTAGAAACTCTTTAACAGCTAGTGCCAGAACTACCAGGGTTGCAAAAGTCACACTTACAACCAGGCCTTGGCATTACACCACTATGGGGGGCCCAAAGAGACTGGACTGTAGCTCCCCAGCAAGGTTGCTGGCTACAGGGCTTTAAACTGTGCCTCTTTCACACAGCCCAGAGCCAACACTGACAGCCCCACCTCCCTCACATGGATGGGGGAGGAGAGAAAGAGCTGGTTTGCTCCTCCTCCTCCTGTGTCTGCCAAGCCCACTCCATTTCCTATCAGCTCTGTACCTAAGAGGGGATGTGTGGGCAGGAAGTTTGAAGCGAAGCAGCTGGATGATCAAAGGTGTGTAAGCTCGTCCTCTATCCCCTGTCTGTGAGTGACGTGTCCCCCCCCCTCTCCACTTCTCTCTTCTGCCTCTGAGTACACTAATGTAAGGGGGATTCAGATGTAAGGGGTGCTCTGTGCACTCTGATGTAAGGGGGCTTTGGTGAGCAGAGGACCCCTTACATAAGAGTTCCACTTTACACCTGAGTCCACAGCATCCCCCTTACATTAGAGCCCCACCTTAAATCAGGGTTCCCAGAGCACCCCTTACATCAGAGTGCCCTTTGCATTCCCGAGTCCACATAGATCCACTCTGCGGACTCTAATGTAAGGGATACCTCTGTGGGCTCTAATGTAAGGTGAGTCTGCGTACTCTGATGTAAGGTATACCTCTGTGGGCTCTGATGTAAGGCAAGTTTGCGGACTCTGATGTAAGGAAGAACTCTGCAGACTCTGATGTAAGGGGGTTCTGCGGACTCTGATGTAAGGGGAGCTCTGCCAACTCTGATGTACAGTAAGAAATAACTCTGATGTAAGGAGTGCTCTGGGAACATGCCTTGCTCAAGTGTGCGGGTTTGGCTTTAAGAAAAGGTGAAAACCCTACACAGCATTTAAAAGGGTACTGCTACAGGACCATAGGGCCCCACAAAGGGTGTAAAAGGCCCTTAAGCTCAGAGGGAAGGGGGGTCAGGGGTGCCCTACATGTTTTTTTGCTCCAGGGCCCTGAAGGTTCTGGTTACACCTCTGTTAACAACTATTGACAGTGGGAAACTGTCATGTATAATTTTGGATGTAAGACCTCTATTATACATTACATTCGGCTCCCGCCAAACAGGTAAATATTAGGGTATTCATCCACATCATCCACATCTGGCTTTTAGTAAATCTCTGCAGTAAATCAAACAGGTCTAAACATTGACAAATTTACCTTGGCCGTTTTGACAGCTGCTCCATATCCAGTGGGAAAAGCACATCCAAAAAGACAGGCCTTCTCCATGGGTGCTCTGTCATCAATCTTTGCAATAGCCCCAGCTGGCATCACAATATATTCTGAAAAGGTGCTGGTCCATATAAAATGATCCACAACCTTTCCCTTGCATGAAAACCTTGATGTCTTGTCAAGCAGCACAGTCTGTGTTTCATTGAAGCTGTATTTAAAATAAAATAGGAAACAAAGGGTCATAAACAATTTCTCATTTACAAGTGCAATGTTTTTTTTGTTGTTGTTGTTTTACCCACAGAATAAACTTTAAAGTTATATACGGTTAGGTTTCACTCTAGCCAAAACTTCTGTTTGTAGTTTTGGGTGCAGAAACCACTTTTAGGTGTTTTTGCTGTCGTGAGGCCACTTATCACCTCCTTTAACAACACCAACATTGTTCCATTTTCCTATGTGGGAGAGATAGCAATACTATCCTCTAAGAAACTATTCTCTAAGAAACTCTAAAGTATTACCCTATTTCTCTACTAAGAGTGTTTTTTATTGCTATCCATGTCCTTTTTGGAGATTTTTTTTGTCATTGGACAGTACTAGGGCAGTAGATGAGGTGAAATATCACCATTTGGACCACCACAGAGAGCAGTACAAACAGGATAACACTTCCTCATGTTAAAATAGGTTTTATTTGGAGATACACCTTAATAAAAAAAATAAAAAAAAACTTTGATTCTGTATGATGGTGGGTGAGCAAAATATTAATATGGTATGTTTTTGCATTAGTTTTCTTTATTTTCCCGCCTTTATTTTTAACTGGTAGTCCAGGGAACATCACACTTCCTGTCCTTGGGTGGCTACATTTACTCCACCACTATATCTATGGATAAAGCCTTGGTTGCCACTAGGAATCATGTTTATGTTTGCAGCCATGCAGGGTTGGTGCCAAATTCTAAATTTTTTGTAATTTATGAATCAGACAAAGTAAATGGCAGATTTGTCTGTTCCCATGTGTTATAGAGTATATAATCAACTGCAACTTCATTTTGTAATTTCCCTTCCATTTCATAGTTCTTGTTTTTAAAGAATGTATGTGCCTTATTTTACACTTCATTCTCGTTAAGAGTTTTAGACTTTTTGCTTGAGCCAAATTTGTAATTAGAAAACCCCCACTATAAGGCCTCGTACACACGACCGAGGAACTCGTCGTAAATGAAACATCGTTTTCCTCAAAAAGTTCCTTGTCAGGCTTGTCGAGAATCTTGTCAAGCTTTCTTTGCGTACACACTGTCAAGACAAAATCTCATTGTTCTCAAACACGGTGACGTACAACACGTACAATGGCACTATAAAGGGGAAGTTTGATTCCACTGGCGCCACCCTTCTGAGCATGTGTGGGTTTCTAAGCATACACACGAACGTGTCTCTCGTCGAAAACCAGTCCGAGGAGGAACACGACAAGGAAATTGAGACTCCCGACGAGGAAAAAGAGAACTTGTTCTCTTTTTTTCTCATCAAGTTCCACAACAGTTTTCTCGATGAAAAACATACACACGACCCTTTTCCGTGGCCAAAAGGCTCTGCCACCAAGTTTCTTGATGGATTCTGTTGAGGAAAACGGTCATGTGTACGAGTCCTATGACTTACTGTGTTTAGGTCAACTCTATGTCCTTGTAGATCTTTTGTAAGTTCCTTGCAGCTGCCTAAACTAATGATAACAAAATCTCTCTGTAGAAACTTGATTAACCCATAGAAACTTATGAGTAAGTCTACCCCTCCCCTCTTGGCTTTTTTACTCTTATAAACTGTAAAGCCGCATACACACGATCGGTCCATCTGATGAGAACAGTCCGATGGACCGTTTTCATCAGTTCACTGATGAAGCTAATTGATGGACTGATGTGCCTACACTCCATCGGTTAAAAAAACGATTGTGTTAGAAGGCGGTGACGTAAAACACAATGACTTGCTGAGAAAAATGAAGTTTAATGCTTCCAAGCATGCGTCGACTTGATTCTGAGCATGCGTGGGTTTCAAACCGATGGGCGTGCATACTAACGATCGGTTTTGACCTATCGGTTTGCCGTCCATCGGTTCAATTTCAAAGCAAGCCCTCTGTTTTTTGACTGAAGGATAACGGACTGATGGGGCCTACACACGATCGGTTTGGACCGATGAAAACAAAGTCATTTATTCAACCATTGACGCCATGCAAAAAAAAAAGAAACAAACAATAAACAAAATGCAAAAATTCAATTCCTCATGAAAATATATACCAGAATCTTATAGCGTTGATAGGGGCCTGGTAAAGGTTTTAAGGGGGGGGGGGGTCAAACAAAAATATTTATTTAAAATAAGTGGTCCCCAGATCTCTAGCTACTCCCCATTAACACGTGTGCCCCCCAAGCTTGTCCATCATGCATGACATGATTTGATTGACTGGATGATTTGATTGACTGTGGATTTAAACCAGGGGTCTCCAGACTTTCTAAAGAAAGGGCCGGTTTATTGTCCTTAAGACTTTAACGGGGCTGGACTGTGTCCAGTGAGTTTAAACAATGCCGATCTTTGGTATTAGGCCCCCTTTCAGACGTCCGCATCCGTTCGTCCGTTTTTACAAGTCCATTTACGGACTTGTAATGCACCCCTATGGGATCGCGTCCGTTAGCGGATGATGCATCCGCTAACGTCCGCAAAGATCCACGTCTGTTTTTTCGGACGGAAGAAAACCCTATTTTTCTTCCGTCCGGGGGATCGGATCGGATGAATACGGACAAACGGTCTGTATTTATCCGATTCACCATAGGGGATAGCGGAGGAAAGACAGGGCGGTCTCTGTACAGTGTGCGGGGACCGCCCTGTCTGCCGACAGCTCAGTGGGGATCCCCGCTGAGCCAACGGACACACACGGAGCGCACACAAACACCGTCCGCTCCGTGTGAAAGAAGCCTTAGGGGTGCCAGTGGGCCAAATAGTTTCTTATTTTTGTTGGCAGTGGAAGGAATTTTGCCCCATCTTTGGTGTCAATGGAAGAAATAGTGCCTCATTGTTGGTGTCAGTGGCAGGTATTATGCCCCATTGTTGGTGTCAGTGGCAGGAATAATGCCCAAAGGGCAGAATAAAGGCAATAAATAGGCCGCATGGACCACAGTTTGGAGACCACTGATTTACAATAATACATTTTTGGGGTTTTACGTATATTTAAATAAAGGACTTTGTCAAATATGTGGTGTGTTTATTTACATCTTACATGTTTTGTGTAAATGAGTAGCTCCTTACTTTATTCGTGTTGGTGAGAGCTGGATATCCAGGGGTCCCCTTTTTTTAAAGGGGGTTTTTAGATATCTTTGGTAAGCAGAACAAAGCAGCAAATTAAATAGCAATTCTTTTTTTCTAAATGTCACTTTTACTTTAATACACCCTACAGACATATGTTTAAAGGAATTAAAGGTGTATTTTAAATGTTGTCCTACAAGCCTTATTAACTGGTTCCCAACCAGCCGCTGCAGTTATACTGAGGCAGGTTGGCGACCCTGGACGAGCCATTGTAGCTGTACGTCAGACGCTTTAAGAGCACTATGGGGCATGCGCCATGACTGAGCCGATGCGCATGCCCAGAGGTTGCGATGTCTGCTGGGCACCCACAATTGCTTCAGGGACAGACAGAACGGAGGTCTGTCATTGAAAATAGACAGATCTCCGTTATGTCAGGGGTGAGGAGACTGATCAGTTGTTCCTAATGCTTAGGAACAACAATCCCATCCCCCCAAAGTTATAAACACTCCCTAGGTAACACATTTAACCCATTGATTGCCCCCTAGTGTTAACCCCTTCCCTGTCAGTGACATTTATACAGTAATCAGTGTTTTTTTCTTAGCTCTGATCGCTGTATAAATGTCAGTGGTCCCAAAAAAGTGTCAAAAGTGTCCAATCTGTCCGCTGCAATGTCGCAGTCCCGATAAAAATCACAGATCGCCGCCATTACTAGTAAAAAAAAAATGATATTAAAAAATGCCATAAATATATCCCCTATTTTGTAGACGCTATAACTTTTGCGCTAATCAATAAATATACAGTTATTGCGATTTTTTTTTACCAAAAATATGTTTTGAAGAATAAGATTTTGTTCTGGGGGGGGGGGGTATATGTTTTAGCAAAAAGTAAAAAATATAGGTTCTTTTTCAAAATTGACACTTTTTTTTGTTTATAGCGCAAAAAATAAAAAGCGCAGAGGTGATCAAATACCACCAAAAGAAAGCTCTATTTGTTGGATAAAGCATCACATGACTGCACAATTGTCAGTTAAAGAGACGCAGCTCGATATTGCAAAAAAATGGCCCGGTCATTAAGGGGGAAAATCTTCCCGGGCAAAAGTGGTTTATAAGCTGCTTTTCATTGAGTGGTATTTTCTACAAATATTTTAGCATTAGTACACAACCCCCAGGGCAGTGCCCAGACTCCCATGCCTTAGTTTGACAGTCCCTTACCTATTATCCTACAGATGAACCACTTCACAGGCAGGTTTAGGGCACCCACCAAACATGTTTTTTTTTTTTAAATTGAGATTTTTTTTAATGACTCAAACTGTATTTTTGTGGAAATATCCGAATTAACGAGAACCCTTTTAACAAAATTTGAATATTCGGAAATTTAGAAGTGCAAAAATTTACAAAATTTACAAATGTACTCATTTCGATCATAACGAATAAAACAAAAAATGAACAAAAAAAAACGTAATAAAATGTGAATCATAAGCTTAATAATAGCATGCAATGCTAAGTCTTTTCTTGTATTAAGAGAGATATCATTTTGCCCCCGTACAAATCATTAGTAAGACCTCATCTGGAATATGTAGTTCAGTTTTGGGCACCAGTTGTCAAAAAGAATATTGGGGAACTGGAGAAAGTTCAGCGATGGGCAACCAACCTATAAAGAGGCATGGAGGAACTTGGCTATGAGGAAAGATTAGAGGAACTGAATGTTTTCTCTCTTGAGAAGAGGAGAATAAGGGGGGATATGATCAACATGTAAAAATACATAAGGGGTCCATATAGTGAACTTGGTATTGAGTTCTTCACTTTAAGGTCATAACAGAGGACAAGAGGGCACTCTTTACTAGAGGAAAGGAAATTTCATCTCCAAATACGTAAAGGTTTCTTCACAGTAAGAGCTGTAAATATGGAGTACACTCCCCCCAGAGGTGGTTCTGGCCAGCTCAGTAGACTAAAACATTTTTTTTGCTAGAAAATTACTTAAAACCCCCAAACATTATATATATATTTTTCTAATACCCTAGAGAATAAAATGGCGGTCATTGCAATACTTTTTGTTGTTACCGTATTTGCACAGCGGTCTTACAAGCGCACTTTTTTTGGAAAAATAAAATGATACCCAACATGTCACGCTTCAAAATTGTGCCCGCTCGTGGCATGGCGTCAAACTTTTACCCTTAAAATCTCCATAGGCAACGTTTAAAAAATTCTATAGGTTGCATCTTATGAGCTACAGAGGAGGTCTAGGGCTAGAATTATTTCTCTCGCTCTAGCGATCGCGATGATAGCTCACTTGTGTGGTTTGAATACCGCTTTCATATGAGGGCGCTACTCGCGAATGTGTTCGCTTGTGTGCGCGAGCTCGTTGGGACGGGGTGCTTTAAAAAAAAAATGTTTTTGTTTTCCTATTTATTTATTTTTATTTATTTTGTTAATTTTTACACTGAAAAAAAAATGGATCACTTTTATTCCTATTACAAGGAATGTAAACATCCCTTGTAATAGAAACAATCATGACAGGCCCTCTTAAATATGAGATCTGGGGTCAAAAAAAATTGTAATTCGAAAAAATTCCAACAAGAAAATATTGCTTTAAGAAGCATGGGCGGAAGTGATGTTTTAATGTCACTACCGCCCTGCTATGCTATGGGGACAGGTGGGGGCCATCTTGCTCTCACTCGCATCCACAGCAAGCAGGAGAGAGGACCCGATCGCCTCCGCCGCTGCCGACCGCTCTGGTAAGCGGGCCCCTCTCCCACCCCCGATAGCGGTGATCTTGTGGCGACCACCGTTATCGTTTACAGGACCGTTTAAAGAAAAGATGGATATCTCGGTTGTGGCAGCAGCTGCTGCCATTACCGAGATATCCATCTTTAAAAACAGGACATATATGTACATGAGCAAGTGGTTAAAAAAGGCCTGGATTCTTTCCTTAATGTACCTAATATAACTGGGTAATAACATTAATAGGTAAAGTTAATCCAGGGAAAATCCAATTGCCTCTCGGGGGAACAGGAAGGAATTTTTACCCTGATCTAGCAAATTGGATCATGCTCTGCTGTGGTTTTTCACCTTTCTCTGTATCAACTGTGGGTGAAGGATTGTGTAAATGGGATTATATGATTATTATTTTTTTTGGTTGACCTAGATGGACTTTTTTCAACCTGACTAACTATGTAACTATGTAATTAACTATGCATTATGGTTATGAAGAGTTCAGGTATGTGCTATATACATACAGAGTGCAGAGTTCAGGGGTGTGCGACGTCCGGAGTGCAGAGTTCAGGGGTGTGTGACGTACAGAGTGCAGAGTTCAGGGGTGTGCTGTTTACAGAGTGCAGGTTTCAGTGGTGTGCTACATACAGAGTGCACAGTTCAGGGATACCCTTTGGAAAGCGTGCAGGGTTCAGGGGTGTGCTTTGTACAGAGTGCAGAGATCTGGGGTGTGCTTTGTACAGAGTGCAGGGTTGAGGAGTGCACTACATACAGAGTGCAGGGTTTAGCTTCCTCGCATCCCATCCACTAAGCTGTGTAGACAGCTCCACCTCTCTCTCTCACTTACAGGGAGATCATTGTTCAGCATCTCTGCACCTGGGCACAGATGCCCCATTCCACACTGCACCTGCATCACCATCTATTTTGTCCCCACCGTGAGCGCAGGGCGGGCAGCGATCTGTGAGAGCTACCAAGAGGAAAGCTGTCCTTGTAAACACAGAAAGTTTCTGTGTTTACAAGTGACAGTAGTGAGCGGGGAGGAAAGGGCAATAGACTGAGGTGGCAGAACAGAGTTCCATCACATTCTGGCTAAATAAAAGCCCTGTGTACAGGGGCCACATGAAATTGCCTGGCAGGACAGGTCCGGCCTGTGGGCCTTGTGTTTGACACATGTGATCCATAGAAAGTACAGGCCGGCAACTCGTCAGCTTCTTCGTCAAAAATATTTATTGAAGCATTACAGCAGTAACATCATCCATAAATGCTGATGTGTTTCGGCCTTAGGCCTTCGTCAAAAGCATAAGACACATGTGATCTATCCTTTACCCCTTCCTCACAAATTATTTTAGTAATTTCTTTTGACCTGTGACATTTTTAACATCTATGTGAGAACACCTATACAGTAGATTAACAGCAAATCTCAACTTCCCAATAACACACATACGTTTGCTGTTTTTTGAGTACTTACTGTGATTTAAAGCAATAATTACTCCGTTCATTTAGACAAGAGCTGCACTTTCCACACTGAGGAAGACAAAGTGGAATAACTTTATCTCCTAAAACAAGAAAATGATTACAGTTTCAAAATGTGTTATTTATTTTCCATGATGCACTTGTTTTGTAAAAAATCTATGTTCATTACAAACTTTTAGAGTACATATTGGCCCTCATGAAATTAAGTACACCCCTCACATTTTTGAAAATATGTTATTATCTTTTCATGTGACAACACTGAAGAAATTACACTTTGCTATAATGTAAATGTAGCAAGGTCCCAGGCCTCCTTCAGTCAAATGAGAACCTCCAGAGCCAAGAACTGCTGGCATCCTTCCATATAGAGTGGGTTGTAAGGCATAATGGGTGCAATGCAAGATAGATTCATGGGTGCCAGACACTTCTTGAATGCAAAGAGATTTTATTTCTCTTAAACTGAACTTTGGGGAAAAGGGTTAGGGTCAAGACACCCTTAGGTAGTTGCAATGTAAATTGGCAGACTCCATGACTTCTACAGTTAGACAGCAATGCAGGAAAAGTCATCCAGCAAGACACCACATCTGCATGTGTAGGAATGCTGTCTCATATGGCAACAGTCTTAGAACAGTTCCTCACACATGTTGTAATGAAGGCTTTTACTCTTATACAGTCACTTATTGTATATTCTCAACTCACTAAGCTCCCCAGTCTCACTCACTTGACTTGCAGTTTCACTGCCACTGAATCCCTTAACCTCCCTGGCGGTATCCCCGAGCGTGACTCGGGGTGTTTTTTTTTGCAGAGATCGGTATCCCCGAGTCACGCTCGGGGTAGCCATGCAGAGCCTGCAGCGCGCGCTGTCTTACCTTCTTCCTGGATCCAGCGATGCATCCCCGCTGTGTGAGCGAGCGGGTGCTCGCTCGATTCACACAGCGTCCCCGTGTGCCGCCGATCTCCGTTCCCTGCGACGTTACGACGCACGGGAGCGGAGAACGGCGCCAAATTTAAAAAGGTAAACAAACACTTTACATACAGTACAATGTAATCTTATAGATTACAGTACTGTATGTAAAAAATACACCCCCCCCTTGTCCCTAGTGGTCTGTCCTGTGCCCTACATGTCCTTTTATATAATAAAAACTGTTCTTTCTGCCTGGAAACTGTAGATTGCCCATAACAACCAAAAGTGTCCCTTTATGTCAAAAATGGTTTTAGATCAGCTAGAAAACAGCGATAATAAATTATAATTACTTTCAGAATTGAGCGATAGCGATTTGTGGGGAAATTTGTCATAAAAAAAATAAATAATGACAGCGACAATTCTGCAACTGAGCAAATTTCAGTGTTTTTGAGTTGATTACATTATTGAATATTTTTTATTATAATTTGTTATAATTATTTATAGTTTTTTATTATATAAAAAATTATGATTTTGTTTTTCAAACTTTATCATACCCGGGATGTCTTGTTTGGACAGATTTAAGCAAGTTATTCCTAAGAATTGCAGGCCTACAGTATAAAACGCCAAACTTCCATGCAAATAATTGTACCGCTTTTGGTACGTAATTCCAGACAGAATCATACCGCCAGGGAGGTTAAACTCTTCCAATCTTCACTTTAGTATTTTCCTCACACGTCATCCCCACTTCTCTGCTGGGTCCCTAGCTTGGTACTCAGATACTTCTCAAGCTTCACTCCACTTGCCTGCTCGGTATCTGGCTTGACACAAAAGGCTGCTCTGTAAGCGTCACCTCCGCTGGATGGATCCCTGGCTTGACACCTGCTGAAGTTTACCGATTCTTCACCGTCCCCGATTGGTGAAAATACTGCTCTGGTACTTGCTTTAAGTACTCACTGTGGTCCCTGGTAATTAGGTGGATGGTCCCTTAGTGGCAACAGCTTCCAAACTAACTCCGACCACGCCAAGTTGTCCGGCTGGCAGAACCGTCACTTCTGGTTGGATTGCAAGCCGCAATCCCAACCCTGCACTGCTCTTTTGCTTCTGGATAGGCCCTCAGACAGCCTAGCAGCCAGATGTGCCCAAGATAGGTCCAATCTCCAGCCTAGCTGCCCGGGCAGAACAACACACGTCCACCCAGACAGCCATCCAGGTGGCACAGAACACTGCTCATCTGACTCCACCCAAATATATAGGCTCTCCCAGCAGGCCAAGGGATTTAAGAAAACCCCTTCCCATTGGCTGAGATACCCCATATACTCCTAATCTGTCTTTGCTAGGCCCTTGTCTTATCTAGTGCCACTAGGTATCCAGCCATCTAGCGGCAGCAGAGAGAAGTGCAGCAATTCTAGACTTGGGGTGAAATCACTTGATCTCTAACAATATGCCAAGGTAACTACACCTGGCAGGTAAATTTAGGAGGAACCCTGCTTAAACATCAGGGTGCTACATAAAGTAGTGACTGTACAACTTGTATAACAGTGTACATTTGCTACCACTTCAAAATAACTCAACACACAGCCATCAATGTCTAAACTTCTGGTAACAAAAGTGAGTAAAAAATGTCCAAATTGGGCCCAATTAGCCATTTTTCCTCCCCCGATGTCATGTGTCTCATTAGGTTTCAAGTTTGAATGAGGAGCAGCTGTTTTAAATTTGGTGTTATCGCTTTCACTCTCTCATACTGGTCACTGGAAGTTCAACATGGCACCTCATGGCAAAAAACTCTCAGAGGATCTAAAAAAAAGAATTGTTGCTCTACATAAAGATGGCCTAGGCTATAATAAAATTGCCAAGACCCTGAAATTGAGCTGGCATTACGCTGACCAAGACCATACAGCGGTTTAACAGGACAGGTTCCACTCAGAACAGGCCTCGCCATGATCAACCAAAGAGGTTGAGTGCACATGCTTAGCTTAATATCCAGAGGTTGTCTTTGGGAAATAGATGTATGAGTGCTGCCAGCATTGCTGCAGAGGTTAAAGGTGCAGGGGGTCAGCCTGTCATCCCAAAAGGAAGCCTTTTCTTAAGATGAGGCACAAGAAAGCTGCAATGAGTTTTCCATCTCTATGACAAACTTATGGGGGACAAATTCCCAAATAAACCTCACATAACTATGTCTATGTTGCCAAACTCCTATAAGCAAATCAAGAAGAGCTTGTTTCGTAATTTTTTGATGGCTGCTCGCTCAGTTATCGATATATCTTGGCACCAAACGGCAATCCCTTCTTTAGCTGATTGGGCTTGTCAAATGGACAGGATAGAACACCTAGAATGTATGGTTGCGTGGGATGCGGAGAAGAATGATTCAGGGGAGGATTTGTACTAGAATGGGGATTTGGGGGTAGGTGGGTTGAAGGAGGGGGGTAGGATGTCTTCTTTTATATGCAGCAGGTCATGTTTTTTGGTCACTGCTACTGTTGCCCCTGCATCTTCCTGTTCCCATACAACCGTATTCACCACAATTATGTGGAATAAGATTGTGGGTTGTACTCTTATTCACTCCTGCAGGGCCCTCCTGAATGGACCTGCTTTCAGTCCTGCCACAAACTGACCCCCCCAGTATGTGACTGGGGAGCAGTAATTGCTAGAAGCTTTTTAGCAATCTCCTAGCAACAAGACAGGCTAATGTCTTCTCTGGGGTTTTTTTAGCCAGACTTCAGGGGGTACATAAATGCCCTACACCTATAGCAAGGGCATTATCCAACTTTAGTAAAAGCGCCAAAGTTTGTTTATATCTACAGCTGCCCCTTATATGCATACAGGGAGTGCAGAATTATTAGGCAAATGAGTATTTTGACCACAACATCCTCTTTATGCATGTTGTCTTACTCCAAGCTGTATAGGCTCGAAAGCCTACTACCAATTAAGCATATTAGGTGATGTACATCTCTGTAATGAGAAGGGGTGTGGTCTAATGACATCAACACCCTATATCAGGTGTGCATAATTATTGGGCAACTTCCTTTCCTTTGGCAAAATGGGTCAAAAGAAGGACTTGACAGGCTCAGAAAAGTCAAAAATAGTGAGATATCTTGCAGAGGGATGCAGCACTCTTAAAATTGCAAAGCTTCTGAAGCGTGATCATCGAACAATCAAGTGTTTCATTCAAAATAGTCAACAGGGTCGCAAGAAGCGTGTGGAAAAACCAAGGCGCAAAATAACTGGCCATGAACTGAGAAAAGTCAAGCGTGCAGCTGCCAAGATGCCACTTGCCACCAGTTTGGCCATATTTTAAGAGCTGCAACATCACTGGAGTGCCCAAAAGCACAAGGTGTGCAATACTCAGAGACATGGCCAAGGTAAGAAAGGCTGAAAGACGACCACCACTGAACAAGACACACAAGCTGAAACGTCAAGACTGGGCCAAGAAATATCTCAAGACTGATTTTTCTAAGGTTTTATGGACTGATGAAATGAGAGTGAGTCTTGATGGGCCAGATGGATGGGCCCGTGGCTGGATGGGTAAAGGGCAGAGAGCTCCAGTCCGACTCAGATGCCAGCAAGGTGGAGGTGGAGTACTGGTTTGGGCTGGTATCATCAAAGATGAGCTTGTGGGGCCTTTTCGGGTTGAGGATGGAGTGAAGCTCAACTCCCAGTCCTACTGCCAGTTTCTGGAAGACACCTTCTTCAAGCAGTGGTACAGGAAGAAGTCTGCATCCTTCAAGAAAAACATGATTTTCATGCAGGACAATGCTCCATCACACGCGTCCAAGTACTCCACAGCGTGGCTGGCAAGAAAGGGTATAAAAGAAGAAAAACTAATGACATGGCCTCCTTGTTCACCTGATCTGAACCCCATTGAGAACCTGTGGTCCATCATCAAATGTGAGATTTACAAGGAGGGAAAACAGTACACCTCTCTGAACAGTGTCTGGGAGGCTGTGGTTGCTGCTGCACGCAATGTTGATGGTGAACAGATCAAAACACTGACAGAATCCATGGATGGCAGGCTGCATGAGTGTCCTTGCAAAGAAAGGTGGCTATATTGGTCACTGATTTGTTTTTGTTTTGTTTTTGAATGTCAGAAATGTATATTTGTGAATGTTGAGATGTTATATTGGTTTCACTGGTAAAAATAAATAATTGAAATGGGTATATATTTGTTTTTTGTTAAGTTGCCTAATAATTATGCACAGTAATAGTCACCTGCACACACAGATATCCCCCTAAAATAGCTAAAACTAAAAAAAAACTAAAACTACTTCCAAAAATATTAATCTTTGATATTAATGAGTTTTTTTGGGTTCATTGAGAACATGGTTGTTGTTCAATAATAAAATTAATCCTCAAAAATACAACTTGCCTAATAATTCTGCACTCCCTGTAGGCAGTTTTTTGGTAAAGGTGAACTAACCATTTAAGGAGGGACATGGGACAAAGGGATTTAGTTCCAGAAGGGCAGCAGTTCTTCTAAATGAGCTTACAAATTTGTTTACATTCAAGCCTATGTTTATGCTACTAAAAAGTACAAAAGAAAATACCTGGTTTTAATCCAGTTACTCCTTTTCCAACACTTTCAATTATTCCAGCTCCTTCGTGCCCTAAAATAACAGGAAAATTCAACCCTGGAAATTCACCATGGATTGCATGGTCATCTGTCCGACATATTCCAGTGCTTACCATCTAAGCATAATAGAAACCAAAATAAACATAAATTATAGATTTTTTTTTAAAACAATGACAAAAAATGAATTTGATTACCAAGCCAATGATACATATATATTTCTAAACTGCTGAGTCTATGGCTAACATTAGAATTTCTACAGAATAAGTTCTATAAATGAAAAATTATTTATGAGCAAAAATTGCTTTGCTTTGGGGCTTGTATAAAAGGCAATGAAATGGTCTCAATACTGTTAAAAAAAACAAAACAAAAAAAAAAAAAAACAACCAAACATCCCACATTATTTATCTCGAAAGTAGATCATGGTCTTTCAACAGAGAAAGACGGAGGAATGGGCCGTAAAGAAATCATGAACTTGTACAGAGGGAAGGAAGCTGAGTGAGATGGGGACCTCTTATATGTGTGTGTATGTGTGTGTGTGTGTGTGTGTGTGTGTGTGTGTGTGTGTGTGTGTTGAGGAGTGAGGGTTGTCCGACTGCAGAAAGGGAAAATAATCAGGAGAGTTCAGGGGGAGGATAAAAGTAGAGCCCTTTGAGCCATGCCCCACACCCCACCATCCACTGGCAAATTAGAGTACAACGTTGTATTTTAGCAGCAGTGGTTGGATACTGGTTAAAAATAGGGAGCACACTGCACAATA
Organism: Rana kukunoris; assembly: GCA_029574335.1. Taxonomy (NCBI): domain Eukaryota; kingdom Metazoa; phylum Chordata; class Amphibia; order Anura; family Ranidae; genus Rana; species Rana kukunoris. The sequence goes on along the minus strand of CM056049.1, from coordinate 486,104,949 downwards.
GGAAGTCCAGTGATGGTAAGGTCCAGCTACAAATCTTACAAATCTTACTACATGTTTTCAGCACTAAAAACATATCATTAGATTAATATACATAATAGAATTAAAAATGTAAAAAATATAAAACTTGACCTTAATCCGAACTTCTTCTGCTTTCGGTGGTTGCACCTCGATCTCCTCAATTGACAGTGGCTGATTTGGGGCCCAAGCCACAGCCGCTTTGCATTTTATAACCTATAGACAAAACATACATTCAACTAATGAAATCAGTACAGGTGTTGTTTTACTGTATGGTACTACAAGAAATTGGTACGTTTATTTGCTGATGGAAAGAGCTATTTTCAACCCTTTTTTGGTCGTAGCTTTTTTCACACAAAAAATGCACATATTTTATATATTAAAGGCACTTACAAGATTATGAATAGCCTGAAAGTGAAGGCTTTGTAAAATAAAATTGTTGTTGGTATTTTTTTTTTTTTATTCTAATGCCGCGTACACACGATCATTTTCTGTGAAGTAAAAAACGACGTTTTTGAAACATCACTTTTCAAAGACGATGTTGCATACACACCATCGTTTTTTCACAAAAAGCAAGGTTACGTTCACCACTCTTTTCCATTGAAGCTCGCTTCATAACTAGCTTCTGGGCATGCGTGGGTTGAAAAACGTCGTTTTAAACGACGTTTTTGCTATACACGGTGACTTTTTGTGAAACAAAAAACGACGTTTTGAAAAACGACAAAAAATTCAAGCTTGTTGGAATTATTTTTTGGTCGTTTTTTGGAAGACAAAAAACAACGTTTTGCCCACACACCATCAATTTAAATGACGTTTTAAAAAACTATGTTTTTTTTCATCGCAAAAAATGACCGTGTACGCAGCATTAAGCTTCTGTTCATCAACAGTTCATCAAATTTATCAAACCATAAAACTGTTTGCGCCTGTTAAACAGCAAAAAACTACTGTATCTTAAATTGCCCACTGGCAGCACTTCTCAGTCTCAGCTTAGTGTTAACCATGAATGATCGCCCTAGAACTATTACCCTCACTGCAGTATGCGCACCAATACCTAATATGTGTGGAGAAATTGTCATTTTCATATGCAAACCCAGCAGGCGCAGGCATTTGTGTTCATGTGTAGGGGCAGGGGGCTTTAAAAAATGTTTTAAACTTTTATTGAATTTGATTAAACTTTATTCTTCAAAACATCATTAACTTAAGGTTAATGCTATCATATTGGGCTGACACCCCCCCCCCCCCATTATGTGATATCATAGTGCAGATAATAGTTTAATTTTAAAGAGACACCAGGGGTCTATTAGACCCCTAATGCCACCTCTGCACTCAGTTGAAATTGATTGAGCATGGACTGTGCTCAATCTGCTTCTTCACAGTTGGGGATTGTCGACTCTGAACCTAGAAGTACCCATAGTTGAGCACTTCTGGATTCGTATTACTTAGGGAAGATCAGATAATGGATGCTCTCTGATCTTCCACCATTCTCCCTCCTAATATCCACCATGGAGGTGCCACGGGACAGGTAAGCAAGGGACACATGGTAAATGTTTGTTTACATGATGGCGCATTTGCTGTCATAAACTGGCATAAGGATCACAAGGAAACTAACTTGACCTTACATTCAGATTGAAATTGAGATATTGAAAATAATAATGGAGAATAAGCATTACATTAGTTGTTTATATGTAAATAATTTTGTGCCAACTAAAGTCATACATTATAGTTAGAAAGGCAATTTTTTTTATAATATATTTACCTCACAGCTTCTCTATGGCCTGGTTCACACAGGTTGAAGTTGATGCATATTTTCATTTTGCATTTTTCAATACGTGTTTTTAATCCATTGAGGTCTATGGAACCAAAAACACAACTTGCTGGTGTCAACGTGACCCATAGGAAACCATGTTAAATGGACTGTAGTGTGTTTCTGCAAAACTGTAAATGCTCGAATGCCCTGTACACACAATCAGTTCATCCGATGAAAGCGGTCCGATAAATTTTTTCATCAGATATCTGATGAAGCTGACTTTTATCAGTCTTGCCTACACACCATCAGTTAAAAAACAATCGTGTCAGAACGCGGTAACGTAAAACACAACGACGTGCTGAGAAAAATGAAGTTCAATGCTTCTAAACATGCGTCGATTTGATTTTGAGCATGATTTTTAACCAATGAATTTCCCCCCAAACGATCGTTTTTTCTATCGTTTTTTTTTTTAACCATCAGATAATTTTAAAACAAGTTCCTAGTTTATTCACCGATGGATGAAAAACCGATGGGGCCCACACACGATCGGTTGCTCTGATGAAAACAGTCTATCAGACCGTTTTCATCAGATGAACCGATCACGTGTACACGCTTAAGAAATGCATAGGTGTGAACCAGGCATCAAATGGTGTTTGGGTTCCATAGCAATGTTGGGTCACAGTTACTAAATCAATGGAAAGCCACATTGCTCCAATATCTCCACTCCTCGATCCTCTGGTTGCTGCCAGGTGCTTGCTCCACAGACCTGCTGTCAAAGGACACTGATGACATCACTTATGTGAAAAGAAATAGCAATTTTATTCTAATGACAGAGGTACACCAGATGCCATCCCACCTAGGGACTCACATCCCAATGAATTGCATTTTGAATGGGATGTGGCACATTACTGTATTATGAATGATAGAGAATCAGAATGTTGAGCTGGAGGAGGTATTGTTGGTGGATAGTAATGTTAGTGGGGGTGGAGAGAGAGAAGAAGAAGAGGAGGAGATTCACTAAAAATAGAGCACTCAGAATCTGGTGTAGCCGTGCATAGAAAACCATCAGCTTCTAACTTCAGCTTGTTCAATTAAGCTTTGACAATAAAACCTGCAAGCTAAATTGTTCCTCTGCAGAGCTGCACCACATTTTGCACTTCCTAGCTTGCTTAAACCCCCCTAAGGCTGGATTCATACCTATGCAGTTTTAGTGCTTTTTGCATATTTGCACTACAGTCTCTGTAACATGGTTTCCTATGGAACACGTTCTGTAGTGCAAATCTGCAAAATGCACGAAAAATGCCATAGGTGTGAATCCAGCCTTAGTGGGTCTTCCTGTTATCCCATTCTTCCCATCTACTTGCCATCTATTATTTTTTAATGCATACCTGTTTCTATTTTAACCACTTGCCAACCAGACACTGTGTGTGTATATATATATATATATATATATATATATATATATATATATATATATATATATATATATATATGGCGGAAGGTTGGCTCGATAGCATCCGTGCATGTGAGACTTTGGGCACATGTGTGCCTGCTGAACACCAAGGTTCATGTGGACTCTATGTCTGCTGGCCACCGTATGTAAAAAGGTGGATCCCCGTTCTGACAGGATACATCATGGAGATCTGCTGTTCCAAGTCATCGGGAACAGTGACCTCTTTGATGTTCCAGGCAGCCCAGCCCCCATAGAGTTAGAACACACCCAGGGAACACAGTTAACCCCTTGATCGCCCATAGTGTTAACCCCTTCCCTGTCTGTGTCATTTATACAGTGATCGGTGCATTATTTTAGCACTGATCAATCTACTAATGTCACTGGTCCCCAAAAAAAGTGTCACTTAGGGTCAGATTTGTCAGTCGCAATGTCGCAGTCTCTCTAAAAATCACAGATCGCTGCCATTACCAGTAAAAACATTAAAAATAAGAGTCCATACATTTTTCCCATAGTTTGTATACGCAATAACTTTTGTGGAAACCAATCAATATACACATATTGCAATATTTTTTTTCCCAAATATATGTAGAAGAATATATATTGACCTAAACTGATGAATAAATGTGTTTTTTACATTTTTTTTGGATAGAGAGGTGAGGTGATCAAATACCACCAAAAGAAAGTTCTATTTGTGGGGGGAAAAAAAGATAAATACATTTTGCTTGAGTACAGCATCACACGACCGCGAAATTGTCAGTTAAAGCGACACAGTGCTGTATCGCAAAAAAAATTAAGCACTAAACATTGTTGTTTTTATCTTCACCCCACTACAGTGTATTTCATTTCTGAATAATGTTTTTTTGTTTTTTCTCCAAAAATTCATCACTTCAAGACCAGGCCTATTTCTGACATTGGTTGTTTACAAGTTACAAGTATTTTTTGCTAGAAAACTATTTCGAACCCCCAAGCATTTTATATATATTTATTTATCTAGCAGAGACCCTAGAGGATAAAATGGTGATCATTGCGAATGCTCGCAGAATGGAGACAAACTGCAGTACTTAAAAATCTCCATAGGCGACACTTTTTTTTTTTTACAGGTAACCTGTATAGAGTTACGGGTCTACTGCTAGAACTATTGCTCTTGCTCTAACAATAGCGGCAATACCTCACATGCGTGGTTTGAACACTGAATACATATGTGAGAGCGACTTACATAAGCGCTTGCTTCTGCGAGTGAATTCGGAGGGACGGGGCACTTTAAATATTTTTTTTATTATTATTTTTTTTTTTAACTTTTAATTTTTTTTTTTACATCGTCCCTTTAAAAAAAAAATGTATAACTATTACAAGGGATGTAAACATCCCTTGTAATAGAAATAAGCATGACAGGGCCTCTATATTGCGAGATCTAGGGTAAAAAATACCCCAAGTCTCACGTTTACACTTTAAAAGAAAAAAATAAGTAATTTTGCCTTTAAGAGATGAAAATAATCATCCCTTTGAGCCCAGAATGCAGAAGTAACATAGGAATTCCCTCCGTTGCTCCAAGGCCATAGAGCCGAGTGGGTGCTATCACGCCATCACTCAGCTTCCTGCCCCGCCATGAAAAGCATCGGACCGGCTAACTGAAATGTCCAAGAAAATCGCCCGCAGTATAAAAAAGTACCAGGGTTACCGGGCTTCTAAATTTCCGATTACAGGTCATTTACCATAGGCAGCGGAGTAATAAAGCTGCCTACCAGAGGCTCTATTCTGCTTTATTGGGACAGGAGAACAGTGGCCGGCTGGTGGCTGCTGAGCAGACAAATTTAAAAACAATTTAGAAAAACAATGCCTTGACTCAAACAGAGAATTGCTTGCCTCAACCATCAAAACCTCCAACATTCTTAGGAGCCACAAGTGATGCTCTGTGCTTACTGGCAGAGTGGGGGGCTCAAAATATTGTCAGACCACACTCCACCCTGTTGTGGTGCATTATCATGAGCTTGAGCTCTCAGAAGTGTCGGAGGCTGGGGCTGAGGTAAGTGTTTTTTTCTTGTTTTGGGTGTACCATTTGTTTGCAAATACTTTTTATAGACAGTTTTTTTTTTGGGGGGGGGTGGGAGGGGGTAGGTGTATGGGCTGTCAAATAAGAAGACCTTCATATGCTGAGCTGTGCTGTAAAAAAAAGTATGTGTGTGTGTGTGTGTATATATATATACACACACATACACGCACATGTAGCTTTGGTTTGGGTACACTATTCTGTCCACTGACATCAAAAATGGGGCATCATTTCTCCCATAGACATCAACAGTGGGGAGCCATTTCTCCCACTGACATTAACAATAGTGCACTATTTCTCATTATAATTCCAAAGACGGGGTACTGTTTACATTGATGCCAGAAAAAAATTATATTTAGATTTCTAGTTACAGTCTGGCCCCCTAAAGTCTGAAGGACAGTAAACTGGCCCTTTGTTTCGAAAGCTTGGAGACTATGGTAAGAAGATTACACATCACCCCAGTCTGCAACAGACATAGTTATGATAAAAGGTAATTTTAACTGCAAGAGGAGACCTGCCCAGTTTAGTATGCAGTAAACAGGAATATAAGGTAAAAATTAACCCCTAAAGTGATTGTAAACTTCCGTTTTTTTTTTTTGGGGGGGGGGGTTAAAATAACAAACATGTCATACTTGCCTGTTCTGTGCAATGATTTTGCACAGAGCAGCCCCGATCCTCCAAACACCTTTGCTGATAATCCATAAATATAAAAAAATTGGAATCTGTATTTTTGCATGCATTGCATATAATATTTAATATTAAAAACCTTTGTTTACAACTACTAGCCCTACAGTCTCAGAATGGAAAGGTAGGCGAATGATATTATTGAGTCGGAATGTTAGATCCATGACGTTAAAAATAAACATGAATACAATTTAAAGACATCTGGGCTTTTCTCATGCCGCGTACACACGATCGGAAATTCCGACAAGAAATCTGTGGATTTTTTCTGACGGAATGTTGTCTCAAGCTTGTGTTGCTTACACACAGTCACACAAATCTTGTCGGAAATCCCGACCGTCAAGAACACGGTGACGTACAAGACTTACGACGAGTCGAGATCAACGAAGTTCGATAGGCAGTTTGACTCTTCTGCTTGATTCTAAGCATGCATGTTTTTTTGCGACTTTTCCAATATGAACTTTTTCCGTTGAAAAAATAGAGAACCAGTTCTCAATCTTTTGCTGGTGGAAATTCCGACTGCAGAAGTCCGATGGAGCATACACACGGTCGGAATTTCAGACCAAAAGCTCACGTCTGACTTTTTTTGTCGTAATTTCCGATCGTGTGTACGCTGCATTAGTCGACTCATGACTCAGGTTTTTGCTTTATTTTGCAGTGATAGTGTAATAAATGTACGATCAGTTTGTCATTATGAATGTGACTGGATTCCCCAACATGTTATAGATAAAGCAGCAAATCTTAGAAGCATATACTGAAGCTAGAAATCAAGTCTATTACCTTTCCTGCAGTGCTCATTGTTGAAATGCTCTCTTCTTGTCAGCTAGAGAAATGTTAATCCAATTTTTAATGGGTGAATTGTAAAAGTGGTTTTCTAAGGACATGCCCAGTTAATACATGCAAAAACTTGCTACTTACTGTATTGCATACTTTTGCTTATTTGCCTAGAGGACTTTGGACCTTGCAGATAAATTTGCACACATTAGATAAAATATGCAGACTGGAGTATATTAAATTATCTGATCAGATATTTGTTTCAAAGTTAGAAAGCTTTGCTTGACCAGTGTATAATGAGTAACCAGTCACCCAAGAATACAAAGCAATACCGATCTGGGTAGATGTAGCTGTAACATTTATACCAAATTATAACACTGTCATACTACATTTTAGAACAGACATTATAGGAGTTACTAATGTGAAAAAAGCTAAAGTATGGTTTGTTTCCAAACAACAGATTGCATGATGGAGAATAAAGAAAGCAAAACTCTCCTGCACTATTGAATATTTGAAGTAAGCTTAACTTTAGCAAATGACTCAATAGCAACATTGTGCCGAACAGAGCCCACCATTACAGCATATTACATTTGCTTGGAGTACCTTAAAACCACCATTTTAATATTGTAGTCAATCAACAAATGATCTAATGCTTGTGTTGAGGGTGTTCAGTTCAGTACTTCTTATTTTTCATCTGGAGATTAGTAACACAAATCTATTGAATGACTAAGCCCTGTTATATGGCACTCAAGCAAGCTCATCTGCAACATGAATTCTCAGGGGTTTAGGCCCCGTACACACGGCAGAGAACCTCAACGGGCGGAACACATCGTTCTGCCCGTCGAGGTTCTCGGCCGGCCGTCAGATTCGGCGACCAGCCCGTCGGGAAAGGGGACCAGCCATTCATCCCGACGGGCCATCGAGCAAATAGAGAACCTGCTCTCTATTTGCTCGACGGGTTTCCCGACGGGCGGGGCTCACCGAATCCGTACACACGGCCGAGGTTCTCGGCAGAATTAGGCTCCCAGCGAGGTTCTCGCTGGTTTCTGCCGAGAACCTCGGTCGTGTGTACAGGGCTTTACAGGAAAATTAAATGCACCAAAAATAAGGGGAAAGGACAGAACATGTGCTCCTCTTGGAGAAGTCAGAACCTGCCTATCATTTTGTGTTCATTTCTGTAGTGCCCTGCTCCTGTTGACCAAGCGCTATTTTCTAAATTCAGTGGGATATCTGAACTGTATTCAGTTCAGATACAATGTTTTTTTTTTCTTTCAAATTATTTTATTTTCAGAAATAAAATAAAAATTACAATAAATCACAATACATATCAATATGGACATAACCTAGTAAATGTCAGCAGGAACTGAAAAAGGCTTACAGAGAGAGGGAGATAGAAAATCTCCCCCCTTCAGATTTGAGAAGGAGAGAAAAAAAAAATTAAAGATCATACATTGTAATAAAATATGTGAGTATTAAAAGTTGAACAATTTAAAAAAATATATATATATTGATGTAAGAAAGAGAAAGGACTCCTTATATAAGCTAACTCAATAGAAATAAGGATACTTATAATCTCCTGGTGCCCCTATCGTGTTCAAACTGCACCAGGAGCGAAATCCTTTCGACATACTGAATTACACTCCGAACCAAAGCCTATGGGCCAGATTCAGCAACACTTGCGCTGGAGTATTTCGATATGCGCCGCGTAACTGTGAAGATGCGCCGTCGTTTCTATGTGCCCGTACCCACCAAACTAGATGCGCCCAATAACGTTCCGACGCCAGAGTATCGTCAGCGCTTAATTTCGCTTGGCGCATCAGTCGCGCCTATTGATTTCCCCTGCAAATATGCAAATGAGGCATTTTTCACAATTCACGAACGGATTAGCACCATACGCTGGCTACATGCGCCGCGCATATCTCGTCCGTCCGGCGCAAAGTTATTTCTACAAAAGGCTGCTTTATCTTTACTCCAGACGGTCACAGGTCAGCAGGAGAGCAGCTACAGCAGCGTTACCGACGATAAGAGCTAGCTGAGCACCCCCACTTGCAGGACAACACCTCTGTCCATGCTTGTCTGTCAAATTTTACAGCCATGGAGGAAGACATCATAGGTCTCCATAGCCGAGATGACGGCTGACAGCTCCTGGCCTTTAGAGTTCAGCTTTCTCCTGTGTGTTTGCGGGGAACGGGAGCAGCCATCTCAGAACAAAAGTAACATCACTGCGGGGAGGGGGGGGGAGCAGGATATACTTTAGTGCCGGAATGGCGCTTCTACGGGCGCATTTAAACGCAAAGCCAATGGAAGGCATTGCGCTGACGTTTCCCGTGAAGTGGTGCCGACGGAAGTTGTGAGCATGCGCACAAAGGGGGCGAGTGGAGCCTCACTCACTGCGCATGCTCCGTGGTTGATGCGCTGAACGTAAGCCTCTGCGCTGGACTCCACCCATCATTTACATATGATCACACCCCCACTTCCACTTGCGTCGGGTTACGCCAGCGCATTATCGTTACTCTGGCGCAAGTTTACGCGCAACTGCTATGTGAATAACAGTACTTGCGCTGAAAGGGTCATCAGAGTAACGTAAATGAGAAGCGTTACTCTGGAGCAAAGATGCTCTCATCTACCTGAATCTGGCCCTATGTTGCTAGATAAATCCCCTTACAAAACATCACTAGGCTCCCCTAAGAAAAGGGAGAAAAATAAAAATAAAGCAGGAAAAAGTCGGAGAAAAAAAAAGGGACAAAGAAGAGAGGGAGGAAAGGGGATAAGACAAGCTATATACCCAATTTACAGTGTTTGTGGAAATCGAAGAGGCATCCTGAGTAAGAGAAAAACCTATATATCTGGCCCAAGGTTCCCAGATCGTTTCAAATTTCAAAACAGGTATCATTCAAAATGCTAGCTAACTTTTCTTCAGTCATTATCCAAGAGATTTTTTATTTTTTTTTGCTTTCGAGAAAGAGGATTTAGGTTTCTTCCAATTTTTGGCAATTGTAAGCCTAGCTCCTGTAAGAATAAAGTGAATTAATTTTTGATAATGTTTTGGAATTTGAGATATATGCGCATTCAGGAAAGCTATTGGTAGAGATCTCGAGATCTGGCAACCTGTTACCTTGAAAAAATGTTGTTCCAAAATTATTTAATTCTAGGACACTCCCACCAGATATGAGTCATAGGGGCTGATTTACCAAGCCTGTGCGCCATGACTCATGGTGCACAAGCAGGAGTAAAACTGTTTTTGACATTTACAAAAGAAACACGCTGCAAGTGCAGCGTGTTTCCTCATTTACTAAACTGCCTAATGCGCCCAGGAGAGGGCGCACTGCACGCCAGTACAGAGCTGGCGTGCGGCATTTAGTAATGTAAACATCGGGGATTCGGGCGGGAGTTTATGAGGGGAGGGAGGGGGGTGATGCAGGGGAAGTGAGGTGACATGTGTTTGAACGTGTGTGGCGGGCCGATTTGAAAGCGAAAGTGACTTTTGGGACCCGATCCCCGTGCGCTTGCCAAGTACGCCAGAACATCGGAAGGTTCATTTGCATACTGGGCATGCGCAGAGGGAGAAATCGGGGCTTTCCGTGCGCCTCTTCAGTACGCCGGGAAATTCTTGGTAAATACCAAGGGGCGTAGCAGTGTTTGCACTGCCTGAAGCGACGCACGGGAAGCTCCGAGCTGTTCTCGGGCTGCGCTGACACTGAAGGGGAACTCCGTGCCAAATTTCAAATTTGAAACCGGCGCGGCTTCCCCCCCAGGGGTACAATAGGCTCTTCGGCTTGGTCCGGAACGTGAGGGGTTAACCCACGCAAAAATCGGCGTGGGGTTCCCCCCCAGATCCGTACCAAGCCCTCATCCCAGGCATGCAGTCTGGCCGGACAGGAATGGGGGTGGGGACGAGCGAGCGCCCCCCCCCTCCTGAGCCGTACCAGACCACATGCCCTCGACATGGGGGAGTGTGTGCTTTGGGGGAGGGGGGCACTGCCCCCCCACCCCAAAGCACTCTTGTCCCCATGTCGATCGGGACAAGAGCCTCTTCCCGACAACCCTAGCCATTGGTTGTCGGGGTATGCGAGCGGGAGCCAATCAGAATCTGGGAGCCCCCTTTAATAAGGCGGCCCCCAGATTTCGGGCCCCCACCCTATGTGAATGAGTATGGGGTACATCGTACCCCTACCCATTCACCTGGTGAAACATGTTTTAACTTCGAGGGTCTTCCGCCGCCGCCCCCTTCGAATTTTTCTGCCTGGATGAGGGTCGTACATCCCATCCAGGACTTGGACGTGGCGGGCTTCTCGTCGCTGTCTTCCGCCGCTGCCCCCTTCACCACGAAGCTCCTGCTTATGGAGGGAGGGCAGCGGGCTTCCGACGTTTTCTACCGGGGTGAGGGTCGTACATCCCACCCCGGATTTCTTCTCCGGCTTCTGCCTGGCTCCTCCTGGGGCCAGGGCTTCTTTTGCCGTCTTCCGCCGGAGGGCGCCACTCTCCGGGCTTCTCGTCGCTGTCTTCCGCCGGCGGGGCACCACCCACGGGGGCCAGGCCTTCTCGTCGCTGTTTTGCCGCCCCCTTCGATTTTTTATGCCTGGATGAGGGTCGTACATCCCATCCAGGACTTGGACGTGGCGGGCTTCTCGTCGCTGTCTTCCGCCCATGTGACAGTGATGTGATGTGACATCACTGTCACATGGGTTAAGGTCACATGGTGGCATAACCACGCCCACGCCCTATGCCAATATAAGTCGGTGCCCGCCGCTCAGAAGGCATTTCAGCGCCGGACCTCGCCGTGTCAACATCGAATGGAAGAAGAAGCCCGCGAGTGTCACCCCGCGGCGGAAGACAGCGACGAGAAGCCCTGGCCCCAGGAGGAGCCAGGCAGAAGCCGGCGAAGAAATCCGGGGTGGGATGTACGACCCTCACCCCGGTAGAAAACGTCGGAAGACAGCGACGAGAAACCCGCCACGTCCAAGTCCTGGATGGGATGTACGACCCTCATCCAGGCAGAAAAAATCGAAGGGGGCAGCAAAACAGCGACGAGAAGGCCTGGCCCCCGCGGGTGGTGCCCCGCGGCGGAAGACAGCGACGAGAAGCCCGGAGAGTGGCGCCCTCCGGCGGAAGACGGCAAAAGAAGCCCTGGCCCCAGGAGGAGCCAGGCAGAAGCGGAGAAGCCCGAGGTGGGACGACACCCCCGTTGTTCTCCGCTGTTTTCGGCCGCCCCCCCCGGATGTGAAAGAGCTTAATTTTGGGGTGGGGGCCGGTCGAGCATGGCGAAGAGCATGGGTGGGTGTTTCCCCCCCCGGCAGAAAACGGCTAGAAGACCGAGGAGTGGCGACGCCCCGTTGTTCTCTGCCATTTCCGCCGCCCCCCCCCCCGGATGTGAAAGAGCTTAATTTGGGGTGGGGTGTCTCTCTCCCTGGCGGAAGGCGGCGGCGAAGACCGGGGGGGGTAGGTGTACCCCCCCGGCGGAAGGCGGCGGCGAAGACCGGTGCGGGGCTGGAGCCCCCCCGGCAGAAAACGACTGGAAGACCGAGGGGCTCCGCCCCCCGTTGTTCTCTGCTGTTTTCGGCCGGCCCCCCCGGAAGTAAAAGAGCTTATTTTGGGGTGGGGGCCTGGCCGAATATGGCCGAGAGCATCGGTGGGTGTCCCCCCCCGGCGGAAGGCGGCGGCGAAGACCGGTGCGGGGCTGGAGCCCCCCCGGCAGAAAACGTCTGGAAGACCGAGGGGCTCCGCCCCCCGTTGTTCTCTGCTGTTTTCGGCCGGCCCCCCCCCCGGATGTAAAATAGCTTATTTTGGGGTGGGGGCCTGGCCGAATATGGCCGAGAGCATCGGTGGGTGTCCCCCCCCGGCGGAAGGCGGCGGCGAAGACCGGTGCGGGGCTGGAGCCCCCCCGGCAGAAAACATCTGGAAGACCGAGGGGCTCCACCCCCCGTTGTTCTCTGCTGTTTTCGGCCGGCCCCCCCCGGATGTAAAAGAGCTTATTTTGGGGTGGGGGCCTGGCCGAATATGGCCGAGAGCATCGGTGGGTGTCCCCCCCGGCGGAAGGCGGCGGCGAAGACCGGTGCGGGGCTGGAGCCCCCCCCGGCAGAAAACGTCTGGAAGACCGAGGGGCTCCGCCCCCCGTTGTTCTCTGCTGTTTTCGGCCAGCCCCCCCGGATGTAAAAGAGCTTATTTTGGGGTGGGGGCCTGGCCGAATATGGCCGAGAGCATCGGTGGGTGTCCCCCCCCGGCGGAAGGCGGCGGCAAAGACCGGTGTGGGGCTGGAGCCCCCCCGGCAGAAAACGTCTGGAAGACCGAGGGGCTCCGGCCCCCGTTGTTCTCTGCTGTTTTCGGCCAGCCCCCCGCGGATGTAAAAGAGCTTATTTTGGGGTGGGGGCCTGGCCGAATATGGCCGAGAGCATCGGTGGGTGTCCCCCCCCGGCGGAAGGCGGCGGCGAAGACCGGTGCGGGGCTGGAGCCCCCCCGGCAGAAAACGTCTGGAAGACCGAGGGGCTCCGCCCCCCGTTGTTCTCTGCTGTTTTCGGCCGGCCCCCCCGGATGTAAAAGAGCTTATTTTGGGGTGGGGGCCTGGCCGAATATGGCCGAGAGCATCGGTGGGTGTCCCCCCCGGCGGAAGGCGGCGGCGAAGACCGGTGCGGGGCTGGAGCCCCCCCGGCAGAAAACGTCTGGAAGACCGAGGGGCTCCGCCCCCCGTTGTTCTCTGCTGTTTTCGGCCAGCCCCCCCGGATGTAAAAGAGCTTATTTTGGGGTGGGGGCCTGGCCGAATATGGCCGAGAGCATCGGTGGGTGTCCCCCCCCGGCGGAAGGCGGCGGCAAAGACCGGTGCGGGGCTAGAGCCCCCCCGGCAGAAAACGTCTGGAAGACCGAGGGGCTCCGCCCCCCGTTGTTCTCTGCTGTTTTCGGCCGGCCCCCCCCGGATGTAAAAGAGCTTATTTTGGGGTGGGGGCCTGGCCGAATATGGCCGAGAGCATCGGTGGGTGTCCCCCCCCCGGCGGAAGGCGGCGGCGAAGACCGGTGCGGGGCTGGAGCCCCCCCGGCAGAAAACGTCTGGAATACCGAGGGGCTCCGCCCCCTGTTGTTCTCTGCTGTTTTCGGCCAGCCCCCCCCCCCGGATGTAAAAGAGCTTATTTTGGGGTGGGGGCCTGGCCGAATATGGCCGAGAGCATCGGTGAGTGCCCCCCCCCGGCGGAAGGCGGCAGCTAAGACCGGTGCGGGGCTGGAGCCCCCCCGGCAGAAAACGTCTGGAAGACCGAGGGGCTCCGCCCCCCGTTGTTCTCTGCTGTTATCGGCCGGCCCCCCCGGAAGAGCTTATTTTGGGGTGGGGGCCTGGCTGAACATGGCGGAGAGCATCGGTGGGTGTCGCCCCCCCCCCGGCAGAAAACGGCGAAGCCCGGGGCCCAATGGGCTGATGGTGGGGGGTCCCGGCAGAAGACCCCCAGAGCTGACTAATAAATTATTTTTTTCTGTGTGGTTTATTTGTGTTTACACTTTTTCACCCGGTGAATGGGTAGGTGTACGATGTACCCCATACTCATTCACATAGGGTGGGGGGCCAGAATCTGGGGGCCCCCTTATTATAGGGGGCTCTCAGATTCTGATAAGCCCCCCGCCCGCATACCCCGACAACCAACGGCCAGGGTTGTCGGGAAGAGGCTCTTGTCCCTATCGACATGGGGACAAGAGTGCTTTGGGGTGGGGGGCAGTGCCGAGGGCATGTGGCCTGGTACGGCTCAGGGGGGGGGGCGGTCGCTCGTCCCCACCCCCATTCCTGTCCGGCCAGACTGCGTTTCTGGGAGAAGGGTTTGGTCTGGATCTGAGGGGGAACCCCACGCCGTTTTTGGCGTGGGTTTAACCCCTTATGTTCCAGATAAAATCTAAGAGCCTGTTGTGCACCTGAAGGGGGACCCCCACGCTGTTTTTTTTACATTTGGTGTGGAGTTCCCCTTTATCCCGGTCCTGTCAGGGGGGGGGAATGCCTGCTCGTCTGTCCCTACAATGTATGAACAGCGATCTGTCATTTCCCCTAGACAGTCCCACCCCCTTTACAGTTAGAACACACCCAGGTAACATATTCAACCCCTTCCGCGCCCCTAGTGTTAACCCCTTCCCTGCCAGTGTCATTTTTATAGTAAGCAATGCATTTCTATGCCATTGCTCGCTAGAAAAATGCCAAATCTCACAAAAATGTGTCCGCCACAATGTCGCAGTAGCCAGAAAAATCAATGATAGCCACCATTACTAGTAAAACAAAAAATTATTCCTAAAAAACCCATAAGACCAACCCCTACTTATAACTTTTGCCCAAACCAATCAAACGCTTATTGTGATTTTTTGGAACCAAAAATATGTCGAAGAATACTTATCGGCCTAAACTGAGGGCAAACATTTTTTGAATATATTTTGGGGGAGATTTATTATAGCAAACAGTAAAAAAGATGTCTTTTTATTTACCAAATTGTCGCTATATTTTTGGTTCAAGCAAAAATAAGAAAAAACGCAGAGGTGATCAAATACCACCCAAAAAAAAAAATTAAATTTTTTTTGGGGGGGAAAAATGAGGACGCCAAATTTGTTTGGGGGCCACGTCGCACAACCACGCAATTGTCAGTCAAAATGACGCAGTGTTGAAATGCAAAAACTGGCCCCGTCAGTGACCAGTAATATGCTCTGGGGCTCAAGTGGTTACAAATTAAGAAACCACTAAAGTTAGCCCAATTTATGGCCATAATGTGAAAGATGATGTTACACCGAGTAAATAGATACCCAACATGTTACACTTTAATATTGCACACACTCATGGAATGGCGCCAAACTTCAGTACTTGAAAATACCCATAGGCAACACTTTTTTTATTTATTTTCAGGTTACCAGTTTAGATTTACAGAGGAGGTCTAGTGCTAAAAGTATTGCTCTCGCTCTAACGTACGCTATGCACTAGACCTCATATGTAAATCTAAACTGGTAACCGGAAACAAAAAAAATGCTGCGTGTTCGCTTCTGACTGCGAGCTACTAGGGACAGGGGCGTTTAAATTATTATTATTTATGTTTGTTACGTAAAAATTCTATAAGACCTCCCCTTCAGGTTGAAAAGCATCAGTTCAGGGGGACCAAAAAAAAATAAAACACCTCTAATGCTTTAATCCGCCATTGCAGATTTGATTCTGGTAATGCATCTGGAGTGAACTGGGCATGCTTGAACACTTAGGCCTCGTACACACGAGGGGATATGTCCGCTGAAAACGGTCCGATGGACCGTTTCAGCAGACATCTCCGCTCGTGTGTATGGGCTAGCGGACAGATTTCTCCACCCGACAGATTTCAAAGCATGCTTTGAAATCTATCCGGTGGAATCTGTCCGCCCGACATGTCTGCTGGTTAGTACACTTACCAGCAGACATGTCGTCCCCCACCGCCGCCGCGCCGCCGCCGAATGGATTCGGCGCATGCGCGGAAGTGTTTAACTTCCTGGTGCGGTGACGTGGCGGTGACGTGGCGGCGTCAACGTCACCGCCGTGTCACCGCCACGTCACCACGCCGTCCGCCGGCGGGGAATTTGATCCGATGGTGTGTACACGCCATCGGATCAAACTCCCGATCGGACATATCCGATGGAAATGGTCCGCGGACCGTTTTCATCGGATATGTCCGATCGTGTGTACGAGGCCTTAGAAAAATAAGCTGGTTGTCTGAGCCTGAAAATGACATGCATATTTCTGAGCATGCTCAGAAAGCTTGTTTTTTGGCTTAGTAATTTAAGGACATCCTTAACAGGTGTAACCAGTTACAAGTGCACACAAACTAGAGGCTGACATTTCTTCATGTGTTTCCAATTGGTTCATTAGCACACATGTTATAAAAAGCGTGGATAGTGCACGTGTCAGCTGCCCTCAGAGGGGGCAGATTTGCTGGCTGGAAGTAATGGCGGAGCGAAACAGAGATGTTTTGGAGCAAGTTTTGTTTTTTGGATGTTTTGTCTGCTGTATAATTTTGCTAAATGTTTCTCAAGATGTTAATGACTAATGTTTTAATCCTGTGGGTCTATCCTGTTATTTCAAAAGCATGATTTATTTTCCAATGACTGTGAAATAAACGTTGGTCTTTTTTGTTTGTAGGTTTTTTTATATTTTTTTGGTGTGTTTATTTGTAATTTTTTGTTTTGTTTTCCTTGTTTTGTGGACCAACAAAATTACTTTCAAATTTTGAAGTTTGTTTTGTGATATTTTTTTCATGCTATGGATTTCAACCGCTGCAGCTGAAATAGTTTGGGCCTAAACCATCAAGTGTGATTTGTCTCTAAGCTTTTTCCTGGTGTGTATGCATGAAATGTTTAGTCACCAGAAAAGGAAGGACAAAGCGGTAAGTATTGTTTCCTAGAATTGATGTCCAGACTGACTTTTTAAAGCACATGTGCAAGATGTAGGAAAAGCTGCAAACAGGGCCTGTTTGGAAGGGGGGGGGATGGTGTATTGGTGGAAATTTTTTGTTTATTCAGACACGACATTAGGTACCAAATTTACAAATAACGGGGAAACATCAAGAAAATCTCACACTGCTTACAAACATTTACATATACAAGATAATCATTTAAACAACTATAACACTCCTATAAAACCAACATTGAATTTACAAACCTTGAAAACCCAGACTAATAACACGCAACCAATTCACCAGTGCTAACCTCTATCAGGTTGGGCAAACTTTTATCACCCTCCATTATCCGGCTCATTGCAATTTGGGTCACTATTGGTGCATACCCATAATTAAGGTCCATAAGAAACAAAAGAAAAAATAACAAAATACTATATATGGCATATTTTACGCGGATTAGCCAATTACCTGCGCAAGCCTATTGGCATCAACTGCAGAAACCTACAGCCTCTGCCCCATCTGGCCACTGCACCAGGTCATAGCTAGCCAAATCCATCAACAGACCACATATCTATACATCATAAACATCGAACAAAATCCCGCTATATTAACCGACTAGTAAAATAACAAATTACTCTGCGGCACCCGCACCCTCATCCTGCTTAGAACAGGGCACATAACCCACTCCCGCATCACTCATTTAACACCTTTTTTACTTTTTTTCTTTTTCTTCTTATTCTTCCTAAGCACTACCCAACCAGTATCACCGGCTGCTGGGCCCACCCCACTCATACCCTCTGAGGGCTCTTCACTTGACCCGGCCTGAGGTCTTTTCTGTGACCCAAGGGCCACCTCCATATCCTCCTGGGTTACTGCACCACCCAACGCATGAGAATCCACCCGGGGGGGGGAGAGCGGGGCAAAACGGGAAGAAAGCGGGAGGGGAACAGAACAAGAATGAGAGGAGGGGGCAACAGGAAGAGAAAAGGAAGGGGGGAAGGATAGCACAGACTGGCCCCAACACCCCCCCCCCAGGGGGAACCACCAAACCCTCCTCACTCCCCTCTACTTCAGAATCGGTGTCTAAGGCAGAGGAGTCCAGCAAAAACTCAGGAGGCCCCCCAAGGAAAACCCCACCACCTCCTGACACTCCACTCTGACCCGGAGGGTCAGGGGCTACTGCACCAACCCCCGCCCTCCTCCTGATGAAACCCTGCCTTTGAGGCTCCTCACCCCCCTCTACCTCAGAATCAATGTCCACTCCACTCTGACCTGGAGGATCAGGGGCAGCTGCACCAACCCCCGCCCTCCTCCTGACAGAACCTTGCCTCTGGGGCATAGGGGCAGCCCGACCACCAGATCTAGAAGCACCCGCGGCCTGCCCCCCCCACCCCCCTCCATCTCAGAATCAGTGTCCGAGGTGAAACCTTCCGACACCCCAGATTCCTCTTGCACATTACCCCTATAAGCCTGCGGACATCGACTGAAAGGGTGACCTAACTCGTTACAAAGATTACATCTAATATGGGCACACCCGTCCGCCAGGTGACCCCTCCCACCACAGCGCGTGCACTTCACAACAGTGCATTCAGCGCTCAAGTGAGTGGGGGACCCGCACTTAAAACACCTTTTAGGCTGTCCAGGATAAAAAAACAAAATTCTGTCTCTCCCAATGAAAGCACTCCCAGGGATATGAGTCATGCTATTTCCCTGCCTCTTCAACTTAATCTTAACCCCCCAGGCCCCTGTCCAGATCCCCCTTTCATCCACCTTCTTCCAAAGGGGGCACTGGAGCTGGCCATGACGGGTCAACCAGGTCGCAATGTCTTCCGAGGAAGGGATTCATTGCGTACCAGGATGGTTACATTTTTGACCTCCTCCTGCCTAGACAGGGGGGTCAAACAGAACTTGGACCATGGGTCCTGTCTTTTGACTAGTTCATAATTCAACAAAAACATTTCCATAACGATGACTGACATAAAACTAAAATCAAACTCTACTGAACCTCCCGGATGGATAACCGCAAAGAGGTCAGACGCCCTTACTCCCAGAGAGAGGACCATATCGATGACCTTTCCTCGGGACGGGCACTGACCTTCACCATTAAAATTTAGTTGCACCACATTCCTTCTCCTGCGTTCTGTACCACCACCTCCCCTGGACCATGCCCTCTCACCCCGCTGCTCTTGCGCAGGGGGAACCCTGAAATTGCGGGCACCGAACTTGCTGTAAATATGATCCAAGGGAGCACTTAACCCAGCCACTTGAGCATAAGACCTGCCCTCCCTCAAAGCATTGAGCAAGCTCTCTTCCTGAGAGGTTGTGATAACTCCCGCAGGTTGGGGTGCATCAAATGGACCAACCCCCCTCAGGACCTCCATTGACGCAACCTGGGCAGTCTCCTCATGACTCGCTGCCCTCCCCCTCACTACTGAAGGACCCGAAAGGGGGCCCGACCCCAACACAACTTCCTGTACCTGAGCCAATTGAGTATCATCCATATTAAAACCAGAGTCCCCCATCTCTTCACAGGCTCCATAGGAACCTACATGGACTTCTGTCACAGCTGCAGACTGGGAACCTTCTAACTTTCTAATAAAATCCATTGCCAAACATTCATCATCTAAATGTCCCGCAGGGTGATCCCCCCAAACTGGAGCCTGTTCAGAAGGGAGACCCGCAGATGGGGAAGTACTCACAAGTCCCTGGGTATTCTGTTCCAAAGCTGAGGACCGGACCTGGCCGGGAAATGGAGCTCCGGGTGTCACCACAGCCACTTCCGGTTCACCTGCTGACGTCACTTCCGGTTCCGGGTCATGTGCTGACGTCACTTCCGGTTCCGGGTCACGCGCTGACGTCACTTCCGGTTCCGGGTCACATGCCGACGTCACTTCCGGTCGCGGCTCCGTCCCAATCACGGGAGATTCCCGCACAGCGGAAATGCCCTCCAAGTCACTGCTGATTGGTCGTCCAGAAGCAGGAGGCTCCACATGGCGTGGCGTGCCCTCTCCCTCGGCAGCCATTGCTATCCTAGCCATAGCTTCTTCCATACTAGATGTCATACAGTCCATCTCAACTGGATCCGCGGTAGATGCCTGCCCCTCACCCTGTAAACCCGCAGCGGTCGCCACCACAACGGCCGGCTGACCCTGCTGTAGGCTACTTGCTGGGTTCACAGAGGCCAAAGCACCCCCGCTTCCAGGAGCAGGCTTATCACCCTGATCTTGCTGGGAACCAGACACACTCTTCACGGTGACCAAAAGACCAGGCGGAAGACGAGGAAGACTCACCACGGGGTTGAGACCTCTCTCACTCACGCAAGTACCTCCTGCTTCGTGGAACAACCTCCCACTTGATGTTGTACCCCCTATCTTCACAGGTTGGGGTCCGGCAGGTGCCTGGGCGCCCTCAGCGGTACTCTCCGAGATAGTCCCTGAGGTCTGAGGTTCCACTAACAGAGAACCCCCAGCCCCCTCAGCTACTAATGCTGACTTGCCTCTCCTTGCTGCCTGCTTGCTCTCCTCAGAGGCACGTTGGAGCTCCCTCCTGATTGGAAGGAGAAAAGCCTTCTCTGCAGTCCCTCTGGAACAGAGACACATAACAAGACCCCATAACTGGCCATTCTGCTCTTTCAACAGGTCTATTGCTTCCTTGAATTCGAATCTTTTTGAGCTACTAGCCCGATCTCTTCTGTTCCTTAAACTGGCCAGCACTGTAATCCTGGAATGGAGAGCTTGTGCCGCCTTCTGAATCAAACCTTTGGTTTTGCTGCGTCTTCTCAGCATTCGCTGATCATCCTCCCCTTGCTGGGGAAAAGTCCAATCTGCCAGCTTGGACTGGACCGACAAAAATTGCTTCTCTTCTTTATTTAAATCCCCAAAACTCGGGAGATCCACGGTCCTCGGAGGTACCGGGCGGGAGGTGAACTCCCCTTGCCCAGGAACAAGCCCCTGGCCTGGGCTTGATGAGGCCATAGCCTCCCCTCTCCTCCAGGGTCTGGTTCTTCACAGGAGCTGCTTCAAAGACACAACCTCTTCCTTCAAGGCATTGGTGGACAAGTGCTGATTTACAGCGCTGTGCTTGAAACTAGCACAAGACAATCCTATTCTAATTGTGGGTTGTTTGAGGGAAGCCAATTGAGTGTTAGAACCCCTGCTAGTGTTTTTAGGTTGGGCTTTGTGTCCCTTTTCTTAAAATTGGCTTCACTTCCTGTCACACAGCTGAACAGGAAGTGAGGTTAAAACCCTACCAATGGTCTTTTCATCGGGACACAGGTCAATCTAACTAGTGTCCCCATTAAGCAAATTGCACTGCAGTGTACACCCCAAATGATTAGTTACTTTGGGGTTTAGTAAAGGCAAAGCCGCTCTGCAGTAGAATCGTAGGCAATGAAAATCAGAAGGGAAGCACTGATGGTTTTAACTTCCAATCCCGCCAAGTTTTTATTTTTCTTCCTTGCTTGTCCACTTGTAGTGCAAAGTGGATTTGCCTTTAGTAAATGGACCCCAAAGTCCAAGATTTTTACTAATTTGGGGTGTACACAGCAAAATGCAATTTCCAAAATGAGAAACTATTTATATTGATCTGTGTGTCCCCAACAAAACATTACTCAGGTTTTTTCCCTCACTTCCTGTTTGGCTATGTGGCAGGAAGTGAATGAATTAAGTAGAAAGTGACAACATTTGTGAGGTGTCTTTACCCGATCAGGGGTGCATGCATCCCCAAAACAAACAAGAAAATTGTTCATTAAACATTGGGTGGTGTTTGTGGGGGTCCCTAACACACATTCATACATATTAGCAACGCTGGATCCTGGCCTATTGGCATGGTTATATTTTCTTAAGCCTCTCAATAAAATGATCTGAAATTTGGGGTTAAACTGGAACTATAATCATCACTTTTATTTTTTTATTTTCTTTCATTTTGGATAGAGTTGGGGGGGGGGGGGTTTAGAAGCTCTGTCAGTTTATTTTGTATTATCCCTGTCCGTTTGGGGAGATTGGCCTTCACTTCCTGCCCCATAGCCAAACAGGAAGTGATCGAAAAACTAGGCAAATTAAGGGACTCCTGTGCCCCCCCCCCCCTACAGAACTTGTGTGTGTCCCCTGAAAATTCCTGGGTGGGTCATAAAAAAACAGGGTGTGGCCTTGACAGGAAGGGTGGGTCATTTTTCTATTAGGGTGTGCCAAAATTTGGTCAGGCCTAGGGCAGCACAAAACCTAAATATCCTACTGCATATTAGGGCTTATTTAGACAGGATCCAATTTACAGCATGTTTTTAGATTGTGGGAGGAAACCCGCACAGGGAGAACATGCAAACTCCAGGCAGATAGTGTCACGGGCGGGATTCGAACCAGCAACCCTTTTGCTGCTAGGTGAACATGGTACACACTACACTACTGTGCTGAACGAACATGATCGCAGCTGAAAGCATGAGATGTTATTTTTATTTTTTTTACCAATTCCATGCTTTCCAGCCTGGAGGACAGATGTGGGGTCTAATTGACCCCGCCTTTCTCTATAAAGAGGACCTGTCACACACTAGTCCTATTACAAGGGATGTTTACATTCCTTGTAATAGGAAGAAAAGTGAAAAATAATACAAAAAAAGGGACAAACAAGTGCAAAAATGAAAATATTAAGTTAAAAAATAAAAAAAAAAGGAATTAAAATGCTCCTGTCCCTAGTAGCTCGCACTCAGAAGCGAACACGCATGCAAGTCCCACCCACATATGTAAACATCCTTCAAACCCCACATGTGAGGTATCATAGCGTGCGTTAGAGTGAGAGCAATCATTTTAGCACTAGACCTCCTCTGTAACTCAAAAGTGGTAACCTGAGAAAAAAAGTCAAGCGTCGCCTATGGAGATTTTTAATAACGAAGTTTAGCGCCATTCCATGAGTGTGCGCAATATGAAAGCGTGACAAGTTAGGTATCTATTTACTCAGTGTAACATCATCTTTTACCTTATCCCTAAAAATTGGGCTAGCTTTACTGCTTTCTTATTTTGTCATTCATCCCTCCCAATGTTGAGGGCATGTGGCCTGGTGCGGTTCAGGAGAGGGGGGGGCCGCTCTCTGTCCCCCCCTCTTTTCTGCGGCCGGCCAGGTCAACGTGCTCGGATAAGGGGTCTGGTATGGATATTAAGGGGAACCCCGCCGTCAATTTAAAAAAAAAATGACGTGGGGTTCCCCCCAAATATCCATAACCAGACCCTTCAGGTCTGGTGTGGAATTTAAGGGGAACTCCACCCCAAATTATAAAAAAAATGGCGTGGAGTCCCCCCTAAAATCCACACCAGACCCCTTATCCGAGCACATTGACCTGGCCGGCCGCAGAAAAGAGGGGGGGACAGAGAGCGGCCCCCCCTCTCTCCTGAACCGCACCAGGCCACATGCCCTCAACATTGGGAGGGTGTTTTGGGGTACCCCCCAAAACACCTTGTCCCCATGTTGATGGGGACAAGGGTCTCTTCCCCACAACCCTTGGCCGGTGTTTGTGGGGGTCTGCGGGCAGGAGGCTTATCGAAATCTGGAAGACCCCTTTAACAAAGGGGCCCCCCAGATGCCGACCCCCCCCTGTGTGAAATGGTAATGGGGTGCACTGTACCTCTACCATTTCACCCCAAAAAAAAGTGTCAAGTGTAAAAAACGACAAGAGCCGGTTTTTGACAAGTCCTTTATTATCTTCTTTCTTCTTCTTTTCTTCTTTCCTTCGGGTTTCTTCCTCCATCTTCTTCTTCTTCCTCTGCTTCTGTCTTGGGTCTTCTATTCCCGCATCTTGCCCGGAATGTTCTTCCATCTTCTTCTCCTCCCGCTGTCCTTCTCGTCCGCATCTTCTTCTTCTTGTTCTTCGCCGGAGCCGCCACTTCCAATTGAAATCCCCGCTGTCTGCCGGACCACGCCCCCCCTCTGACGCCACGGGCAAGCTCTTAGGAAAGTCCCCGTGTGCTGCCTGTGCGTCAGAGGGGGGCGTGGTCACATGTTCCAGAAAGCAGGCAATTCAATTGGAAGCGGCGACTCCGGCAAAGAAGAAGCCGCGCACAAGCTTCCAATTGAATTGCCCGCCCTGTGACATGTGACCACGCCCCCTCTGACGCACTTGCAGCACACTCCTAAGAGCTTGCCTGTGGCATCAGAGGGGGGCGTGGTCCGGCAGACAGCGGGGATTTCAATTGGAAGCGGCGGCTCCGGCGAAGAAGAAGAAGATGCGGACGAGAAGGACAGCGGGAGGAGCAGAAGATGGAAGAACATTCCGGGCAAGATGCGGGAATAGAAGACCCAAGACAGAAGCAGAGGAAGAAGAAGGAGGAGGAAGAAGAAACCCGAAGGAAAGAAGAAAAGAAGAAGAAAGAAGATAATAAAGGACCGGCTCTTGTCGTTTTTAACCCTTTACATTTTTTTATTTTTTGGTGAAATGGTAGAGGTACAGTGTACCCCATTACCATTTCACACGGGGGGGTGGGATCTTGGGGGCCCCTTTGTTAAAGGGGTCTTCCAGATTTCGATAAGCCTCCTGCCCGCAGACCCCCACAACCACCGGGCAAGGGTTGTGGGGAAGAGACCCTTGTCCTCATCAACATGGGGACAAGGTGTTTTGGGGGGTACCCCAAAACACCCTCCCAATGTTGAGGGCATGTGGCCTGGTGCGGTTCAGGAGAGGGGGGGGTGCGCTCTGTCCCCCCCTCTTTTCTGCGGCCGGCCAGGTCAACGTGCTCGGATAAGGGGTCTGGTGTGGATTTTAGGGGTGACTCCACGCCATTTTTTTTAAAATTTGGAGTGAAGTTCCCCTTAAATTCCACACCAGACGTGAAGGGTCTGGTTATGGATATTTGGGGGGAACCCCACGTCATTTTTTTTTTAAATTGACGGCGGGGTTCCCCTTAATATCCATACCAGTCCTAAAGGGTCTGGTTATTGAATTTGGGGGCACCCCCACGCTTTTTTTTTCGTTTTTTTAACCACTTAAGACCCGGACCAATACGCTGGTAAATGACCCAAGGTGTTTTTGCGATTCGGCACTGCGTCGCTTTAACAGACAATTGCGCGGTCGTGCGACGTGGCTCCCAAACAAAATTTGCGTCCTTTTCTTCCCACAAATAGAGCTTTCTTTCGGTGGTATTTGATCGCCTCTGCGATTTTTATTTTTTGCGCTATAAACTAAAATAGAGCCACAATTTTGTTATAAAAAAAATCAAATAAACTAAATTTTAGTAAAACATTTAGGCCAAAATTAATTCAGCCACATGTCTATAGTAAAAAAAAAAATTGCAATAAAAAAAAATAGCTACCTAGCGGGAACAGCGACACTAATACAGCGATCAGAAAAATGATCGCTTAGTGATGCTGGCAATAGGGAGTGAAAGGGTTAACTAGGGCGGTGATCAGGGGGTTAAAACTTTATTAGGGGGGGTGGGGGGGCTATCCTGAACCTAACACTAACTGTTTTTTACACTGCCTGTCACACTGACACTAAATGCAGTGATTAGATCACTGCATTCAGTGACACTGTGACAGGGGGGTGGGGGGGCGATCACAAGGGGTTAATTTGCCTATGTGAGTGTGTGTCAGTGTTGTGTTGGTGCACACTTACTTGTGATGTCTTCTCTCATCAGCAGCGCTGGGAAACAGCGCTGCGATGAGAGATTACATCATTTCCTCCTTCCTGTGTAAACACAGGAGGAGGAACTGACACAATGGGAGCGCGCTCCCATTGGCTGGGAGCGATCGCGGGGGGGGGGCGGAAATCACGGACATCCGCCCGCTCGTCGGCGATCGCTCCCAGAGGCAGGGGGACCCCCGCACGCCGCGGAGGGGGTCCCGATGGGACCCCCGAACCGCACGAAGGCGGGGACGTAAATTTACGCCCTTGTGCCTGTACGAGCCATTCTGTGGCCGTATATGTGCGTGCGGGGGTCCTTAAGTGGTTAATGAATGAATTCTCCTGCAATTGCCGGGAGCCGACAATTCATTATAGCCGCGAGTCAGTTTTAAATGGCTTTTTTGCTTTGGAAAATGTCATTTTGTGCAAAGACAGTTCTAACCACGGGAAACATGCGCTTTTTCACATGCTGACATTAGAGCCCCCCATAGTACGAAATTTAAAGAAAAATTACACTTTTATTGTTGCACTTTTAGCATTATTAAAATCACTGCTCCCGAAAAAACTGACATTTTAAAAAATAAAAAAAGCATTGGTACATGTCCCCTGGGGCAGGACTGAGGTCCCCAAACACTTTTTAGGACAAAACTTGCAGATTAGCCTTTAAAATTCACAATTAAGATTTCCCCCATAGACTTTAACAGGGAGTTCGGCGGCGGCTTTACTTATCAATTACATCGCGCTGCTGCTGCGGCCGGTTCATGCGCCTAATTAAGGCTTCATCCAGCGCACCTATTAAGGCATGTACCGGCGCAGCGCAGCTTCAATAGTAAATCAGCCCCATAGTTCCCAGGAGTTGACATCCCCTAAAACAATTTGGATCTACTGTAGGGAAAATAGAAGCCAGCTTAGAGGGAGTTAAATACCACCTGGTTATTACTTGTTATTACTTGTTATAATAGTTATTACTATTACTTACTATTGTTGACCTCCATCACTGAAATGTTTAGAATCCCCTTGAAGGATTTTGTAAATGATCTAGGTGTCTAAGTCCCAACTAATTTGAAGATCATTTTCCCATGTCTCCATATAAGAAGCTTTCCCTGTAGGGTGAGTGAGGCACGAATATGCAACCGAAACACCCCCCCTCTGTCCCTCAGCTCTTTCACACCACATCTCGTAGTTTGTAAATTGTGGGGGGAGAGGTTTTTCCTTCCAGATCATTTGTAGAAATTTGTAAATTTGATGAAAACGACATTCCTCGGATTTCAGAAGTTTTAATGTTTTTTTGCAATGGTTTAATGACATGGGTTCACCAGCGTAAAAAAAAATGTCCAATACGATAAAGTCCTTTAGCCGTCCACCATTTAAAAGCCTCCAGATCTAGCCCAGGGGGAAAGTCCGGGTTCCCAAACAGACTTGCAAGTGGTCGAACAGTTGATACAAGAGTAGGATATTTTCTAAGTTCATCCCAGAGCGCAAGTGATTGGGATAGAGACAGGACTAGAATTGAAGGTCTCTTTTTAGGGGGACACCAAAATAGGTATTCAAGCGAGCATTGTGGAGCCGCTTGTTTTTCAATATTAAGCCAATCTGGTTGTTCGGATTTAGAATAGATCGTCGGGATCTGTGCTAGTCTTGCTGATAGAAAATATTTAAAGAGATCAGGAAGACCTAGACCCCCCTTTTTTCTATGATGAAAAAGGGTGTTTTGGGGTATTCTATAACCAGAGGTGTTCCATGTGAATTTGACTATTTTACCCTGAAGTTTTTTCAACTGGAATTTACGGACAGGGATAAGAAGAGACCTGAAATAATATAGGTTTCTAGGGAGTAATGTCATTTTAATCGAATTGATCCTGCCTAACCATAACAATTCATGTTTGGACCAAGTTGAAAGATCATTTTCTAACTTCTTGAATAGTGGGGGATAATTATGTAAATATAAAGTTTCTACTCGGGCCATCAATGTAACACCCAGATATTTAATTGAGGTGTCATTCCACTCAAAGTTGAATGATTGTTTTAATAACGAAACGTCTTGGGGAGTAAGTGAAACATTAAGGGCCCGAGATTTTGCATAATTGACCTTAAGGCCTGAATTTTAGAAAAATTATTTAGGACTAGGCAGATATTGGGAAGGGAGATTAGTGGAGAGGTCACAAAAATAAGTATGTCATCCGCAAAGAGCCCACATTTATGCATTTGAGAACCACATGTTACCCCTTTAATATTTGTATTTTGTTGGATGGATGGATGTTGGATGGCTATAGCTAGAGTTTTAGTGACCTTGTAGACGAATTAATGCTTTAGGGCTAGAATAAAGCCAGTGTAAAAGACCCGTAAAATGCTCACTAAAACCTTAACGTTCAATAAGTGCGAATAAATATGGCCAGGACAATGTATCGAAGGCCTTTTGTAGGTCCAGTGACAGGAGGAGACCCTACTGCCTTTTACCTCCAACCCAATTTGATTATAGTATTGATACTAAGTCGATTGCTCTTCTAATTTGATCTGGACCTTGTCTACCTGGGATAAAGCCTACTTGATCTTTATGAATGTAGGAATTATTATTATTATACTTCTTCCCCGGTAATAGGACCCTCCAAGAGGAGATAGGGTTGGAATAGGTAGGTCATCCAAAAACCTAGAAATTTAGTTTTTATCCAAATGAGAAGGAGAATTATACAAGTTGGAATAAAAAGTTCAGGGAGGCTTCCAGGATTTTAGCAGGATTGGCAGTAGGGGGTTAACCTGATATCCTGATTTTAGGCATGGTATGGAATCTGATACTGGGAGATAATTTTGCCGCTAGTGGTGGTCCCAATTTGTTTGCCTGTGTATAAAATGTATTGCCACTCCATTTTAGTGCCTTTTCAGCCTGGGAAGTTAGAGCAAGGTTAAGATCTAGTCTAGCCCTGTCTAATAAAGCTATGGGAACCTTGGAGGGATTTCTTTTGTGCTTAGTTTGTAAAGCTTTATATTCCGCTTCCAATCTCTCTATGTTAGCCCTGCGATCTCTTTTGGCCTGTGTTGCAATTTGAATGAATTTACCCCGAATAAAGGTTTCATGTGCAGCCCAAAGAACTTTGTTTGAAACGTCACCTGTGTCATTAAGAGAAAAGTATTCTTATGATGTCTTATCTAAAACTTCAATTGAGGCTGGATTAGATAAAATAGTCTCATTAAGTTTCCAGTGACTTCGTTTCATACCTAAACCCGAGGAGCGAAAATAAATCATAACTATTGAATGGTCAGACAGTGCCATATCTTTGATGTGAGCATTGATTATAAAAGGAAGCATGGGTGAAAGAGTAAAAATATAGTTTATCCTAGCATATGTGTTATGGGGATGAGAATAATGCGTATAGTCCCTTTTAGATGGGTTTAATTCCCTCCAAATATCCGAGAGGTTATGGGCAGAGAGAATTTTGGCAATTTTTTGTCTTTCTCTGGTTGGGCGAGTTAACTGGTCTTTCAGGGGTTTGGATTTATCAAGTGCTTGATCAAATTCTACATTAGAGTCTCCCCCAAAAATCACTGTGCCCGCTAACATAGGATTTAGGATGTTCATCATGGTCCTGAAAAATTTAGCTTGATAAAAAAATAAGGGAATAGAGGTTTCCCTCTATTGTGCCTTGTAATAGTATAATTCTCCCTTCGGGATCATTGTACCCTTTAGTTTTATTCTCCGCATTAGCGAGGTGGAATTGAGGAAAATAAGGATGTATATACTTGGGATTATATTGTATAGGAAAGTGTGTCTCCTGGAGCATTATGACATCTAATTTGAGAGATTTGTAATAATCTAGAATTTGTCTCCGTTTTATTTGGGAATTCAAACCTTGGACATTATAAGTAGTGTTGCTCACGAATATTGCATATTCGAGTATTCGCGAATAAATCGAATATCGCGGTGAATATTTGATATTCGTATTTTTTCAAATTTATTTTTAAAACAGATCACATCCTAGTGATCTCCATCGACGTCTAAAAGCATTGCTGGTATGATTAGAGACCCTGGGCCGAGTAGCTGAGGCGATCCTTTTATGTTGCCGAATATTCACAATGCGAATATTCGTATTACGAATATTCGCAAATACTTTCTCTGCCCTTCTGTGTTTTGTGTATAAAAAAAAAAAAAAAAATTAGCTTTAGTTTAGTCATATAAGTTTGTGTAAGTAGAGTTAGTGTTTAGTGCATATTAGTTTATAATCCAGGAAATGATGTCCATTTTCGCGTGTTGACGAGAATTTCGCAATCAATTTCGCATTCGCATTAGCGAAATTTCGCATTCGCATTAGCGAAATTTCGCAATATTGTTATTTGGACAAAATATCACGAATATTCGATTTTAGCGAATATTTCTCGAATATTCTTCTATATATTCGTGATATATCACGAAATCGAATATGGCGTATTCCGCTCAACACTAATTATAAGATGCAATTTTAAGATGTGTCTATGAACTAGCCATGGGAGTTTGGAAAGGTACATATACATAAAAAAGGTCCCCACTCACCCTTAGAAGTTCTTCAATCGGAAACTTCACAGAAGTCAATTGTACCAGATAATTAGAGAAAAAGGCATCCATCTGTAGTATAAAGAAAATAAATTCTAAATTATACCCGAAAATCTGGTAAATAGGAAAATGTAAAATAAAATAACAAAGAAAAGAGAGGGGAAAAGAAGAGAAGTGTGAGAGAAGTCTCCCAGCATATACGACCAAGAACTAGGAGGGGAGATACCTCCTGATTCCATACACTAATCACAAAAAGAGGTCTGACCCAAAAGGATCAGACAACCTAACCCTCGGAGGCCCGTATGCCACCAAGTAATAGGAGGAGGTACATGTGAACCACCCCCAAACAGGGTGCCCATAGTAAAACAGGAAACTACATCTTGAGCACAGCAAAATGATTGTTTATGCAAATCTGAAAGACAAAATTGAAAAAAATGGGGGTGATGTGGTTGTTCCCCAGCCTCTCAGGTACCCCCACAGCAAATTTGGTGACAAACCGTTCACTAGGCTTTGAGATATGGGCGCCGCTGTTCACAGGTGGAGCAGAGCTCTTGGCTCAGGCAGCCATCCACAGAGCCCTGCACATGCTCACTGTCAGATACAATGTTTATGGCTAAATTGGCCTCTGCTCCAGCTTTGGCTGAGTTGGTGTATTTCCCGCGGTCACCAGCAGGTGTCGCTGTCACTTCTGGTTT
Source organism: Rana kukunoris (assembly GCA_029574335.1). NCBI lineage: Eukaryota > Metazoa > Chordata > Amphibia > Anura > Ranidae > Rana > Rana kukunoris. The sequence goes on along the minus strand of CM056049.1, from coordinate 486,074,052 downwards.
AATGATGGAAGGTACAAAAAGCCAAGGTGAATTGGGTGTTCTTTCCCAGAAGCTACCTAGTAGGAGGTTTTTACCGCTGGGCATGCTGGGAGAGGGTACTTAAGGACGGACGCTATTTTTTTCGCTCTCTCACCTCGTGGCCACTCTGACCTAAGGTATGTGACAGCTCCTTTTCTGCCTTAGGCCTGCTGGCCCGAGGCTTCATTACTGGAGGTAGGCTCAGAAGCTATCTGGGGCCTACTGGTTCAAGAGTGGTCCTGTGCTGTCTGTCCTGCGGAAAGAAGCCAAGCAATTGAAGAAATCAGGGGAGGACTCATCTTGGAGAGGACACAGTGGAACGCTGGTAAGTCGAGAAGAGCCTGATGCCTCAATTGGAGAATGCATCCTAACCAATCCACCTCTCAGTATTTCCGGGTCGGCTTAAAGGACTTCCTTATACTGTGCAGATGTGTTCGCTGTGGGAAGTTCTGAATACTGAATTCTGTGGCAGAGGATCATTCAACAGCTACTATCGCTACCAAGTCTGTGGCAGAGACTTTTCTTTTTTTTTGTCCGTGCATCATCCCAGCTGCTAGGCTGGCTGAAAGAGGCCTATGCGTGTGAGCAAGATCCAGTGACAGCAAGTGTACCTGTCCACAGGATCTCAAGTTCTTCAGTGATCTGCGCAAGGTACCTAAATTCCCCTAATTCTCCATCCCTCTTCTGCTAACGTTGTGTTTTTAATAAAAAGCATTGAAAAGACTCCGTGACTGGCCACCGTGTTCTATGTAACTTCTTAACCCTAGACTTTATACTAATATGGTGAACAGTGGGGTAGCGGCATACCCAAATACCAACCATCAGCTCCTACGGGGGTAGTGCTACATTACTTTGAGCACCTTAGATCAGGGAGCTCCAAACTGCGACCCTCCAGCTGTTGTGGAACTACATATCCCATGAGGCATTGTAAGACTCTGACATTCACAGACATGACTAGGCATGATGGGAATTGTAGTTCCTGAACAACTGCAGGGCGGTCGTTTGGAGACCCCTGCCTTAGATGAAGATTACATTTGCAGGCTTAATCTGGCCTTCAATGAAGGTTTTTTTGGTCAAGTTCATGCTTTAACAAGATCACCTGTGTTATCATGGCAGCAGAAAAAGTGGGGAGAAAACATCTTAAAGTGGATGTAAACCCCAAAAAATATATATATATATTTTCTTTATGTCACAATGTAGAATATAAGATTTCCTATCATCTGTGCCCAGTCTTGCCACACAGAGTTAATCCAGCGCTGAGTAATCCTATTTTAATGTTCAGTGTAAATTAACAGAATTCCAGATAAAAACTTGCCAAAATATAAAGTCCATTTCTCTGTTTTTGCTTTCAGTGACAGGTTATTTACATATCTAGCTTGGACATGTTTATCATATGTTATGTTATGTTTATCATAACATGAGGTGATCCAAAGTTCATTGTATATTACCGGCATGTGTTATGTGGGGGAGGGGTGGATTTCTCACTTTTTATACCTCATGTTATGATAAACATAACATATGATAAACATGTCCAAGCTAGATATGTAAATAACCTGTCACTCAAAGCAGGTTTTTATCTGGAAGGCTGCTCATTTTCACTGAACATTAAAAGAGGATTACTTAGATCTGGATTAACTCTGTGTGGCAAGACTGGGCACAGATGATAGGAAATCTTATACTCTACATTGTGACATAAAAAAAAAAAAATGGGGGGTTTACATCCACTTTAAGGCTCTGGGTTATCATGAAGGGAACAATAGGAATATTAAAAAGTTTTTATAACTTTTGGACTGATTTTTCGCCTCTTCAAATCAATTTTTGGCAGCACCATGTAGCAAAGGGTCAGCTGGAGGATGATCATGGCAAATGTACCAGCGTCTTTAAACTTAATTTATTTTTATTTTGAACATACACCTAATAATTCCATCATGTGATTTTCGCAGACTGAGAGTCCTGCAATTTGGCTGTATTATTAGCTGGTGGCATTGTGGTCCCTCTGGGCCTTCTACTCGATTGGTGGAGGTGTGAGCTCCAAAAAGCTCAAAGGAGCAGAGTCTAAGGAGCTACCTGGTATTCATCAGTGCACCCGCAGGGGTTGAAGGGGCTTTGCTGCATGACAGCTCCCAGGTTGTGGTTACCAATGCAGATAGCAGCTGAAAGAATTAGAACACTGTACCAAATTAATAAGCAATCTTATGAGTGCAGGACAAAGTTTAGGGCAAGCAGCAGACATGCAGGTTTAGACACCGGGTTATGGTTGATAACTCAAGAGACGAAAACATGAAAACTCAGGGACACTGCAACTCAAGAACATAAAGGCGCTGGGGGACACGGAGGTCACTCGAGGCAAAGAGTGCAAGGGTTACTAGAGACAGTGGGATCACATGAGTGTACAGAGGTCAAATGGAGCACTGATATGCCAGGAACGCAATAATACAGATTGAAGGTCGCTTGCAACACTGGGGTGCTGGAAATATAGGAATAACAGAATGACTGAAGGCAGTGAGGTGCAGGGATTGCTGGAAGCGCTGGAAATAGAAGCTGTAATTCAGGTTCACTGAGAAGTCAGGGTCACTTTGAAATATTGGAACTACTGCCTGTGGCTAGGAACACAACCTGTTGCTCAAGCCCCAGATGGCATTCTGAGCACATTTTAAATACGGAGGTAGACTAGAAACCTGGACAGGAAGTGGGCATTTAGCAAGCTATACTAATTAGCAGGTGAGATGTGGAAAACCTATAGCTTCCAGTCCTGTGAGGTAAGGCCAGACCATATGCTTGTAGGACTACTAGTAAAAAATTAGACAGGCATATTTGTGGAGCTACAAGTGGTAGAACAGCATTGCTGCTGATCTGCGAAACCACAAAGCTGATCTGTGCCCCTCCCCCCATCACTTAATGCCCCTCCCTGGAGGGGGTCCCCAGCCTACTGCGGGAACTTTAATTAAACAACTGAGGGGCATTAAGATTATAGTGGAATTCAAAAGGGACAGAAGGAACAACAATATATGCTACAAGTGGTGACATTATACAGGGTACTGGGAAGATCCTGACAGACTGGTTAAAAGTGAAACATACAATTCTGTAACAAGAATCACATACCTTAGTACAAGGTGAAAGATTTATAGAGATTGGCGAACATTAAAAAAAAAAAAACTTTGCAGCAGAAAAAATGTCAGCCCTACTAAAATTAGTTATTAGGTGTTTTCAAGTCTTTTTTTTAACCACTTCCATACTGGGCACTTAAACACCCTCCTGACCAGACCAATTTTCAGCTTTCAGCGCTCTCACACTTTGAATGACAATTACTCAGTCATGCAACACTGTACCCAAATGATTTTTTTGTCCTTTTTTTGCCACAAATAGAGCTTTCTTTTGGTGGTATTTGATCACCTCTGCGGTTTTTATTTTTTGCGCTATTAATGAAAAAAGACAGAAAATTTGGGAAAAAAAAATTTTTTTCTTAGTTTCTGTGATAAAATTTTGCAAATTATTAATGTTTCTTCATAAATTTTTGGCCATAATTTATACTGCTACATGTCTTTGATAAAAATAACCCAAAGTTTTTTTGAAATTTTTTGATCTGTGTGAAAGTTTTAGGCCTCATACACACGAGCGGATATGTCCGCTGAAAACGGTCCGATGGACCGTTTCAGCAGACATCTCCGATCGTGTGTATGGGCTAGTGGACAGATTTGTCCACCCGACAGATTTCAAAGCATGCTTTGAAATCTATCGGGTGGGAATGTGTCCGCCCGACATGTCTGCTGGTTAGTACACTTACCAGCAGACATGTCGTCCCGCACCGCCGCCGCGCCACCGCCGAATGGATTCGGCGCATGCGCGGAAGTGTTTTACTTCCTGGTGCGGTGACGTGGCGGCGTCAACGTCACCGACACGTCAGCGCGCCGTCTGCTGGCGGGGATTTTGGTTTGCTCGTGTGTACACGCGAGCAAACCAAAATCCCAGCAGACAGATTTGTTCAAATCTGTCGAAATCTGTCCGCTCGTGTGTATGGGGCCTTAGAGTCTACAAGCTATAGTGAAAATCATAAAAAATGATCACATCTGATCACACCTGATGTACTGAAGGCCTCTCTCATTTCTTGAGACCCTAACAAGCCAGGAAAGTACAAATGCCCACAGATGGCACTGATGAGGCGGCACAGATGGCACTGAGGCGGCACAGATGGCACTAGACATGTGCACAACAAAAAATTTCGTTTATTTCTGTTTCGTTTCTGTTCGTTTATCGTGATTCGTAATGAGTCGTAATTTCGTAAGACGTTAGTTATCGTATTCGTACTCTTTAGTATTTTCGTAACACTTTTTTTTCCGTTTCCGTTTTTTTATGTTAGTTTATTTTTCGTTGATTCGAGATTAGTATTTTCGTTAAATGTTGTATTCTGCCTCGTTCGTATTTTTACAATGAATTTATTCGTTTTTACGTTGGTTTATTTTTCGTTGTTTTGATATTCGTATTTACATTATATTTTCCATAATGCCGCGTTTGTATTTTCGTAAGAAATAAATCTTCGTTGCTTTATGATCATTCGTATTTTCGTGTCTAATTTCACTTGATTATAACAACGTTCTTTTGTAGATTTTATTGCATTCGTAATTCTGTTAAAATACATTTTACGTTTATTCGACACACTACTCGTCGTAATTTTGTAAAACATCGTAATTTACTGCGATTGACTAACACAGATAAAGACACAAGGTCAAGGAGCCACATAAGAAAGAAGCTCTTCAGGGGAAGGGACAGCGCTGAGTGGCTATTGGTCACAGTACTAATGAAAGTGAATTTACATTATTTAATTTCCGTTTTCCGAAGATTCATAATTTATTTTTCATTAGTTTTGCTTTTCGTTTTTTATTCTTTGTTCGGCATTTCGGTTGTTTTCTTTTCGTTCTTCAAATATTAGTAAGTTTGCATTTTCGTTTATTTTTCGTAATTATGATTTTTTTTTTGTGTTCGGTGTTTTCGTTATTTCTATGTTTTCGTTTCTTTTTTCTTTCGTTGTGTTGTTCTTTTACATTTAGTAGTTTCGTATCTTCGTAGTTTTCCATATTCGTTATTTTTGGAAATATCGTTATTCGTTATTATTTGCGCTAAACCATTTGTTTATTCGTAGGTTAACGAATCAACGAAAATAACGAATAATGACGGAAAACGTATTCGTAACGAAAAAAATTGCGCATGTCTAGATGGCACTGAGGCGGCACAGATGGTACTGAGATGGGTACTGATGAGATGGGTACTGATGTGCTCCGATGAGGCCTGTGTACTGGTGGACACAGGTGGGCACTAATGAGGCGGCACAGATGGCACTAATGAGGCGGCACAGATGGCACTAATGAGGCGGCACAGATAGCACTGAGATGGGAACTGATGAGATGGGTACTGATGTGCACTGATTGACTGCGGCACAGGTGGGCACTGATGAGGTGGGCACTGATGAGGTGGCACAGGTGGGCACTGATGAGGTGGCACAGCTGGGCACTGATTGCAGATGTGCTCTGAGGTGGCAGATGGGCACTGGGCACAGGTGGTACTGGTGGCACCGGTGGGCACTGATGGGCACGGTGGTACTGATGGGCACAGTGGTACTGGTGGGCACGGTGGTACTGGTGGGCACTGTGGGCACAGGTGGGCACGGTGGGCACATGTGGGCACGGTGGTACTGGTGGGCACAGTGGTACTGGTGGGCACACAATGATACTGGTGGGCACACAGTGGTACTGGTGGGCACTGTGGTACTGTGGGGACACGGCCAGCACAGGAGTTCCCCGCTGCGGCACGGCGCGCTGGGAATGCCAAAAGGGGCAGCCGTAAAAACACGGCCTGTTAGGAATTCAGGGCTGCGTACAAAGTCGTACGGCCGTCAGCAAGTAGTTAAGAAGACTATTATTTTACTCCTGCAGTACAATAAATGTTTTTTTAAACATACAGCTTGCATGTACTAATTGGTAAATTCCACAACCTATAAATCCCCATAAATATATAAAAAGTGTGGATCTCTATTAAATCAGCATAAACAAACTACAAAACATAAATACACACCAAAAAGAATGCATCTAGTGCATATAAATATAGGAAGTCCCATGCTCCAAAAATCCAATAGTGACAAGGCTAATTATCTTCATTTACGCCTTCAATCTTCCGTGACACTCTACCCAAAACAAGTCCAATATGTGCACACTGAAATATTTCATTTCGGAATTTCGTTTTCGTCCAAAAAATAAATGTATTTAGTTACTCAAAATTTGTTTTTATTTATTTTGTTTCGTTAAAAAATGCAGTCGTCCGAAAATCTGAATTTAGGTCGAATCTGTCATTGAAGGCTTATGGTGTCTGTTGGATGTTCTAAGAAGATTCGACGGAGCAGCTAAACTGTACGACGCTGCAATCGTACATTTCTGGTTGAATGTTCCGCCTACCAGCTATAGAAGAATTATTTTGTTGTATGACACTAGTAATAACTATAATTATAAATTATTATTACTAGCCAACCAACATTTGATTTCTTCTACAGCTTATGGGCCGAGCACTTGACCGGAAATGTACGATTGCGGCATCATACAGTTTAGCTGCTTGTCGAATCTTCTTAGAACTTTTAACAGACACCATAAGCCTTCAATGACAGATTTGACGTTTGTATGTTTTTCGCTGCTTCGTCGAATCTTCGTCGTTCATGTCGAATTGTCTACTGTCTCTATAATGTCGAATCTTTCCTCTCTATGTAGAATAATCTTGGACTAATAGAGTTAAGCCAGATCCACAGAGCTAGTACGCCAGTGTATCTCTTGATACGCCGGCGTACTTTGAAATTACCCGCGTTGTATCATTAGTTTGAATCCTCAAACCATGATACGACGGCTTCGGGCTTCGATCCGACAGGCTTACGTCTTCGTACGCCTTCGGATCTACGCTGCTATCTTTTTGCGCCCACTGGGTGGATTTTGCGTCGTTTTCCGCGTCAGGTATGCAAATTAGCTTTTTACAGCGATCCACGAAGTTGCGATCGGCCGTCACATTCTCTAACGTCGTCGCTATTCGGCTTTTTCCGGCGTATCATTAAAGCTGCTATTATCCGGTCTATAGTTAGACTTGCCATGTTAAGTATGGCCGTCGTTCCCGCGTTGAATTTTAAATTTTTTTTTTTTTTTGCGTAAGTCGTCCGTGAATAGGAATGTACGTAAATTACACTACTAAAAAAAAAAAAATTAAGTTTCTTCGCGCAATGCACGGGGGGAAATGTCTGAACGGAGCATGCGCAGTTCGATCGCCGCGGGGACGCGCCTAATTTAAATGATTCACGCCCCCTAATCGCGTATTTTGATTCCGCCGCGAGAAATACACTACGCCGCCGTACCTTACGGGCCGAAATCTTCCTGTATTCGACTTAGAGCCAGGTAAAATACGGCGGCGTAGTGTATCTCTGATACACTGCACCAGGGCAATTGTATGTGGATCTGGCCCATTTTTTTATGGTGGATCTTTCGGATTTCGGATTCTGCGCTTTCGTTTTCGTTTGATAACGAAAATACTTGAAATTCGGGCAAAAATGCATTCAGACAAAATTGAATGCACATGTCTAATGTGTACTCTTCACCATGACTTCCTGCAGAAATACACACAAATCCATAGCTTTGCTCAAGACTGGCCTCTCCTGCACATGGACAACCTGGGTGCCGGTCATCACAGTCTGTCTCCACTCTTCATTGAAAACGGGAAGAGATATCAGCTGCACTCCAATTAGCTCTTCTTGCAGTATTTTTGGTAATCAGTGAATTCACTGCATACAGTGATGTCTCCAACACAAAACCAACCATCCTTGACACGTTTCACCACTTCTGGCTTGCTCACAAGGGTAGAGAGATAGAATGCCGTATTTCTTCCTATTTTCAGTGACTCCATTGCAGACCCATAACTCCGCCTATAAGACCTAAGCATTATATAGATTTTCTGAAACTTTTTGAAACAACCAAGAACAGCCTTTCCTTCATCACCAATAACATCAGCACCCCCTTCTCCTTCAAAATGTTGCTTATATTTTCCCTGCACAGCCTGCTCAAAGTCATCACATTCTGTGTAAAATCGAATTAGAGAGAAAAATAGGATCCTTTCACTGTATGAATGCTGCAGCTATTAGCTGAGGTACAGGAAGTTTGGCGCCAACAGTAATATCAGACATGAATTTTTAGCCATCAATAGCGGTAGATTATCTGTACAGAGCAACAGTTCCAGTTTAAAGTAAGCTTATCCAGGTTGCCATTGTAGACTCCTTCTTCTTAGAATGCTAGCTGCCTGGCTGTCATGCTGACAATTTGGCTTCATCATTTTCTAAATCACTGACCTGAGGTAAGTACAGTGCATCCAGAAAGTATTCACAGCGCTTCACTTTTTCCACATTTTGTTATGTTACAGCCTTATTCCAAAATTGATTAAAGTAACTTTCCCCAAAATTCACAACGTGAAATAAGTTTGTTTTATGGCTGTTACTGTTTAAAAATGTTGTGTTCGACTAATCGACTAATTTTGATCAATTATAACGCACATACGTTTTTCAGATCACCACTATGTATAGTCCCCACTGTAATATCCACAAACATCCCCCCCACTGTAATATCCACAGACATCTCCCCCACTGTAATATCCACAATCACCCTCACTGTAATATCCACAGACATCTCCCCCACTGTAATATCCACAGACATCTCCCCCACTGTAATATCAACAATCACCCCCACTGTAATATCCACAATCTCCCCCACTGTAATATCTACAGACATCTCCCCCACTGTAAGGCCGCGTACACACGATCAAATCTGTCTGCTGGAAACGGTCTGCCAGACCGTTTCAGCAGACAGATTCGATCGTGTGTACAGGCGGACAGACAGATTTGGCCAGCCGACAGATTTTAAAGCATGCTTTAAAATCTGTCTGCTGGGAATCCGTCCGTCCGACATGTCTGCTGGTTAGTACGCTAACCAGCAGACATACCTGCTTGCACATGCGTCGAAAGGATTCGACGCATGCGTGGAAGTGTTTTACTTTCTGGTGTGGTGACGTGGCGGCGTCAACGTAACGTCACCGCGCTGTCTGCCGGCGGGGATTTTGGTTTGATCGTGTGTACACGATCAAACTAATACATCCCAGCAGACAAATCTGTTCAAATCGGTTTGCCAGACCGATTTGAACAGATGTATTTGGTCGTGTGTACGCGGCCTAATATCCAGACATCTCCCCACTGTAATCCACTGACATCTCCCCACAGTAATATGGTCCACATCTCCCCCACTGTATAGGAAGATTAGTGCTTGCTTAGTCTTACCAGAGAAGCTGGCCGAACACGAGCAGTTGAGGCCGGATGATGACGTCAGAGAGCCGCTCTAGGCTCACCTAGGCCGCCACCAGGTGGACCAAGATGGCCACTGTTTCGGGAGCTAGGCCGAAGCGGCGCCTTTCCTATGACCGAGGCAGCAGCGGAGCTCCACGGATCACATGGTGTGCGATCCGCATATGGCGACCCATTCAGATCATGGATCATTTACGATCCATTGCACCACTAGTACCAATCAAAAGAATTTTGATCGATCAAAATAATTAACGATTAATCAAGGAGTTTAATCTTTGATTTTCAACAGCCCTAGTTTGTTTGAAACAATGCAAATTTATTTAAAAAAATTAATCACATGTAAATAAGTATTCACAGCCTTTTCTCAATACTTTGTTGAAGCCCCTTTGGCACCAATTACAGCCTCAAGTCTTTTTGAGTATGATGCTACAAGCTTGGCACCCCTATTTTTGGGCAGTTTCTCCCATTTTTTCTTACAGGACCTCTCAAGCTCCACCAGGTTGGATGGGGGAGTGTTGGTGCACAGCCATTTTCAGATCTCTCCAGAGATGTTCAATTGGGTTTAAGGCTGGGCTCTGGCTGGGCCACTCAATGATATTCACAGAGTTGTCCTACACCTCTTTGTTATCTTGTCTGTGTGCTTAGGGTCGTTGTCCTGTTGAAAGATTAATCTTTACCCCAGAGGTCCAGCGCATTCTGGAGCAGGTTTTCATAAATGATGTCTCTGTACATTGCTGTATTCATCTGTCCCTTGATCCTGACTAGTCTCCGAGTTCCTGCCGCTGAAAAACATCCCCACCGCATGATGCTGCCACCACCATGCTTTACTTTAGGGATGGTGTTGGCCAGGTGATGAGCGGTGCCTGGTTTCCCCTAGACACGACACTTGCCATTCAGGCCAAAGAGTTCAATCTTTGTTCCATCAGACCAGAGCATTTTGTTTCTCTGAGATTCCTTTAGATGCCTTTTGACAAACTTTAGGCAGGCTGTCATGTGCCTTTTACTGATTCGAGGCTTCCACCCGGCCACTCTGCTGCAGAGATGGTTGTTCTTCTTCTAGAAGGTTCTCCTCTCACCACAGAGAAAAGCTGAAACTCTGTCAGAGTGACCATTGGGTTCTTGGTCACCTCCCTGACTAGGGCCCGTCTCCCCCTCTCCCTCAGTTTGGCCGGTTGGCCCACTCTAGAAAGAGTCCTGGTGGTTCCAAACTTCTTCCCTTTACAGATGATGGAGGCCACTGTGCCCATTGAGACCTTCAATGTTGCAGAAATTTTTCTGTACCCTTCCTCATATCTGTTCCTTTATACATTCCTGTCTCGGAGGTCTAAAGACAATTCCTTGGACTTGGTGGCTTGGTTTGTGCTCTGACATCCACTGTGAACTGTGGGACCTTATATAGACAGGGGTGTGCCTTTTCAAATCATGTCCAATCAACTGAATAAAGAAAAAGATGGAGGGCGCACCGACCTAGTGTGATACTGCTAAATGAATTTTTATTAAAATATTAAAATCAATCATTATACTCACAATGTGGAGTTAAAATCAGGCTTAAAAAGACAGTACAGCAGAAATCCAACAGCAACAGCAGAGCTTGATAATCACTTGAATCTAGAATCGATGTTTAGAGCTGACGCGTTTCAGGGGCGTACCCCTTTCCTCAGAGCTTGGTGGTCTGCAGACCACCAAGCTCTGAGGAAAGGGGTACGCCCCTGAAACGCGTCAGCTCTAAACATCGATTCTAGATTCAAGTGATTATCAAGCTCTGCTGTTGCTGTTGGATTTCTGCTGTACTGTCTTTTTAAGCCTGATTTTAACTCCACATTGTGAGTATAATGATTGATTTTAATATTTTAATAAAAATTCATTTAGCAGTATCACACTAGGTCGGTGCGTCCTCCATCTTTTTCTTTTTCCTTAGTTTTATGAATTCCCACGATTCTGAGGAGGGCTGCAAGACTCTGGAAGCTATTGTCTAAACGAACTCAACTCATAGTACCTTTCAAAAAAATACCGGAGCGCAGGAGATTTTTGTTTTTCAATCAACTGAATAAACATCTCAAGGATGATCAGTGGAAACAAGATGCACCTGAGCTCAATTTTGAGTGTCATTGTAAATACTTATGTACTGTACATGTGATTTTTTCTTTTTTTATTTGTAATGAATCTTCAAAGATTTCAAACAAACTTCTTTCATGTTGTCATTGTGGGGTATTGTTTGTAGAATTTCGAGGAACAAAAATCCATCCATTTTGTAATAAGGTTGTACATAAACAAAATGTGGAAAAAGTGCAGCGCTGTGAATACTTTCCGTGTGCACTGTATACACATATGCACACAGCCAGAAGCTACAGCCTTTAAAAGAAAGTTGAGAAGGGCAATTCCATATTTATCTCATTGTCTCATACTGCCCTGGTATAGCCGTGAGGTGGCTATACCGGGGCTCAATACGGGCGATCACCGCCATGCAGGTGAGTGGGAGTCCTGTGTAAGTTCACCTTACATATTTTTCTGTCAAGGTGAACTTACCCTTTAGCTAACAGTTTTATTTAGACACAATCATAGAAATGTAATCCAATGTCATTGCTCTGTGCTGAATTTGCTATATTTTTCTGAATAATCAGGACACATTGAGCAACATTTACTCGCAGTCATGTTCTGAAGTTAATTTTTTATTTTTTGAAATGATTGCATTCTGCTTGTCTAGGTCATGACCCATTAAAAGAGAATATACAGCCAAAACGTTTCATTTTAGTTATTAGATTTGTATTTATTAACTTTGTCATAATCATTAAAGGGATACATTTTACAGATATCAAAGAGGTAATGACATTTTACCACTGACAGGTGAAAAGAGTTGTTAAGCATAGTCATGCTCGATGACAAACCAAGATAGACCTGACAAATACAAGACTAGACATGAAAAGGTGAAGAGAGGTAGCTGAAAGATTCATTTGGTACTAAATGACTTAAAAAACCGGGGCTCAGATTCAGAGAGAATTAGATTATCGTAGCGTATCAGAAATACACTACGCCGCCGTTTTTTACCTGGCTCTACGTGGAATCCAGGTAGATTTTGTCCAGTAAACGACGGCGGCGTAGTGTATTTCTCCCGTCGCAATCCATCTACGCGAGTAGGGGGCGTGAAGCATTTAAAATAGGCGCGTTCCCTCGGCGATCGAACTGCGCATGCTCCGTTCGCAAATTTCCCGCCGTGCATTGCGCGAAATCACGTCGTTACGTCATTCGTTGTTTGAGTAGCGTCGTTTACGGACATTTCTATTCCCGAACGACTTACGTAAAAAAAAAAAAAAATTTAATTCGACGCGGGAACGACGGCCATACTTAACATGGGCTACGCACCGTTAGACCAGCAAAAAGCTGGTCTAACAGTACGTAAAAAAAAATAGACGTAAGCGATTGCGAAGACCGCTCATATCTTCGTGGATCGCCGTAAAAACTCATTTGCATATCCCGACGCATCAAAACGACGCAAACTCCTCCCAGCGGCCGCAAAAATATCGCAGCGTAGATCCGAAGGCTTACGAAGACGTAAGCCTGTCGGATCGAAGCCCGAAGCCGCCATATCATGGTTTGAGGATTCAAACCTGTGGAGAGATGACATCCATGTTTTAACCTATGTTCTGAATAAAAATGAAATGCTATCCTGGGTGCTTTTGAAATAATCCAGCAAGCCCAAGTCTCATTGTACTTAGTGTATAAGCTGTTGTATCTAAAGCCTCGTACACACGGTCGGACATCCAACAAACTTTCCCTTGGACTTTTGTCCGAAGGGAGTTGTCCGGTCACACCCATAGTATATACACGCTCAGACAAATTTGAAAACTTGCAGATTTTGAAGTTTGTTGGCAAAAAGTCTGACCGTGTGTAGGGGGCTTAAGACACATTTTTTCCACTTGCCTTATATCTGGTCTCCCACTTTTTGGAGCTGTACCTTGATTATGGGTACAGTAGAAGAGTCCTTTAATTAAAAGTTTTACAGAATTAAGGCTTTTTCTGCATTTAGAAGATGTGTTCATATAAGTGCTTAGGGGGAGATGGGTCATAGAACAGACAACTCCAGTGATCTAAAGGCACAAAAGCCCCACTTATTTTTTCAGAGATCGAGAATATCTTTCCAGTATGACATACACACGGCAGAGAACCTCGACGGGCAGAACAGATCGTTCCGCCCGTCGAGGTTCTCTGCCGGCCGTCGAAATCGGCGACCCGCCCGTCGGGAATGGCAACCAGCCAATTATCCAGGCGGGCCGTCGAGCAAAAAGAGAGCGTGCTCTCTTTTCGCTCGACGGGATTCCCGACGGGCGGGGCGAGCCAGAAGCATACACACGGCCGAGGTCCTCGCTGGAATGCAGCTTCCAGCGAGGTTCTCGCTGGTTTCCAGCGAGAACCTCGGTCGTGTGTACGCCGCCTTAGGCAGGTCTACCAAATGTGAGGCAGTGTTAATTTCGTCAACTAAAAAGACTAATACATTTTATGACATCCGACGCTCCATTTTAGTCAAAAGACTAAAGCCCCTTCCACACGGGGCGGATCCACTTGCAGCGGCCTGCCAGGTCAGTGGGAGATCTCTCTGTTGATCTCCACTGAGCCGGCAGATGACAGGTCCCTCTCTGCTCACTGAGCGGGGAGGGGCATGTCGAGCACCGCTGTCTCCTATGGAGAGATCAGACGAAAACGGACATCATGTTAATTTTCATCAGATCTCAACCGATCTGATCCGCCATGGATGGATGGTGACGTATCCCCATCCGTCCGATTTTAGCGTAACGGATGTCAGCAGATGTGTCACCACTGACATCCGACGCTCAATAGAGAAGCATGGAGTGGCCATTCAGGTCTTACAAAAAAACTGACAGGCAGTCCTGAACGGTCTGGCAGTGTGAAAGGGGCCTTAGACTAAAACTAAATTGTAATTTGATTTCAAAATGAACACTGGTCTGTAGTGCATGTTCATACCTCAATACCATTAATAATAACATTTTCGATTTTTCACTCCAGCAGTATATAATGAGTTTGGAAATTGTAGAGAAATGTTAACTAATATATTACAATTTAATTACAACCATTAGATTTTAAATGACTAAAATTAGTTTTAGTCAACTAAAATGTACTTTCGATCTCAGTCATCTAAAACGTAGGACATTTTAGTAGACTAAAATCTACTGGAGATTTAGTTGACTAAATACGACTAAAACTAAAACAATTGCAGAAGACTAAAATGGGACTAAATCTAAAATGCCATTTTAGTCCCAAGACTAAAACTGAATCGAAATTTTCTGCCAAAATTAACACAGATGTGAGGCTGGTTACAACCATTCCAATGTTTATAGAGCCCCATACACACTATTATGCCACGTACACACAACGCATTTTTTTTAAATGTCATTAAAAACGATCGTGTGTAGGCTCCAAAGCATTTTTCTCGACGTGAAAAATGGACATTCAAAATTTAGAACATGCTCTAAATGTTCGCGTCGTTTTTCACGTTGTCGTTTTTCACCTTGTGAAAAATTATCGTGTGTAGGCCTATATAAAAAACATGCATGCTTAGAAGCAAGTTATGAGACGGGAGCACTCGTTCTAGTAAAACTAGCGTTTGTAATGGAGATAGCACATTCGTCACGCTGTAACAGACTGAAAAGCACGAAGACTGAAAAGCGCAAATCGTCTCTCACCAAACTTTTACTAACACTAAATTAGCAAAAGCAGCCCAAAGGGTGGCGCCATTTGAATGGAACTTCCCCCTTAAAGTGCCGTCGTACATGTTGTACGTCACCGCACTTTGGTCCAGCATTTTTTTTTTCACGTTGAGACATGAAAAACGGTCGTGTGTATGCGGCATTAGATTTTCTGCAGATTTTTGTCTTCAGACTTGCCAAAACCATGTAGTGCAAGGGCCTGCCTGATTGCATACAAATTGAAACTCTTTAAGGTATGACCTCATATTATATGGTTCTGGTAAATCTGAAGACAAAAATCTGCAGAAAATCTAATAGTGTGTGGGGTCTTATGCCCTGTAAACACAATCAGTTCATCCGATGAAAACGGTCTAATGGATTTTTCATTAGATATTCAATAAAGCTGACTTTCATCAATGCCCATTCTGGGCAAAATCATCACCCCTAGCGCCAAAGTCAAAAGTCTTGGGGTCATCTTTGACTCCTACATGACAATGGACGCACAAATAGGGTCAGTAGTCAGCGGATCTCACCATCTGCTGCGCCTACTACGCAGACTCACTCCTTTTATTCCCAAGAAAGACATAGCGGTCGTGGTGGGAGCGATTGTAAACTCCAGACTGGACTATGCAAATGCCCTTTACCTCGGACTCCCCAAGTACCAAATCGCTCGTCTTCACGTCGTTCAAAATACGGCCGCCAGACTAGTGACTGGGAAAAAACCCTGGGAATCAATCTCACCTTCACTGAGATCCCTTCACTGGTTACCAGTAAAAGACAGAATCACCTTTAAAGCACTCTGTCTAACGCATAGATGTATCCATGCGAATGCTCCCCATTATCTATGCGAAAAAATAAAAGCTCACAATCCCAATCGTATTCTACGATCCACCAATCAAAATCGGCTTCAGATACCGAAAGCCAGATACAAGTCCAAAGGAGACAGGAGATTCGCTGTCCAAGGTCCCAGACTATGGAACGCCTTACCAGCCAGCATTCGGCTGGAGGAGAACCACTTAGTCTTCAGGAGAAAGATCAAGACTCATCTCTTTTGATCTCAAAGGAGACAGGAACAACAAGCGCCCAGAGGCGATTTACTTCGCATGTGCCACGCTATATAAGTTTTTCATTCATTCATTCATTCAATCTTGCCTGCACACCATCTGTTTAAAAAACGATTGTGTCAGAACGCGGTGATGTAAAACACAACAACGTGCTGAGAAAAATGAAGTTCAATGCTTCCGAGCATGGCCTTAGTGGAGTGGTTGTATTTACATCTGTTGCAAATAGTGTCCAATACCCTTAAAGAATAGTAGGTTAAAGGAATTGAGGGTGCCTGTAGATTTTTGTTGGATCCACACCATGGGTTGATTTACTTAAACTGGAGAGTGCAAAATCTGGTGCAGCTCCTTAAAGAAACAATTTTTTTTTCCCAAAAAGTTGAACAAGCTGAGGTTAGAAGCTGATTGGCTACCATGCACAGCTGCACTAGATTTCACACTTTCCAGTTTTCGTAAATCAACCCCCCTGTCTGAGTGCAGACAGTTGCTATATTTTTCCTCCAACTTGACCCAATTCTTTTGAAACCTTATGAAGGTCCAGGTAATAACTCTTATATATTAAAAAATATCAGTTTGAGGCTATATAGTAGCTTTCAACATCCAGTACCACCAACCCCACTAGCCAGCAACAAATGGGAGATTCTTGGCTGATCCTATTCCCCCACAAACATTATTTATAATTTTTTTCTAGTGTTCTAAAGAAGGTCCAGAAAGAAACCCAATAGTATCATCTAAAAAATAAACAGGGCTTTTTGCAAGATTGACATTTTAACTATGTTAATCTTCCCTATCCACAAAAAGGAGCAAGGACATATAGGGCTAGATTCAGGTAGAAGAGCGTAACTTTGTGCAGGCATAGCGTATCCTATTTATGCTACGCCTCCGCAACTTTTGCAGGCAAGTGCTGTATTCACAAAGCACTTGTGTCCAAAGTTATGGCGGCGTAGCGTAAATGGGCCGGCGTAACCGCGCCAAATTCAAAATAGGCAGGTAGGGGGCGTGATCCATGTAAATAAATCGTGACCCCCACGTAATTGACGCTTTTTCCGAACGGCCGTCGCCGTCCGTGGACATATCCCAGTGCGCTTGCTCAAAATTACGCCGCAACTACTCATTGGTTTAGACGTGAACGTAACTTACGCAAAGCCCTATTCGCGAACGTTTTACGCAAACGACGTAAACGTCGGAAAAATCTACGCCGGCCCGACGTCCATACTTAACATTACGTACGCCTCATATAGCAGGGGTAACTTCACGCCAGACTACGCTTACGCAAACGACGTAAAAAAATACACCTGGTCGCAAGTACGTTCGTGAATTGGCATATCTAGCTCATTTGCATATTCGACGCATGAATCGACGGAAACGCCACCTAGCGGCCAGTGTAAATATGCAACTTAGATACGACGGCGTAAGAGACTTACGCCAGTCGGATCTAAGACAAATCTATGCGTAACTGATTCTACGAATTAGGCGCATAGATACGACGCCGCTCACTCAGAGTTACGACGGCGTATCTGGAGATACGAATCTAGCCCATAGTTTTGATAGAGTGGGGCTGAAATTGAAGGGGTAAGATGAATTCTAATGTATTTCACTTTAATAGGGTTGCAACATGAACAGAGCAGGGATAAAGAAATAATCCCTTTTGGGAAATATGATCAGGTTAAACATTTCAGATTTTTTTTCAGGTTGATTACAGTTAACTGATTACTGAAAAAGAATAGGATATTGTACGCATAAGAGGCACTCTTAAGCCGAGTACACACGGACCAAATGCCAGGAGAAAATGGGCAGTTAAAAAAAATGGCTGACATTTAGCCCATATGTATGTCGGTTGGTCTGTCCGACAGAAGCTGCCAGCATTCGACTGACTCCTGATCAGTGCTCTTAGCCAATGGCAGAGAGCGCTGATCTGAGTTTTCTGGCGGGGGCCGTCCCCCTGTCAGGTCACAACAGCTCAGCGGGGGAGATTGCTGAACTAACCTTCGCATGGTTTGTACAGTGGCTCTGACCGACCACATGGTTGAATGAAAAAAACGAATAGTGTGTACCCGGCTTTATATTTAGTAGCTAGAAGTTGTGAATGGAATAAAAATCGTATTATCTTTTTATTTTTTACAGGTGTTTATATAGCACTGATACTTTAGGCTGGGTTCCAACTTGAGAACGCAGTGGCTCACAGCAGGAGTTCGGTGTGTCTCCATTCGCTGTTTCTGGTCCGATTTAAGACCACATTGTAGGCTGAATTCAGACCTGAAACAGACCAAAAGACGCACAAGACTTTTTGTGCAATTTGGCCGGAAACACCGCGGAGATGTGTGAATCAGCTCCATAGAGAGCCGGTCATAATCTCCTGACATGCAAATTGGATGGGTGGAAACCCGCATTCAGTTCGCAATAGTATAAACATAGCCTCGGGCAGCATTTTTCATATACTGTGCCACCAGTTCCTGCCCTCAAGGAGCTTAAAATCTAAAGTCCCTACCCAACATTACTACATACACATACTAGGGTCTAATTAGACAGGAGCCACTTAAAGAAGTTGTAAAGGCAGAGGGTTTTTTACCTTACTGCATTCTACTCAGTAGGGTAAAAAAACACTTCTGCATGCAGCTCCTTCTGCACTGCAGCCCCCCCCCCCCCCCCCAAATACATACCCAAACCAAATATTGGCTATATACACAGCTCCTCCACCACCCTTGCTCATTGAAATGAATAGGCAGCGCTGCTGAAGTGCCTGCAAAGCGCTTCAGCAGTGGCGCTTTTTGGGTGCTATTAACCCTTTCTTCGGCCGCTAGCAGGGGCTAAAAGTGCCTGGCTATTGGCCAAAAAGCACCACTAAAACAACGGTTAAGCACCACTAATGCGGCTCAGTGTGAAAGGGCTCTTACTGATACTGTGTGGACTAGTGTAATGGGGCTTAGCCTTATTGCAACATAAGTTAAAGTGATACTAATGTTAATTAATTCACATAAATCATATATATCATGCAGCTGCTGCGGGGGTAAGCACTACATTGGGATGTAACCTTTTGAGATCTTCTGGTTAAAATTAAAATTTCAGGCATTCCTCCAAAAAGAAGTGGAAGAAGGAGACTAGGTATATATAAATGGGGAGGACTGAAAATAAACTTAAATTTGAATGATAAAAAATAAATGGGGAGGATGTCCTATATGTAGGTATGTTGAGGAGGAATGAAAGTGTTTCAGCTATGATGGGTCTTTTTCAGACTCAGGACTTTATACACTTCTCAGTTTGTGCCCTAGAAATTCAAAATGCATTGGGAAAACAAAAACACAACTGAGGACAAGAGTTTGTAAACACATAGGGGACATTGGCTCTGGAAAAGATAGCAGTCCAGTAATAGTCCATTTTACATCTCATCATGAAAGCTCTCTCCAAATTTTTCAAAAGTGAAACGTGTTTATAAACTAAGAATCAGTGCGCAAAGAGTTTTTTTTTTTTTTTTTGTTGCATACTACTCTAAAAGGAGTGTTTATGCATTTATGAGTTGCAACCACTAGGAGCTAAAGTTGGGCATTGTCCTTTGGTGAGGGTTGATACGAAGAAGGCTATCCTCTTCACCTGTGAATTAGCTGTCTCAGTTGGCAGTACCCATTAGTGTGTATACTGTATATAGGTTAATGTATGCCCTGTTAAGTGAGGTAATGAAGTAATACCCCTGGTATGCAGACATAGTAGACCATTTGTAGGTATAGCAAAAGTTTTTTAGAAATGTGCAAGCTCCATTACTTTTTTTGATGTGATACAATTCTTGCTGATGATGCACAATGTTATCACCTGAAATACCAGCAGGATCTTCTTGGTGCCATTAGTACAGTGGCTTTATGCAGTACTGTATTTAGGTTTTGTGCTGCCCTAGGCCTGACTAAACTTCTGCACCTCCTAATTTAAATATGATCCACCCCTTCCTGTCAAGGCCACACCCCATTTTTTAAGACCCGCCCTAAAATTTTCGGGAGGGGGGGACACTAGTTCTGAGGGCCCTGGGGGTGGGCAATGGATTCCCTTAATTTGCATAGTTTTCTCTCACTTCCTGTTTGGCTATGGGCCAGGAAGTGAAGGGAAATCTTGGCAATTGGACAGGGATGGTAAACAATAAACTGACAGGGACTATAACCCTCCCTTACTCTATCCAAAATGAAAAAAAAAACGTTGATTATATTTCTGATAATTTTATTGAGAGGACTAAGAAAATATAACCATGCCAATGGTGCAACAGAAACATAGCGCAGTGAGGAAGGTTTGTGGTCCAGGATGATAGGACAGTCAAAATTAGAAGCTCCCCCCCCCCCCACACACACACACACATACAGTTGTGGGATGCTGGGTGGAAGCAGAGCGGCCACTTTATTGGGGGCGCTAGACTAATTTGCCTAACAGTGTAGTGCAAGCCGGCAGGGACTCTTTTTATGCTGCCCCCCTGCAAAGTGCTGCCCTAGGCCTGGGCCTTATTGGCCTAGGCCAGGATACAGTGTTGGCTTGATGAAAGCCAAGCCTATTGCTAGTTTGTATTACAAGGACTGAGTCCATGTGTCTATCATTACACAAGAATGCCCAGAATGCCCACTCCCAGGGAATAGGCTTTATGTACATTACAGTATACCAAACCTAGGAACATTAACAGTGAGGAGATACACTGATCAGCCATAACTTTATGACCACTGACAGGTAACGTGAATAACATTTATTATTTACTTAAAATTTAATTTAAATTTTCATACATCTGAATGTGGATAAGATATATTAGGCAGCAAGTGACAATTTTGGCCCTGAAGTGGATGTGTTGAAAGCAGAAAAATAGATAAGCATTTAAGTGACTTTGACAAGGGCCAAATTATAATGGCTAGATGACTGGGTCAGAGCAAGTCCAAAACAGCAGCTCTTGAGGGATGTTTCCATTCTGCAGTGGTCAGGACCTACCAATAGTGATCCAAGGAAGGAAAGCCGGGGGAACCGGTGACATGGACAGCCAAGGCTCATTGATGCATGTGGGGAGCGAAGGCTAGCTTATGTTGTCCAATTTAATAGTAGAGTTACAGTAGCTCAAATTGCTGAAAAATGTAATGCTGACCAGTGTCCACAGCCAAAAATGCCTACAAATGGGCACGTGAGCATAAGAACTGGACCATGGGCAATGGAAAAGGTGGCCTGGTCTCATTATTATTATTATATATGATTTATATAGCGTTTAACAGTTTACGCATCGCTTTACAATGTATAGGGGGGACAACACAATTACAGTTCAATACAAAAGGTACAGGAGAGCCCTGCTCATAGAGCTTACATTCTAAAGGGAGGGGGTGGAGGTACAAAAGGTAATAGCTGCAGAGAATGATGTGATGGGGGTGGTCTCATGAATTTAAGAATGGTTTGAGGAACACAACAATGAGCTTGAGGTGTTGACTTGGCCACCAAATTCTCCACAATTAATCCATGGAGGCCTCACCTTGCAACTTACAGAATTTAAAAGACCTGCTATGATTAGTTTCAGTGGCCGTGGCAAAATGCGTTTAAGAGCCATGGCTTTTTGAGAGAGACTCACAGGCTGAAGTCAATCTTGATGCTTATGTAATGGTGGCTGGTCAGAAGAGCAGTGTCACTTTATTTGTTGTATGCATTGCTCTGTATGGACATTTTGACAACCTGCACCCCTTCACCTGTGAATCTTGGAAATTAAATTCCTGGTTTGAAAATCTAAGTACAGTTTAAGGGTAGCATTGACGGTTTGGTATGGCATACCTTAGGAGGTCTAGTGGAGTCATGGCGAGTGGCCATTCTGTAATAATATGGCTGATCGGTATATACTTTGTTATCTTCATGCACATAAACTGACATACTAGCAATACACTGCTTGATGCTCTGAGTGTGAGCACATAGACATACGTTATTAGAATCACTAATCTTTGATTGCATTACATGTGGTCAGTGTGGTGCTGTGACAGCTTCAAAGTAGGTTTGTTGGAACTTTTGGGATGGTTCCATATAGAGATGGCTTGTGAGATGCATTGAAGTTGACGTCTTGGAGCATAAAATCCAAAAATAAATAAATCCCTATACATCCCCACATTTTTAGCAATTCTTGTTTATGTTTGTGCATTGATACCTCTGTTGCTGTAACTAAAGTTTATGTATCACAGTCTTTTTATCTTTATTTTATTGCAAGACAAATATATAAATGTTTCTGTTTCTAATTAGCTTGAAACTTGTCTGTCATATTAAAGGCAGTGAATGTGATATTCGATGAATATTCACTACATGTACATTTTCCTGGTGCATGCATTTAAAATTACAGAGAATGATTAACCGCCGGAAAATGTTTGTTAAAATGTCACACCCACTATATTATAAATATGCCGTTTACATTAACAATTTGGAATCAGTTTTTAACAAAATGTAAAGCATTTTATTTTGGCTTGTGTCGAGAAAAGTACATTTTAGAAATCAATTAAATTAAATTTAAGTAAAGATTGCCATTTTTATTTGTCTAAATCGAGTCCATTATGGGTGATACTGGTCCAAGGAAACTCTTCAATTCAGAACAACAAGACTGTGCGGATGCTATAAAAAAAAAAATAGTAGAACATTTTAAAATAGTGTACATGTAAAACAAATCAATAATCAAAATTATTCTTATTCCAATGTGACCCAAGTTTTTACAAGCGTGGCATATACTGTAGTTTGTAGATGCATACACTGTAAGTTCATTATGCACCATCACCTTTTACTGCCCATAATAGAAATGAAGGAGAAAGTATATGGCATATGTGTTCTCTAGGAAGCCAGTGAAAAAAAAAAGACCTAATAGAGAGGTGAGAAACTTATTTGAACTAAATCTGAAAAGATGACATCAGAGACAAGATTCTTGCCCTTCTATAACACCTCTGCCAGTTTCTGCAAAGACAAAAGTCACCCATAAATAGAACAGAGGGGCTGCTACCTGGCAGTGCAAGCTGCAAAGATATGCAGGGCCTAAGTAGAAATGCTTGCCATAGAGGCCTAGCCATCCATAATTTGTCCACCTGCTGGTTTGTGCTCCACTTCTCTATTCGCAACCTTAATATGGCTAAAAAGTTTCCTGTTGTAAACGTTCACACTGCAGAAGAGCTACTGTAGTGAGCACCATAGTCAGGATTCTATTAGATGGCTTGGTCACATGCTTACTTGGGGGTGATGACCTACAGTACTGTATGCTGCTGCAAAACAGCATGATACAGACGCCGTGTAGGCTGTGTGGGTTTATAGGACACTAACAGTGTGAACACTTAAACAGGCATAATTAAATAGAACCTAAGCCTATTCATACATATGCCACGGTCCTTGTACATACAAAATATGAAGCATGTTAAGTATAATTTAACATACAGAGTAAAGAGCGTGTATTTTACAGCATGCAGGAATCAGGAGTATGTAATGTACAGAGTACAGGGTTGGGAGAATGTATCAGCAACTAAACACCCCTCTCTAAGCAAAAATCCTACCTCCAGCACAAAACCAAAACGTCCTTATTCCAAGCAAACCCCCATTCTCAAGAAAAGCAACAATCCTTAACCACCCCCTCCCCCCCAAGGAAAACCAAGCTCACACATGTCAGCAAAAACTTCACACACCCTAATAGCCCCCTTTTCCTGTCTCATCAATTAAAATCTCCCATCCCCAATAAAACATCTTCTCATTCTCAAGAAAATTCCTTCTCACACCACCCCTGAAGATAATCTCTTCTCACACTATTAGATAAAATCTCCCATCACTCAATAAAACATCTCTGCATGCCTGACAGCAAAAATCTCACACCCCACAAAGAAAACTCACCCCATCAGAATAAGTTCTTCACCCCCAAGAAAACCCTACTCATCCCTACTTAAAAATGACATTCCCCCCCAGCACAAATATCTCTGCCAAGCCAAAAATCAACCTCCACCCCCAGCACAAAAATCATTGCTGCGCAGCACTGAATCCCCACTGTCATCAACAATTATACCCTGCTCGCCCATGTCAGCAAAAACGTCATACACCTACATTTAATCTCCCACCCCCAGCACAAAAACCATTGCTACCCAGCACTGAAATCCCTACCAGGTGGCAGCTTTAATGCTTAATGGGAAACAGAAACCTGATACTGTATAAGGCCAAGAAGTACTGACACCTCTAGCAGAATTCTGATCAAGACAATGGAGACAAATGTTTTGGTGCAAGAGGGTTAAATGATGTTCTTGTTAAGATAAAAGGTAGACACCATTTTAGCAGACAAGACATCTAGCAGAAATTAAGGCATCAAGGAGAGCCACCTTGGAGAGAAGTCAGGAGGATATCTCTGAGTGGTTTAAAGGGTGGCTTTAGCAGATCTAACATAACCAAGTTGATGTCCCTCTGAGTCACCAGTCCATGTACAGGGGGAATAATACAGGCAACCCAATGCACAAAAATCTTTACAAGAAAGATACCTCCAATCTCTGAAAGAAAATCACCAAAGTAGATATCTGACTCCTGATGACACATAATGTTGGCCCAGGCCAGACTGGAGGAATGATGAAATGTATCCCACACAGTACTTCCTATAATGGTACTTCTTTGCTTTGCACAAAGTGAAGTAAGAATTTCAGATGCAATGGTAGGCCATAAGAGAGATTGACTTCCTAGTTTTCTAAGGAGGGTAGGGGCGAGAGCATTTAAAAGGCCTATGTCTTTCAGGACCTGGGTTTCAACAACCATGCCATTTTTAACAAGTGACCAAGAAGCAAGGTAGAATGCTGGTCCTTGGGACAATATGTTTGGATGATCTGGTAGTGCCCATTAAGAATCTGCCAGGAGCCTTTTTAGGTCCACATACCAGTTTCCTGGGCCAGTTTGGAGCAATAACGATCACCAGGGTGTCCCCCCTCTTGGTCTTGCAAAATAATCCAGACAATTCAGAGGTGACAAGGCATAGATCAGGCTGAACTGATCCCAAGGAGTTTCCAAGATATCTACTGTAAAGGCTCAAGGATTCCTGGTTTTGGTGACAAATCTGTCCAGTTTGTTGCTGAACCTGGGCATAAGGAGGTCCATATCTGATGTCCCCACACCTGCGACAATGCCTTAAAAGACCTCTAGGCGAAGGGTCTATTCTCTGGGGTTCAGACATTGGTAACTGAGGTAAACCAGCTAACAATATTTAACTTCTGCAATGCGCACGGTAGACAGAGGCAGAACCTGAAGTTCCATCAAAGCCAAAATCAGTAGCTTCTGGCTCCTCAATGAATGTTAATGTAAGCCACAGTAGTGCTATTGTCTGAGTGTATTCTGGTCTAGTGACCCTGCAACTAGAGGGATAAGCATTGGAGAGATAATCAATTCACCCTGAAATCCAAGACGCTGATTGGGAGTCGAGATCCCACCAACAAGCAGGTCATCTGAACCAAGAGGGCCTCTAGGAGTCTGCCCCAGCCTGATAGGCTTTCATCTATCATGAGCGCCTTCAAAATCATCAGGAAGGACTTTCCAGACTCCAATTCAAGCTAGATGGACCACAGCCCTGTCCAGACCAGTCCTACATCTTCCATCTAGCAAGGTGGAATTATGATCCACCAAGACACTGTTGAGGAGAAAAACAATCTGGATAGCCGCTGGAGGCACTGCAGCAGCTTATAGAAGCATGTAGTCTGTAAACTGATGTACTTTTCTCATAGCTGATAGAGGATATAATTGTCTATGCCACTAGGAAAAAACAGAGGCAGTGGGAGGGATTACATAGAGGTGTCCTGCAGCTTTGATTGATTTGCCAGTGTCCAATCACCTGAAGGTAGCTGCATAATCCAGTGTTGAGCTTTAACCAGAAACTACTCTGCTTAAAATAATTATGCTTTGTATTTAGGAATGCTCCTTTAAAAAAAAATGAACAGTTTCTCAATGATGTTTCCTCTCGGAATTTACATCCAGGACAGTATCTCTCAGGCTAGACATATATCCAAGGGTGATCTGCTGTGAATTTCTGTATGCATTTAACCTACAAGAAAATACTTTCTTTATGCATTAGGCCTTAGTATAAGAGATTCTCTCTAACAAGGAAAAGACAGCAATACAAAGTTTTAACATGCAGTAGTATCAACATCACTGGGTGTGGCTAAGCATAGACCTTGGTGTCTTAGGTCACAGCCTCTAGCATACCCACCAATCCAATTCCTTTCAAAAAAGTAAATTTTAAAAATGAAATTCTAAATTTAATGTATTAATACAAATACCAACCTTTTTCCAGATCTTAGAAGTTGGAATCCTTCATTTATTTGGGAAAAGGGCAATGTATGGGTCACTAAACCTTCCACGTCAAATTTGCCTGTCATATAGCTAGACACCAACTCAGGGATTTGGTCCCTAGTTTTAAGACCTGAAAAGTTCAGACTCTTCATTAATAGAGGACTGTGAAATAAAAAATATAATTAAACTATATTAATGTGTTATGTATCAGGCAAGCACAAATTTACAGTATATGGCACTCTCAGCCTCACCCTGAACCGACGTTGTCTACAACAACAAGTGCCACAGTACTGAGAGGTATTCTCACATGTGTGTTTTTAATGGAAGTATGCACCATTGCCGTAAGAATTTTGCCTTTTAAGATTAATACACAATGTCACACCGTTAAAAGTTACAAAATGGTAAAGTTCTTTAAAAGAGTTAAGCCGGCCATACATGGTTCAAATCCTGCCGGCCATACATGGTTCCTGCTGAACTGACTGAGATTTAAACCCTAAATGGACAGGCTGAATGTACCAAGTTGATCGATCGATCAACTTGGGTACAATCAACCTGACGGACTCTCTTACGATTATTGCTAGAGGCTGCTATAGCCGCTAGCGATAATCACTGTCTACTCCCAGCAGGGATGGCTTCCCCTGCCAGGAGAGGCAGGCTATCCGTGCCCTTAATGCACATCGGTCTTAATATTCCTCTGTGCACACTCATGGTGGGTCGGCTGAACCTTACTTGAGAATCCCTTCCAGCAAACAGTGCTTTTGTTTTACCTGTATGTTTACTATTGTGATTATACAACCCTGACTGGCTATCTACTCCAGATATACTGTCATTGTCTCGGTACCTAGGTCCAAGTTATATTATTCAATGCGGCCTTTTACCACTATGCTCCTGAAGAGGCGTAATGATACGCAAAACATGTAGAGCAAGAAAAAATTTCTTCTGCATCTGGACCCACTCTAAGGCTATTCACATCACACCTTTATTGTTATTTGGATATGTATTATACTCATTTGAGTCTTCCAAAATAACTGTAGTTATTGGAAGTGATATAAGATCATCATAGGGGGCCATTTACTGATAAAAATACGAACAGTCCTAAATGTACTTCTGTTTTTATTTATTTCTAGCTTAATTTGTGTCTAGTAATGAATCTTAACCACTTCAGCCCCGGAGGATTTAGCTGCCAAATGACCTGGCCACTTTTCGCGATTCGGCACTGCATCGCTTTAACTGACAATTGCGCGTCGTGCGACGTGGCTCCCAAACTAAATGTATGTCCTTTTTTTCCTACAAATAGAGCTTTCTTTTGGCGGCATTTGATCACCTCTGCGGTTTTAATTTTTTGCGCTATAAACAAAAATAGAGCACCAATTTTGAAAAAAAAAAAAACAATATTTATATATTTATTTTTTTCCTCAGTTTAGGCCGATACGTATTTTTTTATGTATTTTTGGTAAAAAAATTGCAATAAGCGTTTATTGATTGGTTTGCGCAAAAGTTACAAAATAGGGGATAGTTTTATGGCATTTTTATTAATATTTTTTTACTAGTAATGGCTGCAATTGTTATTTTTATGGCTGACACATCGGACATTTTTTATGCTATTTTGGGACCATTCACATCTATACAGAGATCAGTGCTTTACAAATTCACTGATTACTGTATAAATGTGACTGGCAGGAAGGGGGTTAACCACTAGGGGGCTAGGAAGGGGTTAAGTGTGTCCTAGGGAGTGATTCCAACTGTGTGGGGGTGGGGCTTACTCTGACACGACACTGATCACTACTCCTGATGAGAGGGAGCAGACAATAGAGTTCGGTGAATAATTCAGGCCAAGCATCAGTTCCGGCTGAACATTGGCCGTTCGCTTTGTTGGATGATCACCAAAATTTGCAGGGTGTTAGGCAGGTATTTGCCCCGCCGAATGCCCTGCAATGCACTGCACAGTGCATTCTGCACCATGCTTAAAGCTTTACCCAATTAGGGTGCAGTAAAAGCTGGTTGTTAAGAAACGGGACTGGGAAGCTGGCTGCAACGTCCTTAACAACCGATGAGTTATTAGCTGTCAATGGGCTTCCCTGCTGACAGCTGATTTAAATTTAAAAAAATTGCGGGTAAAAAAATCAGCCTAGCACCACCCAGCGGCACCACCCCCTTGTGACATCACCAGGGGGCCCTCCACTTATATAAGAAATGTCAAACGACGGCGCCTGCAGTAGGAGCTCAACCTTAATGGATGGCAGGATTTTTTTTTCAGGTGTGTCAGAGCGATAGACAATGGATTAACATCGGGGGGACACGTTTTTTTATTTTTTAATAAAGGAATTGTCAAAAACTGTCTCTGTGTTTTTATTACTTTTTGACACCTTATTGGTGAATGGTTAGGGGTACTATGTACCCCATATGCATTCATATGGGGGTGGGATCTGGGGGATCCCTTTGTTAAAGGGGGCTTCCAGATTCCCATAAGACCGTGCCCGTAGACTCCCACACCCACCGCCTAGGGTTGTGGGGAAGAGACCCTTGTCCCCATCAACATGGGGACAAGCTGCTTTGGGGTGTTGGGGGTACTCACTCATCCCCTCCATTTCCTCACCTGCCAGGCTGCTTGCTCGGATAAGGGTCTGGTGTGGAGTTCGGGGGGACCCCACACTGTGTTTTTTATTTTTTCTATTGCTGGCAATGGTATTGTATTTTCGGAAATTTAAATGTAATTTCATTCTTTTTTTTTCTTTAGGGATGTCATTTTTGCTGCAGTATGTTCTATTCATTCTACAGATGCACCACTTTACAGGCAGACTACGGGGAACTCATCAGGCACTATATTTAAAGGAATTTGAATTGTTGCATTTTAAGCATTATTAAAATCACTGCTCCTGAAAACATTATTGTTTTTTTATTTTTTTATTGCATTGATACGTGTCCCCCAGGGCAGTACCCAGACCCCCATACCCCTTTTATTGTCAACTTCCTGCACATAAGCCTTCAAAATGGGCACTTTTGTTTTTTCCTGTTCGGCTACCATAGATTTCAATGGGGTTTGCCGTTCGGGTTGTTCAGCCCATCTCTAGTCACAAATATGGCTTCTTGTTATGCTTGCCATTTTACAAAGTGCAAAACATCTGAAAATAGCTAATTTCATCAATGGTTTATCGTAAATTGTACCTCCAATAAAGCTGCCTTTCCATGTACGCCCTGTGAGAAGCAGAAGAGGATCAAATGTGATGTTTGTATTTTGGGGAGCTTCACCTATAACCACACTAGTCCCATATCCTGGATGAGTACACTCCAGTGCTGCTACCTATTTTAATAGGATAAAGAAAATCATAACGAAGATGAGTATAACTTTGAACTAATATTCAAATACCTATAATTTACATTAAACAATATAGGTGAGGAATTATTTTAATTTGGTTATAAAATCAGCCTTTAAATTTGGATAGTAGCTTGCATTGCTATACCCTTCAAGAACAAATCCACCTTTCCCTGAAGTAATACAGGAAAACTAAGTGAATTTGCTGAAAATGTCCAACATAGGCTATTCAGCATTGTCATGAAGCCTACTGATATACAGAGTAATGCTAATGTCAAAATGGTATCTCCAGCATTACCTCTAGTAACTGCAGATGGATGCACACTGCAAGCCTTTAGTAAAGGAAGAAGGAGGGCAGACAGGGCTCCAGTATTTTTTTTACTGTTATTGTCAACCCCTGTGCATTGTAAAGATTTATTGTTGGTGCTCATTAATTGTAAAAGATAATGTTACGCCGAGTAAATTGATACCCAACATGTCACGCTTTAAAATTGCGTCCGCTCGTGGAATGACGACAAACTTTTACCCTTTAAATCTCCATAGACGACATTTAAAAAATTCTATAGGTTGCATGTTTTGAGCTACAGAGGAGGTCTAGAATTATTTCTCTCGCTTTACCAATCGCGGCGCTACCTTGTATGTTTGGTTTGAACACCGCTTTCATATGCCGTCGCTATTCACATATGCGTTCTCTTTTGTGTGCGAGCTTGGCGAGACGGGGCGCGTATCTGGCTCCTAACTTTTTTAGCTGGCTCCTAGATTCCAAGCAAATTTGTCAAACCCTGTTGTATTTGTTTACAGTAAAGCAGTTTAGTCTGCAGTAATGCATACCAAACGATCATAAACCAAATTGTAACTGATTTGATCTAAAGAGTGAATGACTGCAAAGAGTGTTGTGGATATTTTATGAAGATGTATTTAAAATGTAGTGTCACCCAGTATTAGTTCTCCCGCAACCCGCTCTAAAGAGCTGACTGGGGCAGACTGACGCTGGTTGAGACTGACGCTGGTAGTGGAAAACGTCTTGAGATTGGAGAGAGACGTTTGCAGAGTGGGGATATATCTGCCGATGAAGGGCCCCTGTGCATTAGCACAGACGATCGTCTAGAGGGGATATGTTCGTTCTGCAAGGACATTATCGGCTATAGGTGGATGTACGCTCTTGTATCTGCTATGTCTGATCAGCATGGTCGGGATTCGTAGCGTACACCAGCAGATAGCCTCCCATCCACAAGGAACAATAGTATAATCCGGGTATGCTTTGTTCTCTCAATCAAAGCAGAAAAAGGATTCCTATCAGCGGTAATACGGTAGCTGGAAATATGATTTCATCTGCAATTTGCCCAGTGGACCTTTGATTAAAGGAAAATCACATTTAAAACTACTTACAATAATATTTGTATTGCCAA
Organism: Rana kukunoris; assembly: GCA_029574335.1. NCBI lineage: Eukaryota > Metazoa > Chordata > Amphibia > Anura > Ranidae > Rana > Rana kukunoris. Next base: position 486,042,931 of record CM056049.1, on the reverse strand, counting down.
TACATTCAAAAGAATAATGTACTCCATCTCCTGTCATTTCCATGATCACCTCCTGAATCGGCTTTGTATAATCATTGGGATTGATGCAGTCAGTGGCTCCAAACAGCTTTGCCTTTTCAAACTTGCTGCTGTTTATATCTATAGCAATAATTCTTGATGCTCCAGAAACTTTACATCCAATAATGGCGGACAGCCCAATGCCACCCAATCCAAATACAGCACAAGTAGTACCAGGCTCCACCTGTTTAGTAAACAAAAAGTTCAACGTTTCCATTTGTGTAAGCTGTCCAGACAAAAATAAGTTCAGTGTTTTATACTATGCCATTGAAGTGTCTGTTTAGTTATTTGATGAAATTGGAATTTCATTGGTATTATATTTCTCTGCGCCTAAATTCCCAACACCTGAACACAACCCAACCTTAACTGGAAGGAATGCCTTAATTCCTAATCTCCAATGCAACACTTAAAACTTTTCCAAGCCCTAACACTAGCCCTTCAGCCAGAATACTTAACCTGACCTTAAAAGTTGTGCAACACTAACCTCCTGACACCTAATGGCAACATTAAAATTAGAAGTTAAGATAAATCCCCTGATGTCAACATTAACCTAACACTAATTTCTTATTCCCCTTCAGCAGCATAGTCCTACCCTCTTCTGACCACCTGTTCCAGAAGCTGCAAAATTCTTACAGTCATGTGCCCAACATAAAAATGATACGATACCAATGATCAAAGGTATTGATCAATAAAAATTAACCTTATTCACACAACTGATGAGATAAACTGTATATTTTGATTTAGGACAGTTTAGACATTAGCATTGAAGGAATATGAAAATTACACTATGGATTCGTCCCTAGGGGATCCCTGTTGAATTTTTATTAGCACTGGTTGCTGTGTTCTGTGTGCTCTTTGTTTATGTAGGAAATATTTACTATGTTAGCAATGTCTGGACACTTTCATAGGCATACATGCATTAAATGAGGCTTACAATTGCATTAAATCAAACAAATCTAAACATTAATAGGTTTACTTTGGCAGTATTGACAGCAGATCCATATCCAGTAGGAAAGCCACATCCAAAAAGACAGGCCTTATCCATGGGTGCTCCATCATCAATCTTTGCAACTGACTGAGCAGGCGTCACAACATATTCGGAAAAGGTGCTGGTCCACAGAAAATGATATACCACATTTCCCTTGCATGAAAACCTTGAAGTCTTGTCAAGCATTACATTCTGTGATTCAGAAAAGCTATTTTTAAAATTAAAAGAAAATAATGGATCATAAACAATGGTTAAGTCTTGACATTCCATTGTTTAAAGAGGTTTAATGCTATAGAAACAGAATAATCTAAGCCCTTGTTAATCTTCTTGATAGTTAAAGCGTAACTCTTTTTAGTTATTAATAAAACCTGGGATACCTTTTTATAGATATCAATTGGCTCCATTCACAAAGTGGTATGTTTCCCCCTAATGAATGTGGTAAAATACCGCTCAGCGTTTTTTAAAACGTTTTTTTGGCATGCGCAAAAAAGCTATTAAAATACAGTGTGAGTTATTTTATGAAGTCTTCTGATATTTTAGTAGTGAAAACATGCTGTATTTTACCGCCTGGCAATAGTCAGCATATTTATTTACATTAATAAATAGACGCTCTTAAGGAACATCATGGTTGTTAAGAACACAGCGGCCGCCCGCTCCTTAGTTATCAGCTGTCAGCGGGTTTCCCTGGTGTAATTTTTGGCTTTTCTCTTAGTTTATTAGTCTTCAACAATACCACAAACTGACATATTACAAAAAGTGTCTTGTCTAGGCTATCTGAGTCAATAGCGAGTCCGAAAATGGATTTCCTCTGCCATAAAACAGGTTAGTTTGTTAATGCATTGCAAAGAGAAGAGGATATGTAATTGTCTTTCCTATAAACAGCCTACATATTGTCTGAACCAGTTTCAATAAAAAAAAAAAAAGGATTCCTCTTTATATGGGTGGTGTTTGAGCACAATTATAACACATCGCCCACTGAATTAAATGTGTCCTTGCAATATGGGAAGAGCAAACTCAGGTTTCTGTGTCTTACAAAACCTGTTTTCCTGTGCTATAGCCCTGAGACTGGTAAACATTGATGTGATCCTGTGATATTGAGTTCCTCTGACAACCAGGCAACTTCATATTTTATATTTTAAAATAGAAAATACCCTGACACTTCCAAAGAAAATGTTTTATATTTCTTGAATACTTACTGTGATTTAAAGCAATAATTGCTCTTTGGATTGAGACAAGAGCTGCACTTTCCACATTGAGGAAGGCAAAGTGGAATAACTTTATCTCCTAAAAACAATAACAAATATACATGTGTACATTCAGCTCAAATTTATAAACAGTACTATTAATTTTATATACATGTTAATGTACCAAATCAAGTTTGTTAGATCTAAGTCTATTATGCCTATCTATAAAAACTATGGTGCACTTGACAAGGATTACACAGACAGAACTGGCTCTTTGGCCTTGACAGCCATAGATCAGCCTACGTTTAACCATATATTCATTTTTTGGTGCTTGATTTTATTTTATTTTTTTAATAATCTATCCAATTCATATGCTGCTTTTAAAGCAAGATCAGTAGAAACCCATTTGGCAATATTGGCTTTGCTGGATGCTTCACTTTAGAGGAAACAAACTTTGATCATACACAGTCTTTTTCTTACTTTGAATGGGAACTTACCACTCTTTAGCTTTAGTGTTGATAAAAAATATAACACTTTTATTCCAGAAAAACACTTGTGCAACTTAACTATTACTGATGCTTAGGATAACAAGGGCTACAGCATTATTCCAATGCTTGATACAAGAACTGCTATCTCTATACTGTGAGCTTTTGAACGGATATTCCGACTGTGTGTGTGCTCCATCTGACTTTTGCTGTCTGAATTTCCGCCAACAAAAGATTGAGAGCTGGTTCTCAAATTTTCAGACGGAAAAAAATCAGATCGTCTGTAGCAATTCCGACATGCAAAGTTCCAATGCATGCTCTGAAACAATTAGACGCATGCTCGGAAGCATTGAACTTCATTTTCTCGGCTCATCATAGTGTTGTACATAACCGCGTACTTGACGAAACAAACGTTCCGTGTGTATGCAAGCCAAGCTTGAGTGGAATTCCGTCTGAAAAACCTTGGAAAATCCAATCGTGTGTACATGGCATAAGAATCACTTTTCAAATGAATCATTTAGGCCGGGTTCACACTGGTGCAAAAAATGCTCCGACATTGGGAGCTCATGTCGCATGACGTGTGAAAATCAATGTTTCCGTATGGAAGCCATCTTAACTGGTCTGACACAAGTCGGTCCGACTTTGAAAATGCTCCCTGTACTACTTTGGTCCGACTTTGATCCTACTTCAGGCCATTGAATATCATTGAAGTCAGATCAAAGTCGAATCGCCATCTTGCATGCTCCGTCTTTGGCATGCGACTTGTGCTCTGATGATCTTGAGGAGGAACTCCACGCCAAATAGGCATGGGTTTCCCTTCCAAGAACATACCAGGCTCTTGGGTCTGGTATGGATTTTAAGGTGAACTCCCTACACCAAAAAAACGGCGTGGGGATCCCCCCAAAATCCATACCAGATCCTTATCTGAGCACGCAGCCTGACTGGTTAGGAAAGGGGGTGGGGATGAGCATGCGCCCCCCTCCTAAACCGTACCAGGCCACATGCCCTCAACATTGGGGGTGGGTGCTTTGGGGCAGCTCCCTGTCCCCGAGTTGATGAGGACAAGGGCCTCTTCCCGACAACCCTAGCTGTTGGTTGTCGCGGTCTGTCGGTTGTCGCGGCCTTTAATAATGGGACCCCCAGATCCTGGCTCTCCACCCTATGTGAATGAGTATGGGGTACATTGCACCCCTACCCATTCACCTGGGGAAAAAAAGTGTCAATAAAAAATCCTACACTAGACAGGTTTTTAAAGTCATTTATTAGGCAGCTCCCGTGGTCTTTTTCTGACTTTGGGGGTCTCTTCTGACTATTGGCACTTATTAAATTGGCGCTCCCTTGTCCCCACCCCCTTTCCTGACCGGCCAGGCTGCATGCTCGCATAAGAGTCTGGTATGAACTTTAGGGGGACCCCCACACCGTTTTTTCAGTGTAGGGAGTTCTCCTTAAATTCCATACCAGACCCAAGGGCCTGGTATGCTCTTGGAGGGGGAACCCATGCCGATTGTCATCACCCAAGAGCTCCAAACGATCCCCCAGTAGGACAGGTGTCTGGAAATTTGTGTACCGGCCGGCACAATAGATTTGAGGCATTATTTTACTGCATACTTGTAAGTGCAATACAACTATTTAATACATTTTTCTACTCATTTAATGCGCTATGTGGAGCTGTTATTGTTTTTTACATGTTGGGCATTTATGCTGGTGAACTGCAATCACTATTGGATGAGACTCAATTTAAAGATCGGATCTGTTTGAACTGCGTGGCTGGAAGTGTTAATCCATTATATGCTGTTCATGATCCCCTGTCATAAGGGATCATGGGGATCTGATAAGGAGCCAATTCATTGTTTGGTGGAGGATACATCACTTTTCTTTGGACACGTTTTTCAACATATTCAACATATTATGGAATTTGGCACAGAGCACGGGTGTTTAGCATTTCACTTGTTAAACATTTATGGACTTTATTTGTTATAACATTCTATAGTTTTCCAATTTAATTTTGTTTTCCTTTTAGTAGGTCAATTTGAATGTCTAATTTTGTTTTTATTATTCATTTTGATGTTTATATTCTCACATTATTAATGTTATCACTGACTCACATCTATTGATTGGTATGAGAGTGCGCTAAAGTGGCAACCAATCTCCTGTTTTTGGTATATTAGTGATATACACCATATGCCATCACGCATTATTTATGTTTAAAAAAAAATTCATATGTTTAATGCTTTGTGATTTAATAACGTTTTTCACATGGTTAAGAGGTAGCGCGATTTATATATTTTCTTATCCTGTTTTTTATACTTATTGTTTACATGATAATCGCAGCTCTCAGATTGAACAGGCTGTAACTACGTTGCAGCTGTTTTTTCTTTTTAGTATTTAGCACAGTTTCTTTCCAATTTTCTATATAATGTGCTAGCATGCAGTACACTGATGTCACTATTATTGTTCCACCCTCCATGGGCATGTTTGTTTCACCTCACTCCCACTGGGCACCATTATTCTTCCCGAACCCCACTGGGCCTTATTGTTCTTTTCCACTTTCTTGGTGGGTACTATTGCACCCCCCACACTTCTGTGAGCACTAATGTTCCCCCTGCTAAGCCCTATTGTCCCCTCCTTCCCACATGGGCCCTATTGTTCCTCCACCTTCTGCTTAGTACAGGTTTTTTTTACCACCCCCTGCTGAGCAACAGTGAAGCTTCCTCCACCCATACTGAGCACCAATGCCTCCTACCATTCCCCCCTGACACCAATGCATCAAAGTATTTTGCCTGCTCCCCACTGAACACTGACATCAGGGCATTCTTCTCCCACAGACACTGGAAAAAAATTCTTCCCACTAAATACCAACTTAAGATATTTTGTCCTCCCACTGATTACTAACTCTAGATATATTTTCCCTTACTGACCACCAAATATGGGCATCTTTTCCTTCTACTACATCAGGTATTTTTCCCCCACAAGCAACACTGGGCATTTTTACTCATACTAATCAAGGGGATTTTTTGCCAAGGGACCACTGACTGCAGGGCACACAGCTGACAATACGGCATATTTTACTGCCGCTGACTTGCAATGTAAATGGTGCACTCTGTTGTAAATTGCATTGTCTTGACTGCTGCACTTAATGTGATGTGTAGTAAGTACGTAGACCTAATTCCTTTACTCTGTATTCTATGTTGTGAGTGCAGTACATACATTATGTAGGCTCCAACTCTATTTAACCATGCTCCTATAAGCCACACCCAATATTCAGCATAATTTAGCCAGTCTAATTTTTGATGTGACACACTATACATGCTGTATACAGTATCTTCTCTTTAACCATTTAAGGCCCAGAAGATTTTCCCCCTTAATGACCAGGCCTTTTTTTGCGATACGGCACTGCGTTGCTTTAACTAACAAATGTGTGGTCGTGCAATGCTGTGTACCCAAACAAATTTGAGGTTTGTTTTGGTGGTATTTGATCACCTTTGTTTTTGTTTTTTTGCGCTATAAAGAAAAAAAGAGTGTCAAATTTGAAAAAAAAAAAAAGCAATATTTTTAACTTTTTGCCATAATAAATATCCCCCCTAAAAAATATATATATAAAAAATTCTACCTCAGTTCAGGTAAATATATATTCTTCTACATATTTTTGCAAAAAAAAAGTCAGAATAACCATATATTGATTTGTTTGCACAAAAGCTATAGGGCCAGATTCACGAACAGTTAGGCTGGCGGATCGAGTGATCCGCCAGCCTAACTGTGACTTTGAGCCGGCGTTTCTGTTTTCTGTAACCAGAAAACAAGAAACGCCGGGTTGAAGTTCCGATGCGAGCAGCGTAACTGAGTTTCGCCATCGCATCGTTACTTCAACTTAAAAATGGCGCCGGGGGCGTTCCCGCCGATTTACGCTCAAAAAATATGTTAATGAGCGGAAATCGGCAATTCACGATCGAATTCCGGCGCGACGCAATGACGATACGACGTTTCCGGACGGGATACGCGGCGCATAGATATACCTACATGGGGTTGGAGTATCCTATGTTAGGTATAGGCGTCGTCATCGCGTCGGGAAAAAAAAAAAAAACGTCGCTTGCGTAAAACGGTCATGAATGGGAATGTGACGTCATTGACGTTCATTCACAGATTTTGGAGCATGCGCACGGGGATGTTTTGACACTCGACGCATGCGCAGTACGTTGGCGACGGGATCGCGCTTAGTTAGCATACTACACGCCCCGTACCCGCCAAATTTGAATTCCGCCGGCTCATTTGCGATGCGCTGCCGCAACTTTAGGAGCAAGTGCTTCGTGAATGACAGCACTTGCTCCTAAAATTTCGGCAGCGCAACGCAAATGAGAAGCGTTACTCCAGAGCAAAGATGCTCTGGACTACCTGAATCTGGCCCATAGCGTCTACAAAATAGGAAATAGATTTATGTCATTTTTATTATTGTTATATTTTTTTACTAGCAATGGCAGTGATCTGCGACTTTTTGCAGGAATGCGACATTGTGGCAGACAGATAGGACACCTAAGGCCTCGTACACACGATCTGAATATCTAATGGAAAAAGTCAGACAGACTTTTTCCATTGGAAATTCTGACCGTGTGTATGCCCCATCAGAGAAATTCGATTGGAGATTACATAGAGAACATGTTCTCTTTTCCTCCGATTGAATTCTGTGGGAATTCCGATGTGAATTAGGTCAGACAAAGATCCGATCGTGTGTACAGGGCATAACTGATATTTTTACACATTTTTGGGAACCAGTGACATTATAACAGTAATCAGTGCTAAAAATATACACTGTTAATGTACTAATGACACTGCCAGGAAAGGGCTTAACATCAGAGGTGATCAAGGGGTTAAATGTGTTTCCTGCAGGTGTGTTCCAACTGCATGGGGAATGGGCTGCCTGGGGAAACACACAGATCCGTCTTCCTGCATAGCAGAAAGACAGGATCTGTGTGATCTCCCCTGTCATAATGGAGATTTGTCTTGTTTACACAGGCAGATCCTGTTCTGTCACTGCGGGGAAAGATCATGGGTGGCCGGCAGACATCGAGTCCACCCCACCTGTTGATTATTTCCCTGCTAGTCACAAACTAGCGTTCCCGAGCCGACGTACAATGACGGAGATTCACAGGAACATGCCGATCTGTTGCAGTACAATGACGGAGGCTGGTCGGCAAGTGGCGAAAAGTAATGTTTCACTCTACACTCCCTCCCTGACAATTTTTTTAAAATACGGGTCCCGATGACTTTAATGTGGTTTGGATTCGACACCTGAACTTTAGATACATTTGCCGAACCCTACTCGATCTGAATGTGTGTTCAGCTCATCACTCTTGCCCACCCCTCTAAAGAATGTACTGGTCATCTCCATATTTAAAAAAACTCTTAAAGAACCATTCCTGTCCAAACATTTTAAACCCCATATCTTTGCTCCCACTTACCTCCAAACTTTTAGAATGCCTATTCTACAACAATCTGAGCCACTTCCTCACTGTCCCAACCCCTGTTAATCAGTTTTTTGCCTACAACACTCCACAGAAACTGCCTTCCTCACTAACTTCGACTTACTAACTGCCAAAAAACATTCACCACATCTCTATCTACTCTATACTCATACTCTGAGGCCTTGTACACACGACTGTTTTCCTCGACCAAATCCATCAAGAAACCTGGTGGCAGAACATTGTTTTCCGAGGAAAACGGTCATGTGCATGTTTTTCGTCGAGAAAACCGTAATGGATCTCGACGAGAAAAAAAGAGAACAAGTTCTCTTTTTTCTCATCGGGTGTCTTAATTTCCTCGTCGTGTTTCTCGTCGGGCTGTTTACGACGAGAAACACGTTTGTGTGTATGATTACAAACCCGCGCATGCTCAGAATAAAGTATGAGACGGGAGCACACCTTCGGTAAAAGTAGCGTTCGTAAAGAAGATAGCACATTCGTCACGCTGTAACAGTCTGAAAAGCGTGAATCCTCTCTCACCAAACTTTTACTTAACACGCAGTAACATGAGATTAGCAAAAGTAGCCCCAAGGGTGACGCCAGTGGAATCAAACATCCCCTTTTATAGTGCCGGCGTACGCGTTGTATGTCACCGCATTTGAAAACGACAAGATTTTGTCTTGACAGTGTGTACGCAAACAAAGCTTGACAAGATTCTCGACAAGGCTGTCAAGGAACTCGTCGAGGAAAACAATGTTTCTTTTACGACAAGATTCTTGGTCGTGTGTACAAGGCATTAGACATTTATGCAGCCTTTGATATCATTGATTCCCTTCTCTCTAGTTCCCTTGTCACCTCTTCTGATGCTTGCCTCCAAGATTCCTCTGAAGCCTGTTATTTCCTCTGGAACTCACTACCACAAAACATACAATTATTTCCTAATCTGTCCATCTTTAGACAATCCTTGAAAACTCATCTCTTTAAGGAAGCCTATCCTACTTCCACTTAAAAAATGAATTTCTCCATCAATTCAGCCCTCATTAATATTCCATTAATATATTTTGTATCACTTGTCCCTAGAGGCTGTAAGCTCTCATGGAGCAGGGTCCTCTGAACCCTCCAGTACTGAGAAGTATTGCAACTGTACTGTCACCCTTATTTTGTAAGTTGGCACTATATAAATCCTGAATAATAACACAAATAATAGTATAATAATAACAAATCATATGTTTCTAAATACCTGGTTTTAATCCAGTTACTCCTTTTCCAACACTTTCAATGATTCCAGCTCCTTCATGGCCCAAAATAACAGGAAAATCCAACCCTGGAAATTTACCATTGATTGCATGGTCATCTGTCCGACATATTCCTGTGCTTATCATCTAAACATATTATTAAACAAAAATAAAGAAAAAAGTTGGTTTTAAACAATGCTTGGTTACAAAATGAACAGACAGTATGTTTAGATATGGATTTACATTGTATGGTATAAATTGCATTGAAATATTTTACTGTTTAGAAACCATTTATGCATCATACTGTATAACTTAAAGCGGTGGTTCACCTGCAAAAAAACTTGAAAGCCAGCAGCTACAAAAATGGACACTTACCTGTCCAGGTCGCCTGCCACGTCGGCAGCCGAAGCCGAGCAGTAGCTCGGCTTTCGGCTTCCCCGCCGCCATCCTTGGTGAGGGAATCGGGAAGTGAAGCGATGCGGCTTCACTGCCCGGTTCCCTACTGCGCATGCACGAGTCACGCTGGGCCGTTCCCACTGGTCCCGTTGTGTTCTGGGAGCCGAGTGTTTCCTAGAACACAGCGGGGGGTGACACGGAGGGGCCAGACTCCCGTGGGAGTCTATACCAGGAAGTGGTGCAAATACCTGTTTTATACAGGTATCTGCACCCCCTCCCCCTGAAAGGTGTCAAATGTGACACCATTTTAAAATAGAAACTGTATTTGTAGCACCCTCTAGTGTAGGGTGACCAGACATCCCCAGTTTCTGGGGACAGTCCCCGGATTAAGGACACTGTCCCTGGAACAAGTCTGTCCCCAGTTTTGTCCCCAGATTGGATTTTTAGGACTGGGGCAGTTTCAAAGACAGTCAGTGCAGAATAAAAAAAAATCTGAATTACACACCCCCACTCAGCTGCTCCTACTAGCTTAAGGGGGGGGGTGTATTTTTTTCCATTATCTGTGCCCCTTTGTGATGATCATGTGCTGGTCGGAGCGGAGGGAATATTTCTTCAGTTTCAGGTCCATGCCAATTCAGCTCCGCTCGCATGTTCTTCTGTCTTGGCTCAAGTCCCGACCAGCTGCCTGCCTGCTTATCTCCTTGCCTTCACTGGTGGAGTGATCTTCCTCCGCTCCCCACCCAGTAGTAACTGGGGCCCGAAGAGTGAGACTTGACTGGCTGTATGGTGGGCGACAGCGACAAGCAGACAGTCAATAATTGCCGCTATTACTAGTAAAAAAAAAAATTCCCCGGATTTAGAAAAAAAAATCTGGTCACCTTACTCTAGTGTGCTAGATGTACATAGTTAGTGGTTAGTGTAGGTAAATTTGGCTTGGCTGAGAGCCAGGCCTGGGTTTAATCTGGGTCAGATGAAGGCACAGGAGCAATGAGAGGACAGCTGGAGAGGTTCAGCATGTCTGGGAGATCTCCTGAGGAGTCAGCCAGGTGGGCAGGTGAGTGTTTCAGTCTGGAGAGGACTGTGGAGAAATTAGCCAAGAGGGCTAGTAAAAGGGACAGCTGCAGCAAGGCAGGTTAACAGTGCCTGAAGAGGTGTTGCTAGGATCAGTAGCCACAGGGATGTATGCTACACACCTAAAGGGTTCCTGCCTGTAAATGGTTATTGCTTCAAAATATGACTGCATTTTGTTTGATTAACCATCCGTGTTTGAGCTGGAGTTCTGCAGGCAAGTTAGTGTTGGAGGAAGCGAAGGAGTGTATATAGTAGAAGTTGTCCCTGAAGTTGATTTAAAGGTAAGTGGGCATCCCTTAATTTCCCAGTCCCTATCCAAATTTGAATCCCTCAATAAAACAAAAAAAGCACTGGACTGTTTTCTGACTCAACTGTGAAGATTTAGGAGTTCAAGATAGATAGATAGATAGATAGATAAATAGATAGATAGATAGATAGATAGAAACAGAGAACGACAGAAAAGTTTGTGTCACTATAATCATTGCATCGGGAAATCCAAGAATCCAAAGTTACAAGAAAACATCAGCTTTTCCTATTAAAAGGATGCCACTGTTTCAATACTCAAGATACTCATCCTCCAGTTACTCAGAACCAGGTGCTGACTCCAATCTTGGCTTCTCCTAGCCCCACATATAACACAATGGGAACAAAAAAAAATTAAAGTTCCACAGACCGGACTAGATATCATTTGTTTTATTCAGTCTCCCTGTGTATAGATAATCCAAATAAATTTTTCTCTGACAACACACGACCGGTTTTCTTGGCAGGAAAACTGCCGTGAGAGCATTTGGCAGGGAATTCCGGCCGTGTGTGTATGCTCCCTAGCAGTTTTCTTGACAGGAAAAATAGAGAACCTGCTCTCTATTTTCCCTTCGGGATTCACGGCAGAGTGTTTCCTGTCCAGAAAATCGGTCGTGTGTATGCTTACCTGTTCCATGCTAAACCCGCACAAGCTCGATAAGAGGTCAACGCATGCACTGTAGCATACAAGTTTACTGTGGGGTGTAACAAGGTGCCGGTGATGGCATCGAATGTGGCGAGCGCAGGCTCGTCGAGGTCGATGACGTCACTGTGTTCTTGCCATTCAAAAGAACGGCGGTTCTTTTGAATGGCCGTCTCTATGCACGGAAAGCCTGCCAGGAATCCCATCGGGAAAACCAGCGTTTTTTTCCTGACAGGATTTCCAGCCGTGTGTACAGGGCTACATGCTCTAAAAGTGTTTGTGGAGTTATTCTACAAAAAAAGCACTTGTCAAGCAAACTGTGTCAGCAGAGAATGTTAGGTGGACTGACTGCACATTGATGAAGAAAGGGGTGGTGGCACTTCCAGCATAAACGTATTATTTTATTAAAATTAATTTAAAAACGAGAACATGACATAAAATGCCGCCAGCTCAAAAAGTTCAGCAAAACCCTCTCAAAACCCCTGCTGATTTCTTAAGCTTTCCAAATGGCACTTCCATGTAATATTGACCGATAGGGAGTCTTGGAAGAGTCTTGGCTGGATGCCAGGAGAGGCAAAGGCCAAAAACCAAAAAAAACACAGAAAACGGCAAAATGAGCTGTGTAGCAGAGGGAAGGGTACCAAACCGGATGGTGTCCTCCGTTATATTTAAGAGAGGAGTGTTTAAGTGCAGAAGGAGGAAAGATTCAGGAAAGATTAGGAAGGCAGTAGGAGATTGAAGCACTTTGTCATGTCCTACACCCCAGCTCCCACTGTTTAGTCTTATGCCTCATACCCACAATCCGAAAATCGTATGAAAAATGCAGCTTTTGAATCGATCGTACGACAATCGGATCATTAGTACAGAGCTTTTAAGAGCCGATCACGACAGTTCATCTGATATTATTCTATCGGACATGCACGGAAATTCTTTTTCATACGATGCCAGATTGTACGATTTTTGTTTAATCAGTACAGTTTGTTGTATGCATTACAACACATGCCATCACTTCCGAATTTTTATTCTGCCGTACGAGAATTTTCGTGGCTTTAGTAAACTAATCAGTTTCGACGTGCGATTAGCATTCAGAAAAAAAAACATTGTGAGTACGGGCATTAGTGCTTTAGCAGCTATGGTTGGACTTTGGGACAAAGGGAGCAGTATATTGAACAACTAATTCAGTGATGGAAACAGGAAGTCAAGCTACAACTCGCCCTACAGGATATCAGTATTAAAGAAAGACTAAAGACTAAATAGGTAACCCATTTATAGAAAGAAAACTTTACCTTAATCCGGACTTCACCTGCTTTTGGTGGTTGTACTTCAATCTCCTCAATTTTCAGTGGCTGATTTGGGGCCCAAGCCACAGCAGCTTTACATTTAATAACCTGTAAGCAAAACATACACCCTGCTATAAGAGAGCTTATTTAGTACAGTAGTAGAAAGAGTCATTCTAAAATAAAACCTGATCTTAGTCTTAAATTTGGACGCTGTGACCCTAAAAGCACAGGTATTTGAACACTTACAGGCAACACCAGAAATGTTTTACATGAGGACAACTGTTGTAAAATTAGCTTTTCTTTAGTTACCACAGCACATTTTTCTATTTACATAATTTTACTTTGTTAAAGGTCATCCAAACCAGAGAACAAAAATGTATTAAATTTCAGCTTACCAGCTGTTAGATTTATTTTTGAATATATTTACCAGTACTTGGTGATCGTGCCATTTATACAATGTATGTCCTAGGATTTCACGCACTCAGCAAACACTAGGAGGCTGCTCGCTTCTGATTTGAACTACAGAACACCACACAACCCCCCCCCCCTCCTCATCTCTATAATATAAGGACAGGTGTTCTGTATTCCACAATGGTAAAATGGCAAGTACCAGAGGTAGATTAGGGCAGAATGTGGTTCTAGGAAAGGTAGCAGCTTTGCCCCCTATTCTCTTCAACTGACATTGATAAGGATTGCAATGGACACAGAGAACTGCCCTATTTGCATTGTCTGTACTGCCATGGCTCCATCAGACATCAATCTGCTGTTTTTTCCTGTCTCCTTATGATTGGTGGGGGCCAAGAATGGTTGTAAAAAGGCCTTTGAGGCTAGGCCAATAGCAATGAGTTCTATCCCCCTGGGAATGGGAATCTTTGGTTTAAAGCCCTGTGTGAGTTTAATTATAGTATACAACAAAAGATCTAATACAGAGAAACCCAGTAATGGAATAATTGCAGCAGACTGTTCCACATATCAGTTTAGGATATGAAAAAAATTACAGTTAGTCTAGATTCACATTAATGCGTCTGCGGTCGATGCATTTTTCAGGTGCGTTTTGGGGTATTTAAAATGTGTTTTTGATACATTTTTCATGCATTTTTTATGCATTTTGTATTTTGCGTATTGAGCATGGATGTACATCGGGGGACATTGATTTTGGATTTTTAATAAAGGAATATTCAAAAACTGTGTTTATGTTTTGTTTCTAAGTGACACTTTTTTAGTGAATGAGTAGAGGTAAAATGTACCCCATACTCAGTCATATGGGGGGGCAGGATCTGGGGACCACCTTGTTAAACGGGGCTTCTAGATTCTGATAATCTCCCCTGCCGCAGACCCTCACCACCACAGCCCAGGGTTTTTGGGAAGAGGCCCTTTTTTGTCCTCATTAACATGGGGACAAGGTGCTTTGGGGTGGGGGGGCACAGCCCCCCTTCCCCAAAGTGCCCTGCCTTGTTCAGGTCATGTGGCCTAGTATGGTTCAGGAGGGGGGGCACCCGCTTGTCCCCACCCTTTCCGGACCTGCCAGGCTGCATGCTCTGGATAAGGGTCTGGTACAGTATGGATTTAAATTTTGGCATGTGGTTCTCCAAATCCATACTAGACCCGAAAAACCTGGTATGGATTTGAGGGGGACTCCACACCATTTTCTTCACAAATTCTTTGCTGGAAAAGCAGCGAGGAACCCAGTTGCTAAGGACACGGAAGCTGGCTTCCCGGCCCGCTCTTTAGCGACTAGCTATATTCAGTGTTTTTAAAATGAAAAAAAAAAAAAACACTTGTCTATTACACACAAAACTCAAACTGCAATCAATACTGTAGATATTATGAGAATGTTGTTTTTTTTTTTTTTTTTTTCAAATGAGGACAATCAGTAAAATTACATTCTTTTCTGTCAATGGTAAGTATGTTTTGTGGCATAACAGAGGTTGTCCTGTAGAAGTTGTGCCAAAAAGATTTACGTTTGGAGACTGGTGGGTTTGCTGTACAAAAATTGGCAACACAGAGACTTCTCAGATCAGGAAGCATACAAGCAGCTTTTTGATTGGCTGGTGCTGAAAGTGTACTTGGTTACTGAAGGGACAACGTCAAAGTACAGCAAGCGGTAAGGCAATATGATCTATGTTTAGCACTTATTAGTTGGCATCTCGGAGTCTGTGAGTTTAACAACCACTTGATATAAATGTGACAAAAATGTGTATTTACTTTTGAATCTATTAGTTGAAGTTTGCCAGTAGTCACATACTTGCTAATCCCTTAGGTTTTTCGTTACATGTTTCCCCTAAACAAATGTCTATTGTTCCTACTAGCACATGAAAAACTTTTCTCAAAACAAAAAAATATTATTCCAGTGAAAACATTTTTTTAGGGGAATTCTTTATTCATTATTAGCACAATGGGAATCATACAACTCTAATATAAAAGCATAAAATGAGAGTATGAGCAAAGAATTTGTAGAGCTTAACCTATAGTGTGCTTTTAGGAAAAGGTATGGTATCACTGCAAGTGTGGTAGGTAATATTAGAAAGATTGGGAATCCAAAGGTGAGTTTTCAAAGGTGAGGGAGGGAAGAAGAGGCAAAGAAGGGAGGATAAAGGGTAAAGTGGTACGGAGGTATAAAGTGTATGAAATCAGTTCTGATGGGAAAGTGTACTGAGTGACAAAAAGGGGAAAATAAGAGAAAAAATAAAGAAATTTTTCATTTTTATAAGAACTGAAGATGTTGAATATGTACTTAATTAGCAATATTACTGGATACAAGTTTAAGACCTGATTTATATTTAGGATTTTTATTTTATTTTTTGTCATTGAGTTACAGCTATGTTCACATGTCATAACTAATTCTTATGCCGCGTACACACGGCTGTTTTTTGTCTTGTAAAAAAACGTTGTTTTTTCTCATGAAAAAAAAAAAACGTTTTTCAAACTTCATTTTAAAAAACAACGTTGCCTACACACCATCGTTTTCTGAAAGTGCTCTTGCAAAACGCGGTTACGTACAACACGTACAACGGCACTCTGTTCCATTCAAGCTCGCGTCATAACTTGCTTCTGAGCATGCGCAGGTTTAAAAATGTCGTTTTAAACGTCGTTTTATCGTACACGCGATCATTTTTTGTGACACAAAAAACGTCATTCTGAAAAACAACATAAATTTATTTATTTTTTACGTTTTTCAGAAGACATAAAACGACGTTTTGCCCACACACGATCATTTCAAATGAGGTTTTTTAAAATGTCATTTTATTTCATCACAAAAAACGTCCGTGTGTACACGGCATTAGAGTATCAAGCAAAAGTTATGAGAGGTATGTAATAAAGCTGAAAAGCAAAATGGTTACCTTTGCTGTAGTACTCATTGTTAAAATACTGTCTTCCTGTTAGCAAAAGAAACGTTTAACCAAATTTGTGCATTATAACAGTTGCTTTCTTAGGACACTCCCACTCAATGCTACATCCAAATAAAAATGTTACCTTTGCCTCTCATTGAACTTTTGCAACATAATCATTTATTGCACTGTTTTCCCACATTTGCAAGTTGACTTTGGATTTGATCTCTTAGATCAACCTATAAAACTTTGATTAACATTAACTGACTGGATGTTATCCAAGCAGATATTTTCTTTGTGGGTATGAACTTGTCTTTATCCGAGTATTATTTTTTAACCAGAATCAAAACTAATGCAATAAATGCAATACAACTAAAAAAACAAAACAAAAAAAACAAGACATTTTGTGATTCTAGCATATACTGTACACCAAATTATACGTCAGACAGGAGGCTCATATCTTATGCATTAATCTTTCTTTATTAATGCTCATAGCAGATAGTGCAAAATCATTTTAACGTAGTAAATAAAAAGAAAAAACTGTATGAACTACATATCCCAGCAGTCCTTGGGCCTTAGCCACTCCCCTCCTAGTCTCTATATATGGACTGTCCTCCTTTGGTTCTTCCTCTTTCTTTCTGCTCATGGCATGAGATAAGTATTGTTTAATTCTCTTTAATTGCAATAACTTTACTGTATACTTTATTGTAATTTATTATACTGTAAATATTGTTTAAATGATTGTATCTCACTTTCATTTGCGACCGGAATACTGCGGTAATCCCGCTATTCCGGTCCATTTTTCCCTATACCTGTGAATATTTCAGTTATTCTCCTCACATAACAGTCTATCCTCCTCCCTCCCCCCCCCCGCACACAGCGCGCTTCGCGGGCTTTTGCAAGTAGGTCGCGTTTTTCGACGCAACATCTCAAACTGAGTTTACTTTCGACGCTACATCTTAAGTTGTAATCTCATCAGGGCAGACTTCGCCCACACTACTCATCTCAGCTGCTAGCCTATAAGGACTCTAGGGGCCGTAATCTCGCGAGACTTCGCCTCTGGAGTGTAATTTCCTCCCAGGCTCTCCTCCCACAACAAACCAGTCTTCCTGTGGTCGGAGGTAAGAGCCTGAGTGAGTGAGCTAGTTAGATTCCCCTTTTTCTAGTTAGTCAGCTACCGCTCCCTAGGAATTTATTCCTTCCTCTCATTTATACAGCTGGCTAGCAATCCTTTGTGGGTATACAAAATGACAGACGAGGGCTCTCTCCCCACCCTTGATGAGGAGCTGACACTAGCACCAGCTCAAACCTTTAATGCTGCTCAGCTCCAAGAGCTCATTAGCAGATCTATTCAAGCAGCATTAGCTGCAACTGCTGCCCCCTCCGGAGCTCACCAAACCCTGGCCCCCCCCTGAACCCGTAACTAAGGGTAAATCCTCTTAGAAGAGGAAACATATTGGGACGGCCTATGACTCCCCGGCAGGGAAAGTAAAAAATGTGCATAGAGCAGCTCCCCACACGGACTGCCACCCCACGCATCCTTCAGACTCCTCTCAACCCCTGGGCCTCAGGGAGTCATCTAAGAGGCATGGTTCCGCCAAACGGACCAAACCCGACTCATACATAATCGAGTCAGACGAGGACTCGTCCGCTGAGACGGATGGGTCCCAAGTCTCAGAGTCTGAGTATGAAGAAGTAGAGGATGCGGGGGCATCGGCGCTCCTACAGGACGCCAACCCTGACAATCAGGGCAATGACATTGTGGACGCCCTGGGCGAACCATTGTTCAACCCGGACGCCATATCACACCCCCGTTCTGGGGATTGGGCTCCTTTACCCCACGTAGCACAGTACGTGGAGCTTTGGGCCCGCAGACCATTGGACAGACCCAACCGTAATGAGTTGAGAGCGGAATGTCCTCGCCCTCAGATTCCAATGAAAACAGTCATGACACCAGAGATAGATCCCATTCTATCAAAATATTTGCAAAAGTCTGGGAAGTTCCCCAAAAAGGGGATAGACCGATCTTTTAAGTCCATACAAGATCGTGTGCTGGATCTTTTTGGACCACTGACAAAGATCCTGAATATGGCAGAACAAGCTGCAACCACTGGCCAGACGGTCGATCTAACCCAACTACGTGGGTGGGCCCAAAGGGCCATATGCCTGGCGGGCAGCGCTAATACCGCCTGCTCTGTCGAGCGCAGACGCTCTATCCTGATGCGGCTAGATCCGCAATTGGCCCACTTAGCAGAGACCGAACCAGGTCCCGCAGCAGAAGGGATGCTTTTTGGTGAATCCTTAGTAAAGGATATCAATAAGTTTGTAGGACTGTTTAACAGCCTTGACAAAGCACAAACCTCTCTCAAAAGGTCAGGTGCTGGTAGTGTTTTTCCCCGGGTCGGCAGAAATAGGGGCCGTTCTGCCGGCCGCAATAACAACGGTAGACCGTTTCAGAGAGCGATTACCCAAACTCTCTACGCTCAGGCTCCCACTCCATACGCCACCACGGCGCAACCAACACCCTTTTTCCCACCACGTGGAAGACCGTGGAGAGGACGCGGCCACAGAGGATACCCTCGTTCTCGCCCATACACCGGTGAGTACCACATGCATTCCATTGCCCCTCACTCCTGTGGGGGGCCGACTAATGTTTTTTACCCACGCATGGTCTGCAATTACGGCAGATACATGGATACTAAACACTGTTACAGGTTTCCACATAGAGCTTCTGTCCCCACCGAACCTAGGAATAATACCACCCCCTATTCGGTTCGCGGAAAACAACGTAGCTCTGATAGACAACGAGCTCCGGGAACTGATATCCAAGCACGCAGTGATCGAGGTCGACCCTTTTTCCCCGGGGTTTATCAGCAATCTCTTCTTAGTCAAGAAGGGGGAGGCTATCGCCCCGTCATAAACCTTCGGGAATTAAATCACTATGTCACCTATCGGCATTTCAAGATGGAGGGCATCCACTGCCTTCGAGACCTCCTACAACCGGGAGATTGGTTAGTGAAGGTGGACCTGAAGGACGCCTACCTCACCGTCCCCATGCATCGGGACTCCCAACACCTACTCCGTTTCTTGTGGTGGGGACGCACTTGGAATTCACCTGCCTTCCATTCGGTCTGTCATCCGCCCCATGGTGTTTCACAAAAATCTTGAAACCAGCCATGGCATCGCTGAGGAGCAGGGGAGTACGTCTGATCGTTTATCTAGACGACATCCTCATACTTGCTTACTCCAAGGATCAGGCGTATCGCCACTCGGCCTGGACGATCAACCTATTACAGGGTCTAGGTTTCCTGATCAACCAAGAAAAATCAGTTCTCATTCCAACTCAAGAGATAGAATTTTTTTTGGTGGACACCAATCAAGCTGTCCTCCGCCTACCCAGCGCGAAATTGGCCCTGATCCGCAAAGAGATCAGGGCAGTACTCCGCAAGGGGTACTTATCTCTACGCATACTAGCCCGTCTGGTAGGTCTTCTGGCGGCCTCCATTCAAGCCATATTTCCGGCCCCTCTCCACTACAGGGCCCTCCAGAGACTAAAAATGATGCACTTACGACAGGGTCTCCGCTACGCAGACGAGATACCTCTCTCTTCGGAAGCCCAAGTCGAACTACGATGGTGGCTCCGGCACGCCGTCGAGTGGAATGGCAGAACTATCTTCAATTCATACCCAGACATCATCATAGAATCGGACGCGAGCCGCCGAGGCTGGGGTGCTCGTTTAGGGGGGACCTCGACGGGAGGGACCTGGTCCAGAGAAGAATCTCTCTTACACATCAACGCACTGGAACTCTCAGCGGCACTATTCGCCATTCAGAGCTTCTTAGCGGAGAAATCCAATTGTTGCGTTTTATTGCAGATGGACAATATTGCGGCGGTGCAATACATCAACCGCCTGGGTGGCACCAGATCCAAGCAGACATTACCACAGAGATTTGGCACTACTGTCTGTCTCGCGACATCATCCCTACGGCGGAGTACATTCCGGGTACCTCCAACACTGTCGCAGATTGGAACTCCCGTTACCTTATCGACTCCAGCGATTGGCGTTTGGACCAATCAGTCTTTACCCAACTGAACCTACTCTGGGGCCCCCTGGGAATAGACCTATTCGCCTCACGTCTCAATCACCAGCTACCCCGTTTCTTCAGCTGGAGACCAGACCCGGGGTCCTTGGCGGTAGACGCTTTCCGCCACTCTTGGACGGGGGAAACGCATTATGCGTTTCCCCCATTCTCGATGATCCCCAAGGTCCTACTACAGATTGCGAATCAGGAAGCGACGGTGGTGCTGATCACCCCATGGTGGCCGACTCAACCATGGTTTCCTCTCCTGCTGGAATTAACCATGGACCGTCCCAGACTTCTGCCCCCGTTCCCGCACATCCTCTCCCACCCGACCAAGGGCATTCACCCCATGGTAGAGGAAGGCACGCTGACACTCCTGGCATGGTTGGTCTCGGGGTGCCAGACGTACACGACGGACTTTCAAACTCAGCTAGAGATCTCCTCACCGTGGCCTGGGCCCCCGGGACTCGATCGGCATATCGATCAGCCTGGGGCCTCTGGGTACGTTGGTGTGAACAACGGCAAGCTGATCCCGTACGTGCCCCTATTTCCGTCATAGCGAACTACCTAGCGGACTCTTTCGGATCTGGCAAGTCGTACAGTTCTATCAATATTTATAGATCAGCCATATCAGCCTATCACTACCCCGTGGACTCTCTGCCGATCGGCAAACATCCCCTGATATGCAGATTGTTACGAGGCATCAGGTTCAAACGACCTCCTCGCCCTAAATACCAATCCACCTGGGACGTCTCCAGGGTCCTCGAAATGTTCTCCAGCTGGGAGGACAACGATAATCTATCTCTCAAACTACTGTCTTTTAAACTTACGGTACTACTGTGCCTCATCTCCATCAAACGTGTCTCAGACGTTAGGGCCTTAGACATTTCCAGACGTCAGTTTTCTCCTCAAGGGGTTAAGTTCTCGGTAGTCCGCAGGACAAAAACAGGCCTACAATCGGTGTTTTACCCCTATTTTCCTGCACACCCACGACTCTGCGTGGTTAGATGCCTACAGGCCTATGAAGCACGCACTACCGACCTGCGACCCCCGGGATTTTTCCAACTCCTAATATCCTACGTACGTCCACACCACCCGGTCACTCCTGCCACTTTGGCACGATGGGTTAGATCAGCCATGGCAATGGCGGGTATAGACGTCACCCTGTTTGGAGCACATTCCTCCAGAGGGGCTATGGCTACCAAGGTGGTTGTGACTGGAGGCTCTCTTACTGACCCGCTAATGGCGGCCGACTGGTCTTCTGAGACCGTTTTTCGTTTCTTCTATTTCAGACCGGAGGAACATGTCGCCATGTCTGTCTTACGATAATCAGACCTCTGAATGTCTTGGTTTTTTGGATGCAATAATAATATAGATGTTGTGTTAAGCTTTGAACTTGCATAAGATATGAGCCTCCTGTCTGACGTATAATTCGAGATTTTCCTAGCTTGTGACGGAAAATATTGATTATATGAAGACAGGAGGCGAGTATCTTCCCTCCCTTCCCAACCCTCTCATGATTTTCCGTATTATTTCAGGCTATTGATACCATTCGCGACCAGAATGTGCAAACAACCTACTAATCGGGTGATGTTCCCCTACTTCTGGAGGACCTGTTGGTCAGAATTACTCGGTTGGTTATCCCACGTTGGGAACCGTTGCTGTTACCATGGAACTTCCGGACAGGAAACTGTGAGGCCGGCTGGCCGAAGAGTCCACATATAACGACAAAGTTCAAGTTCGGATCCGGGTGTCCATACCTCAAGATCCACATAAAGAAAGAGGAAGAACCAAAGGAGGACAGTCCATATATAGAGACTAGGAGGGGAGTGGCTAAGGCCCAAGGACTGCTGGGATATGTAGTTCATACAGTTTTTTCTTTTTATTTACTACGTTAAAATGATTTTGCACTATCTGCTATGAGCATTAATAAAGAAAGATTAATGCATAAGATACTCGCCTCCTGTCTTCATATAATCAATATTTTCCGTCACAAGCTAGGAAAATCTCGAATTATAACACAGTCCTAATTACATCATAGAAACTGGCATCATAGGAGTGATTTATCGACGTGAAGGAAGCTGAGGTTAAGTTTGTTTCTAACATCCAAGCACAAAAATGTAACTTCTTTTGCAACACTGGATATTTAAAGCAAATTTCACTTTTTTAAATTACCCCATAGCATCATTGTGTTAATCATACATAGGCCGCCACCATAATACTGTATATTACCCAGGGATGCCTGAAAGCTAGCTATATCTTAAAACTGTAATTGCAGAATTTTTGCCATGTAAAGATTAGCTAAGGTTAATGTGCGAATTGTACACGATTCAGTACTTTTTGATTTTCATCTAGAGCTTATTAACATAAGTCTATTGATTAACTGGGGCCTGTGCATTGCGTTTAGGCAAGCTCATCTACAGTCTGGATTCCTGGCAGTTTATAGGAAAATTAAAGATCCTAAAATATGGAGCAGAAGCTGCATGTCATTAACTTATTTCTCAGAACTCATGCTTCTCTTTGACATGTTAGACCCTGCACATAGAATAATTCTATGGTGGGTTGATGAAGATCCTTTAAAGATAGATGCACATGCAAGTTCAATCTGGCTAATAGACCTTGCCTATCATTCTGTGTTAAATTAATGGAGGATCTCAGATTATGTTTGCATATACAGCAACACTCTACCCTTATTCAAGCATTAAAGGGGTTGTAAAGGTAAAAAATGCTTTTCCTAAATAGCTTCCTTTATCTTAGTGCAGTCCTCCTTCACTTACCTCATCCTTCTATTTTGCTTTTAAATGTCCTTATTTCTTCTGAGAAATCCTCACTTCCTGTTCTTCTGTCTGTAACTCCACACAGTAATGCAAGGCTTTCTCCCTGGTGTGGAGTGTCCTGCTCAACCCCTCTCCTGGAATACAGGAGAGTCAGGACGCTCTCTACATTGCAGATAGAGAAAGAAGCTTTGTGTTATTGGGCGTCCTGACTCGCCCGTATTCCAAGGGAAGGGTCGAGCACGACACGCCACACCAGGGAGAAAGCCTTGCATTACTGTGTGGAGGTACAGACAGAAGAACAGGAAGTGAGGATTTCTCAGAAGAAATAAGAACATTTAAAAGCAAAATCGAAAAATGAGGTAAGTGAAGGAGGACTGCACTAAGGTAAAGGAAGCTATTTAGGAAAAAAAAATACCATTACAACCCCTTTAATATTCACACTAAGGTAGTCCTCCATATTTTGCAAGCAGGAGGAGCAGTTGAAAGAAGGCACTACACATCTCTGAGGGACAACAATGTCAATTGATCTTTATCCCATTAAACACACACATGGTAGCCACTTTTAATAATCACAGGGACCTGTACAGCCTACCTGACAGCTCCCCACCCAAAAAAATAATATTAAAACAATATTTTCACAAAAAATACACTAAAAACATTATTAGCGAACACAGACACAAAATAACTTACACAATTCCTGCTAAATCTAGAGGATAAAACTGTATTGAGTTAATAAATAAAGCTATGTGTGTAAATTAGGTCTTGGGGCTCATTCGCATGGGTTCTGTGGCCTGTACAATGGGAAACAGTGTTTTTATGTTTTTTATTTATGCAGGGCCGATCCGTCTTATAGGCTCCCTATGCAAGCCGCTTAGGGCCACGCAAAGCTGCGGAGGGCCCCCCAAATTACCAGAGGCCCCGCCTGGTGAGAAGTCATTTTCAGCCCCACACCTCGCTTCTCAACTCGCTGGCTGGATGGTAGAAGAGGTAAGAAGTCAGCAACCCCCGCTTCTCACTTTAAAGTAAGATGTAATTTCTGACAGCAGAACACCCCCTCCCCCTGCTTCTCAACTTTAATCTTAAAACTCACTGTCTTCAGCCCCCCCCCCCCCCCCCCAGCTTCTCAATTTTTAATGTGACTTGTAATTTTGCTTAGGGCCCCAGGGAGGTCAGGATCGGCACTGTATTTATGTGGCTGGAGATGTGCAGGCACCCTTTGTTACACTATAGGGACGCAGCAGTTGTACTGTATGAATAAAGGTGTAAAGCCTAATTTGACTGTCATGTGGATTCAGGTGTACATCCCTGAACATAGACAGTGTGGATTTGGGGCCACTGACCCACACCTGCACACCTGTCAATTTAGGACCCATGGCTGTGTTCATACAGCCACTGCACACGCATGGAGTGAAAGGTGGCTCCCACTGCACAAACTGTTCATTCACACTGTATCCTGGGTACCTGCCCAAGAACCGCTGCACCACCAATTTAAGGACATGAGGAAAACAGGGCTAAGGGGTCAGCTGTCCCTGTCGGAGGGTGGAGAGGAAGTTGGTGCCATTGTCGCAAACCACCATTCCTGGCTTAAGCTGGCGTGGCATCAACCACCTCTGAGCCTGCCCCTGCAGAGCTGACAGAACCTCTCCCCAAGTGTGGCTCCTGTCCCCCAAGCACACCAGCTCAAGCACCGCATGGCATATTTTTGCCTGCGTACCTGCGTAGCCCCTTGAACGCCTACGGAGCACCGCTGGTTCCGAGGACAAATCAGCACAGGAAGAGGCCACAGAGGAAGAAGAAAAGGAGGGGTGGAGGAGAGAGGTGTGTCACAATCACCAGTAGTAGCATTTTGGAGGCGTGGTGGCGGAACAATCTCCAACACTGTACCTTGTCCTGCATCCTTCCCAGCTGCCAGCAGAGTCACCTAATGCTCCGTGAAACATTCCTGTCCATGCCTGCTGGACCATGAGTCAGCGGTAATATGCACCATACCACTGACCGCCCAGTCTAGCGAGGCATGGATTTTGCCTTCCACATGCCGGTAAAGAGCTGGAATCAACTTCCGTGAGAAAAAGTGGTTTTAGGAACCTGCCACTAAGGTATCACACATTCCACAAACTCACGGAAGGGGGCAAAGTCTACCAACTGAAAAGGCAGCAGTTGAAGTGCTAGCAATTTAGCCAAGCTAGCATTCAACCGCTGGGCATGTGGATGGCTGGGAGAGAACTTCTTTTGGCGCTGCAGCAGCTGGGGCAGGGAAATTTGCCTGGTACAATCTGACGTTGGTGTACCGATAGTAAATTGCCCACATGTACTTGGCTGTGGCACACCTAATTCTACACCTTAAGTCCTATCAGTGCAGGCTTCAGAGAGGACTGAAGGTATAGTGGGGTTGGAGATCCTAGCTGATGAGGAGCAAGGAGAGGTCCGCTTTGTTCTTTGGTGTGGGTCTTTGAGGTACGCTTGCCAACGAACTGCATGGCAGGTCGACATATGTCTGGTCAAGCATGTGGTGCCCAAGCGGGTTATGTTTTGGCCACGAGAGATACGCTTGCGACATATGTTTCAAATAGCAGCGGTGCTATCTGATGCACTTGTCTCAAAAAAGGCCTATACCAAAGAACTTTTGGAATAACATGGGGAGAAAGCAGCGCCCTTCACATGCGTAGCTCTGCGTTGTGATGCAGTGGGTGTGCTGCCCTTAAGCTGGCCTCGTTGGAGTCAGTGACCTCATCATCCCCTCCCTCCTCATCACTGTAGAAAACCTGGCAGTATGCTGCAGCTGGGGGAACATGACTGCCAGATTGCTGTCCTTCTTGAGCACCCCCTCTCTCTGGTCTCACGTTACTGCCTTCCTCTAGCTGTGTACCATCATCGGAGCCTTTAAAACGCTGCTCATCCTTCTACAGCATGTACCCAACACTGTGGTCAAACAGTTTTGGGGACTCCTCAGGAGGACATGGTGGGACTAGGGAAGGAGTGACTGGTGCCATTGAGCAGAGGAAAGAGGCCGCGTTGGCAGCTGCTTTGCAAGACAAAGTACCCTGAGCCAGGGTGAGAGAGGATGACGAGGATGAGGATGGCTTGGTTATCCACTCTACCAAGTGTTCAGCATGTTGCGGCTCAACAAGGCCAGCTGCCGAAAAAAAGGACGAGCGTGTCCCATGGCCATGTGCTGATGAGGATGCACCGTGTCCACGACCAGCACTGTTGCTTCTAGACGCAGAGCCAGCTTGCCCTCTTTTATCGGCTCGTGACTCTCTGCCTCTCCTTGTTGTCCTTCCAGACATACTAATGGCCTGCAGGGAGATGTAGCTGCACAAATACTGACAATACTTGCTGATCACTGCCTGTGGTATTAATATGAGAACACCAGCAAATGTATTCACGTAGCTTTAGGTGCACACTGTTCAGAGGACACAGTACACCAAGTGAGAATACTTGCTGATCAGACACTGCCTGTGGTATTAATATGAGAACACCAGCAAATGTGTTCACGTAGCTTTAGGTGCACACTGGGCAGAGGACACAATACACCAAGTGAAAATACTTGCTGGTCAGTCACTGCCTGTGGTATTAATATGAGAACACCAGCAAATGTATTCACGTAGCTTTAGGTGCACACTGTGCAGAGGACACAGTACACCAAGTGAGAATACTTGTTGATCAGTCACTGCCTGTGGTATTAATATGAGAACACCAGCAAATGTATTCACGTAGCTTTAGGTGCACACTGTGCAGAGGACACAGTACACCAAGTGAGAATACTGCAGCTAGCGCAATCACCTGCCTGCCTGTCAGTATATTAGGAAGAGCATACAGGAACGGATCTATCTAAACTCAATACAGTATATAAACATATATACAACACCTGGGATGCATATATATTCTCTACACACTGTAACTAACTGACTCGCCTGCCTGCCTGCTCTAACTCAAAATAAATGACACTCTTTCTCTCTCTCTATCTGTCTTTAACCACCGCAACACACTACACAAGGCCACCACAGAGGCGGCCTTATATAGTGTGGGGCGTGGCTGAGGACGCGGTGAGGTGGCGGTGACGTTGACGCCGCCACATCACCACTCCAGGAAGTAAAATACTTCTACGCATGCGTCGAATCCATTCGGCGCATGAGGGAGATTTCTGTCCGCTGGTAAGGCGTACTAACCAGCGGACATATCCGACGGACAGGTTTGTAGTGGACAAATTTCAAAGCTTGCTTTGAAATTTGTCCGCTGGACAAACCTGTCCGCTAGGTCGTACACGCGATCGGATATGTCCGCTGAAACTGGTCGGCGGACCAGTTTCAGCAGATAAATTCGATCGTGTGTACGCGGCCTTATTCGATCTGATTCCTGTCTGAATTCACAGTTCGCACTGCGATCCGTGAACCAATCTGGGGGTGCCATTAACTTTGTGTTGACACCTGCAGCGGTTCACAGTGTGAACTTCCTGAGAGGAACATGCGATGCGGGAACCGGTACTGGAGTTGCGTTGGTTCCCGCATCGCATACCTGTGAGAAAATTTCAATGAGGCATTTTTCTCTACACAGCCTCCGCTGCTTTTTTTTTTTACCACTGAAACAGTATTGTGGCAATGTACTCAATCCTGATAATTCTAGAGCACAGCCTCCAGGGACATGAGTAATTCTGGGAATTTTTCTTAAAGGTTCACACCCTTGCTTAAGGTATAAAACTTTCTGATTGTCTGCAATATGTCGAGAGGCAAACAGAAACATAGTTGTCTTGTGGCTACAAACAATTTTTCTAGTTTTTAGACCTAGTTTGCACTATATGCAAAGTCGTGTTTGACAGAAGCAAAGATAGTGTCTTCTGCTCTTTTTTGCAGATCTCATAACATCATATTCCATCTTCTAGCACCGTGTCTGGACCTGGTTATCGTAAACCCAAACATTCCACCAAGGTGTTTCCTTATTATCCCTGATTCCATGTTTTTACCTACTGGCTAGAAGTTGGAAGCAGTTTTCGTTCTGACTATCCTCGTTTTGCACTTATTGATTGTGTTACCAACATCTTGGAGTTGTGAGCAATCTATGCATTGTTGCATCATCCCTTCTGACTGGTCATCTGGTTCAAGTTAGTCAGACTATGCTACAGCTGTGAATTACATCCATCAGGAGGTAGAGCCTGTCCTGTTTGTTCTGGACAGCGCTTCATGTTCCAGCAGTATCCATTGTGTACAAAACTGTCAGGTAGATTTTCCCAGTGTATCGCTACCCCATTCAGGAGCCGCTGGTTGTTTCTTTTTAGGACCGGCATATTAAGTTACCTTGTAGTATGTCTAGGGGTAGTAGCAGTGAGTAGTAGTGAATGAATGTCCAGTCATCCAAAGGGTTTTTTATATGCTTTATTCCAAGGCACAACACGGCCAACATCAACATGTAGTAGGATAGGAAAGGTTGATGAAGCAGAAGAACAAGTGCGGTATCAGGCCCTGGATGATGATGAAAGCAAGGCTGCTTTCAGTAGCAATGTAACAAACGTCGCCACTCTAGCCAGAGTGGGTGAAGTGCCTCCGGACAGACTTCTGCCACAAGCCTGGCAGCCGAAATGTCACTTTAGGTTGCTGGGAGGAACAGACCTCTGCACAGGCCTGGCTCGGGCATCTGCCACAGGCCTAGTACTTCAGTACTCAAATGAACAAAACGGATTGAGCAAATCCTCCCAGTAAATGCAATGAAAGGGTCACCGGTTGACAGTTGCCATGTACCTGTCAAGGCCTTGGTGACCGGATCCCGAAGGTTCGTTCAAGTCTCCTGGACAACCTGCTTTTGGGTTCTCCCTGAGCCGATCCCCCACCGTTTAGCCCTCAGCTTAGGATCCTCTCAATAAAGTTGGGGCCCCAATAAGTCACTGGGGTCCCTCTCAACATCAGGATGGAACTCCACGCATCATGTGATTCCAGCCGGATGGGCCATGCCGGCAGGGTCTGTGGATGCGCACACCCTGAAGGTGGATGCCGCACCCCGAACCTGGACCCCACGAAGAAGAAAACCCACAAAACACCGAATCATGGCGTCCGTCACAAATATACCCCTCCCCAGCATGCCCTGCGAGGTCCAACTCCTCTAATTGGCTGCTGGGGAATAGTGGCTTTGCCAGAACCCCTCTAGCACCACCTGTCGCCCAGGGATGGGATTGCATCCCTGGAACGCAGTCTGACCCACAGGATAGTTCTGAAAGACAGCAGCCTGAAATTTGACAAATTATGAATGGGAGCCAAATAACTCTCCCATTCACCCGCTAACTTTAGCGTAGTGCCCGTACTGAAAGTAAGGGGGCGCTACACCAGCAAACATCTGCATGCCTGGAAATGGTCACTCCATCCAGAGGTGGGTGGGCATACAGTATGTCTGCATTGGGGAAACAATGAGTAAGCAAGGGGAAGGAAGAATAGTTACACTTTAAAGATGAAAAGAGATGAATAAGACACAAAACACTTTTTTTTTTATTCTTTGTAGGTTGAACAGGTTAGATAATAAGCTAAAGCACTGAGGTGTTATGCATAAAGTATACATCAATAATACTTTATTGTATGCACTGGGGGGTTAAACAGGTTGCATTACATTTAGATAATTACAGCAGTGAGATGTTATGGATATAGCATACATCGTTTTAATTGATGCTTTTTTTATGTAGTGTTGGACGAAATGGTTACAGCAGATTTAGTTATTCAGTTAAAAAAGTGTAGCCAGGTGCTTGGTTAAGAATGGAGGGTGAATGAAACACTGGCTGTTGCACTGCAGCTGTTTAAACAAGAGGTGGGGGCTGCTAAGCAGAATTAGTTGAATAGTCAAGCAGCATTGCACTGTGGGGACTGTAATCCGGAACAGAGACTATCCTGTGGAGATCAAAAGCTTTGGAACTACATTCCCCAGAGTGGAGATTGCCAAGAAGAGGGGAAGAGCTGCATTTTCTTAGGCTGTAGAAGACACAGCTTTTTCTTGAGGGAGACCAGAGGCCATATCGCTTTCCATTGTGCACCATCACTGCTGCATATGAGTGGCTTGAGTGGGATCGAGAGTTCTGATTTTAGGGGTGTCAACAGACCAAGTCATCTGGGTGAAGAGTAGTGTTGATTGCGAATATTCGCTACGAATATTGCATATTCGAGTATTCGCGAATAACTCGAATATTGCGGCGAATATTCGCTATGGCGAATATTCGTATTTTTTCAAATTTATTTGTAAAACAGATCACATCCTAGTGATCTCCATCGACGTCTAAAAGCATTGCTGGTATGATTAGAGAGAGACCCTGGGCCGAGTAGCTGATGAGATTCTTTTATGTTGCCGAAAATTCGCATTGCGAATTTTCGGCAACATAAAAGAATCGCATCAGCTACTCGGCCCTTCTTTTGCATCAGAGCCAATCAGAATAACTCGAATATTCGGCAAAAGGAATATTGCACGATTATCTTCTCTGCCCTTCTTTTGCATCAGAGCCAATCAGAATAACTCGAATATTCGGCAAAAGGAATATTGCGCGATATTCCTTTTGCCGAATATTTGAGTTATTCTGATTGGCTCTGATGCAAAAGAAGGGCGGAGAAGATAATCGCGCAATATTCCTTTTGCCGAATATTCAAGTTATTCTGATTGGCTCTGATGCAAAAGAAGGGCGCATCAGAGCCAATCAGAATAACTCGAATATTCGGCAAAAGGAATATCGCGCAATATTCCTTTTGCCGAATATTCGAGTTATTCTGATTGGCTCTGATGCAAAAGAAGGTCGGAGAAGATAATCGTGCAATATTCAGTTTGCCGAATATTGCACGATTATCTTCTCCGCCCTTCTTTTGCATCAGAGCCAATCAGAATAACTCGAATATTCGGCAAAAGGAATATCGCGCAATATTCCTTTTGCCGAATATTCGAGTTATTCTGTTTGGCTCTGATGCAAAAGAAGGGCGGAGAAGATAATCACGCAATATTCCTTTTGCCGAATATTCGAGTTATTCTGATTGGCTCTGATGCGCCCTTCTTTTGCATCAGAGCCAATCAGAATAACTCGAATATTCGGCAAACGGAATATTGCACGATTATCTTCTCCGCCCTTCTTTTACATCAGAGCCAATCAGAATAACTTGAATATTCGGCATATTCGAGTTATTCTGATTGGCTCTGATGCAAAAGAAGGGCGGAGAAGATAATCGCGCAATAGGAATATTGCGCGATTATCTTCTCCGCCCTTCTTTTGTCCCCTTATTCTCCTTTCTTTTAAGTAGAGTTAGTGTAGCGTTAGTGTTTAGTGCATATTAGTTTAGTAATACAGGAAATGATCTCCGTTTATGAGAATTTCGCAATCATTTTCGCATTAGCGAAATTTCGCATTAGCGAAATTTGGCAAACATTTTTTGGGATAAAATAGCACGAATATTCGATATTAGCGAATATTCGCGAATATTCTTCTATATATTCGCGCAATATCGCGAAATCGAATATGGCGTATTCCGCTCAACACTAGTGAAGAGCAGATAATGGACTTATCACTGTGTGACTAGATTGTGAGCTGCAATATCACTGTGATCGGTGAGCTGCTGCTGTTAGGGTTTACTAACACCTGGTAGAGACACTGAGCCTTTTAGAAACTGACCAGTCTTATTGCTGCCTGCAAGCTTGACTGGGACTATTCTCATGTGCACCAACGGTACACCAGGGCCCCAACGCTAGTCAGCTGAGTAAGAACTAAAGACTCCTTCACATCTGCTACACAGAGACCTTTACCTACTGCTTATGTAAAGAAGTGCCTCTTAGGGGACACTGCACTATATTCTAGCCATTCAACTAGAGTACACTCTAAACTAGTTATAGTAATATTATTTACATTGCAGTTAAGGCTTATATACACTGTTTATTGTGCAGAACTCTATTCTGTATTGCCCTGGCATAGTAATTATACTGTCTTCTGTGTGCTCACTTATGCTTAAAGGGACACTAAAGTCAGGGATTAAAAAAAAAAAAAAATAACAAACATGTGATACTTACCTCCACTGTGCAGTTTGTTTTGCACAGAGTGGCCCGGAAACCTGTCTTCTGGGGTCCCTCGGTGGCTGTCTGGGCTCCTCCTCGCAAAAGCTTTCCCTCTTCATGCGAGGGCGCTCGCATGGAGGAAAGCTTTTGCGAGCGCGCTCCCGTGATACAGCGGCGGCCATAGCCGCCGACTGTATCACTCGGCTCCGCCCCCCAGCGCGCCGCGTCATCCGCCCTGATTGACAGCAGCGCTAGCCAATGGCTGCGCTGCTATCAATACGCCCAGCCTAGCCAATCAACGGCCAGGCTGGGAACCGAAGAGGACGACGTGGACGCGCCCGGGAGATTCGAACGGTCAGGTAAGTACAACGGGGGCTCGGGGGGGGGCGGTGCTGCTAGATGTTTTTTTACCTTCATGCATAGGATGCATGAAGGTAAAAAAACGTGTAACTTTACAACCCCTTTAAACCACCATTTATTCTAACCTGTACCAATACATTGAGTTAATTTACCGCTAAACAGTCTTGTGTCTATTTTTTGATACAATTCACAGCCAATTTAAATGCCCTTATAAGTGCTTGAAGTAACTATCATTCAACTATATGTGTCAGGGGGGCTGAGGTTGTACCTTAAAGGGTCACTAAAGGAATTTTTTTTTTTTTACCTTTACATTAACCACTTGCCGACCGCCCACCGTCGTTCTACGTCGGCACTTTAAAGATGGATATCTCGGTAACGGCAGCAGCTGCTGCCACAATCAAAATATCCATCTCTTCAGTGGGCGGTCGGTCAAATGATAATGGCGGTCTCCGCGGCGGATTCGCCGCGAGATCACCGTTATCGGTGGCAGGCGAGGACCCTCCCCTTACCGGAGCCGTCGGTAGCGGCGAAGGCGATCGGGTCCTCTCCCGTGCTCAGTGGGGATGCGAGTGAGCTCTGCTGGGCGGAAGTGACGTCAAAACGTCAGTCCCGCCCAGCGTCTTAAAGAGACTTTTTTTTTTATGTAATTTGAAAAATGACATTTTACATTTTTTTTTTTTTGCATTTAAGCCTAAATATGAGATCTTTTTGACCCCAGATCTCATATTTAAGAGGACCTGTCATGCTTTTTTCTATTACAAGGGATGTTTACATTCCTTGTAATAGGAATAAAAGTGATAATTTTTATTTTTATTTTATTTTAGTATTAAAAATTGGTAAAATACATAAAAATAAATACGAAAACAAAAAAAATTATAAAATCGCCCCGTCCCGACGAGCTCGCGTGCAGAAGCGAACGCATACGCGAGTAGCGCCCGCATATAAAAACGGTGTTTAAACCACACAAGTGAGGTATCGCCGCGATTGTTAGAGCGAGAGCAATGATTCTAGCCCTAGACCTCCTCTGTATCTCAAAAAATGCAACCTGTAGAATTTTTTAAACGTCGCCTATCAAGATTTTTAAAGGGTAAAGGTTTGACGCCATGCCACGAGCGGGCGCAATTTTTTAAGCGTGACATGTTGGGTGTCATTTTACTCGGCATAACATTATCTTTCACAATATGTAAAAAAATTGGGCCAAATAATAAAAAAAGGTGTGACAAAAATACGGTGTGACAAAAAGTATTGCAATGACTGCCATTTTATTCTCTAGGGTGTTAGAAAAAAAATATATATAATGTTTGGGGGTTTTAAGTAATTTTATAGCAAAAAAAAAATGTTTTAGTCTCGTAAACACCGAATCTGAAAAACAGGCTCGGGGCTTAAGTGGTTAATGCAGTGCTGTTTTCATGTCCTCATTTTTCGTTTTTGCTTTGATGTTGCTGTAATTCCTCTCTGTTCTGAACACTTCCTGGTTGTCTGTTTTCTGATAACCACAGTACTGGGAGATTTCTCACTGTGGTCACTAATCAAGGAGTGTGTGTAAAACCCCTCAGCACCAATCCAGTTTCGTTTTACAACCATCACTGCCCTCTATTGGCTCTCTAGCTCTGTACATCAGAGAGACAGGAAACAACAGCAAAAACGAAACTGAAACTGCAGGCACAATATATGATTGATTTCTATCTATTTTTAAAAGGAATCAGTTAACTATTATGTCTCTAGCCCCTGTAAACAGTCATTTCAGCAAAAAAAAAATGTTTTCCTTTACAACTCCTTTAAGTCAATTTGCAGAACAGAGAACTAAAATTACCAAACGGCTCCAGTAGAGGTAGTGCTACACAAGTACAATTTTTAAGCATGGGTTTTATTTGTAATTTTGAAAATATTTCAGGTTCAAAACTTCATATCCTTTCCCTTGAATTGTGGACCTTCAGAACGAACTGCCAAACATGACACCAACATGAATCCGTCTTCCACGTTAGAACAATAAAATTGTTCGGATGCTTTCAAAGGAAAAAACATGTGTAAATTAACAATAGGCATATATTTATAAACTTTTACATTTTAAATTTGCATGTGTAACATCAAAACACCTTTTGATTTAGAGTTTTGACAGTAAATTAATATAAGTTATGTGTGCTTTTGAGGTGCTGGGCATACCCCCATCTATAGAAATTAATATGTGTATAAAGTGTAGTATACATGGAAATCTGTCAGAGTAATCAGAACATTACTGAGTCAAGTTGCCTTAACAGAGTCCCTTTGCTCGATTGCACAAACATGTTTTGAAGTTCCAAACATGTTTTTCCGCCGTTACCACTAGTGACAGACTGCAACTTATCAT
Organism: Rana kukunoris; assembly: GCA_029574335.1. NCBI lineage: Eukaryota > Metazoa > Chordata > Amphibia > Anura > Ranidae > Rana > Rana kukunoris. The sequence continues at coordinate 486,007,949 of CM056049.1, read as the reverse complement.
AGTTGCCAACTGTCCCGTTTTTAACGGGACAGTCCCGTCAAATAGGACTTAGTCCCGGCTAATTGAGCCTGCCGGGACTTGTCCCGGCTAGTGGGGAAGGGGCTTGGCTGTCCCCGCACTGTAATGTACTATTTTTCGCCCCGCCACCGCCACTGGAGGTCCGTGGCCGGCGGAGATAATGTCTCCGCTGGCAGCCATTTTCTAGAAGAGTGACATCGGGGATGCTGATTGGAAGAAGCTGGGTCATGTGACCAGCAGCACACAACCAGGAAGTGTAAGCAGACAGAGCACACGAAGGAAGGAGCTGCTGGGATCTGTGGAGTTCTACTAATAATGACAACAAGGAGGTGATGGGCTGTACTGTGTGTTATATTGCATAGAAAGGAAGTGATTTGAGAGACATAAAGGAGGGGGGTCAGTGGTACATATAATATACACTTATGAGTTTGCTGTGCTGAAGTTGGAGATGCTGTTCCCCTTGTAAAGTGAATGTTGGTATACCTGTGTTCACTTTCAATATGTTGAAAGCTAATGCAAACTTTTTGCAATAATAATAATGCACATACATTTGCAGCACAAACATTATTATTTATTTTTTTTGCAAATGAACCTGCAAAGCATTGCACCTGCTTTAAGTGGCAGTGCCAGCCTCCTACACACTCTTCCCCCCAATGTGATGTCATGGCCATCTTTGAAAAGTTCTAGTAAAGTGCAGAAAATCTATGTCATGTGTAAACATTCCTTTATTCAAGAATATTAAGGCCTATGGGCAGGGATGTCGTGAGCAGGCCTAGAGCCAGGAGTTTGACAAAACATGGAGGAGGACTACAACTACCAGTAGGTGTGTAGCTCTCCTATCAAAGAAGATTTAGCATGGAGGCTTGCACTGTTCGGTCCATTACCCAGCCAATTGTATTCCCCCTTACAAAGGTCCAATGGTGGACAGAAGGTAAAAAGAAAACGGCACAATTTGCACATTTTAAATTGATCTCTGTTTTGCCCATGCAGAGTAAAGCAATATGGTCACTTAAGCACTTGCCTACAGGGCACTTTCACCCCCTTCCTGCCCAGGCCATTTTTCAGCTTTCATCACTGTCACAATTTATATGACAATTGCGTGGTCGTGTAACACTGTAATCAAATTAATTTTTAATCATTTTCTTCACACAAATAGAGCTTTATTTTTGTGGTATTTAATCACTGCTGTGATTTTTATTTTTTACACAAAAAAAAGGCCGAAAATGTTGAAAGATAACGTTTTTCTTACTTTCTCTCAGTAGATTTTGTAAATAAGTAATTTTTCTCCTTCACTGATGGACGCTGATTAGGCTGCACTGATGGGTACTGATAGGCTGCACTGATGGGCACTGATCAGGTGGCACTTATGGGCACTGATGAGAAGACACTAATATTCCGCACTGATAGGCGGCACTGTTAGGTGGCATTGATAGGCGTCACTGATGAGCACTAATGGGAAGCACTGATGGGCATTGATGGGCAGCACTGATGAGCAAGCACTGATGGGGACTGAAAGGCAGCAGTGACTAGCATCACTAATTGGCACTGATTGGTGTAACTGATGGGCACTGATGAGATCTGATTGGTGGCACTGGGGGGCTTTACTGTAATCAGGGCACTAATGATCAGTGCCCTGATTATCTGTCCGGGTCTCCCCTGCGTCAGTGTGAGGCGATGAGAGCCCATCACCGTCACTTCCACATATACATGTGACCAGCTGTGATTGGACACAGCCAATCACAAGGTTAAATAACCGTGTGAATTGCTTATTACAGATATTGCAGGCGTGAGAGCGGCCCTTCTTGGCGCCGTCATATGACGTCCACCTAGAGCAAGAGCAGCACTGTCCCTCCGTCATTTGACCGTGGGCTGGCGGGAAGTGGTTTGAAGAGTATGTAACCCAGTATGTAACATTTCATATTCCTTATACATGCCTGTTGTACCATGTACTTGTATGAAAAGCATTATGTTCTCTCTTTGTAGTGCTTCTTTAGTGTTCCTGACAGTCCCTCTACTATCCTGGTAAAAAAAATGTACCACACTAGACATGAGAACACAGCGTGGTCAGGTTTTTAGCTGGGCTGGGAACTCTGGGTGCTCACATGCCTGCCCCTACCACCTTGATGGCCATTCACTGGGAATTTCAGTGTGCTATAGTACTACTCTGAATGTACTACTACTATGGATGAGGGTTGTAGTAATTCTGGAGATCAAGAAAGCTGCAATAATTCTGTGGATAATGAGGGCAGTAGTACTACTATGTGTAGTACTACTATTTGTGAGGGCTGTAGTAATGCTGTGGATTATGAGGGTTAAAGTGCTGTAGTATTACTATAGATCAGGGTTTTAGTAATTATGTGGGTGATGGGGGTTGTAGTATTGTAATACTACTATGAATGATGGGGGATTGTAGTAATGTTATTGCTGACGAGGGCTGTCATAATCCTATGGAGTATGAGGGTTGTAGTGCTGTAGTACTACTATAGATAAGGGTTTTAGTAATTCTGTGGGTGATGGGGGTTGAAGTACTGTAATACTACTATGGATGATGGGGATTGTAGTAATGCTATGGATGATGGAGGTTGTAATAATTCTGTGAGTGATGTAACACTACTATGGTTGATGAGGGTTGTAGTATTGTAACACTATGGTTGATGAGGGTTGTAGTATTGTAACACTATGGTTGATGAGGGTTGTAGTATTGTAACACTACTGTGGCTGATGGGGGTTGTAGTACAACAGTTTAATTTAAAGTTATAAAAGTCTTAAGTCCCAATGTTCCCCTTTACATCAGAGTCTGCAGGATTTCCTCTTATAGCGCAAGGGAGAACTCTGCGGACCCTGATGTAATTTGGAACTCTGATGTAAATGGGAGCGCAGAGCCCCCCCTTACATCAGAGTTCCCCCTTAGATCGTGATCTGTGGCATCGTCCTTTACATCAGGGTTCGCAGAGTTCTCCCTTGCACTGTAATGGGGAATGTTGTGCTGGCTGTGTTGTATTAACCTGACCTTCATGTAAATAGAGAAATAATTTTTTTGACTTTTGTTTAACTTAAACACATTGCTAATAGCACTCGCAACGTGTTTATAGTTCAAATACTAAAAGTTGAACAGTTTAGCACCGAAAACAGACATTTTACGTGCTTTTTTGAAGTGCCAGTAAAAAATTGGTGTCGTTCGTAATTTTTAGGCATCTTGCCAGTAAATTAATAGCTGTGCTGCAAAGTGTCCCTGGAAATTTTTTTCAAATGTTGGCAACTATGACTTATGTAATTTTTCATTTTGCTCCTAGTTCATCTTTAGATGCCAGATGTGACAGCTTTCCTAGGTATATTTAAAATATTTGCAGTTAAAGGGTAGAGAGGCAAACATTTTCATTCTGTAGAGCATAACCCTTGTTAGTTTTTTCTTTTTGTCTCTGTATCCCATTTGGGTGATTTTCCTTCACTTCCTGTCCCATAAAAGTGAGGGAGAATCCCTCCAAAGTGAGGGAATCCCAGGGTGTCACCAGAACTAGTGTCCCTATTGGAAGAGTTCCCCTCTATGAGGGTTCTGATGCCAACCCAACATTTTGTATTTTCTTTTTTACCTTTGATGATAATGGTAAACAGGACAAGTAGAGAGGGTGAATCTCCCTAATCAGATACAGACGGCAATATAAACTGATAGGCGTGCTAATCCCTCTCTAATTCTATCCAAAACTTGAAAAATAAATAAAAATGTTGCCTTTAGTTAAAGGAACACTAAAGGTTTGTGTTTTATTAGATCAATTGATTGCTGTAAGCTAGAGCATTTAAATATCACTTACCTCGTTTTTCCTTTTGACCTCCAAAATACAGTAATCCAGGTTTGAAAATGCCATTTCCTGTCTCTCCTCTTCTTGCTTTCCACCAGCATCTAAGCGGTTTTGCATGGTGGAAAGCAGAATGTGCTCACCCCCTCCCTATGACTACAGCCCTGCGTGAAGATGCTCTCTTATCCCTCACAGGCATGGAGGCTAAGCCTAATGGGAACTGTAATTCCCATTAGACCGTGATGTAGCAAGAATGAATGTGCACCGCAAACCAGGAACTATACGATTCAGGAGTGATGGAGGTGAATAAAACAGCTGGATCTCAACAGGTATCAAACTAGTTATAATGCAAAACATTACTTTTTACTTTATCAGCTACTGTCAGACTTTAATTTAAGAGGAAAATATATTTGTCTTTACAACCCCTTTAACCACCTGTCCACCGCCCACCGTCAAATGATGGCGGGCGGAGGACTCCATTGTTCTGACAGCGCTCTGCGGGGATCCCGTGCGAGTGCCCGGCGGCAACGATCGCCGCCGGGCACACGTGATTGCTCAGTAACTGAGCGGGGACATGGAGCTCTGTATGTAAACACAGAGCTGCACGTCCCTGTCAGGGAGAGAGGAGAGCGGTTGTGTCCCTTGTACATAGGGACACAATCGGTCACCTCCCCCAGTCACCCCCCCTCCCCCTACAGTTAGAACACTCATAGGACACACATTTAACCCCTTCCCCGCCCCCTAGTGGTTAACCCCTTCACTTCCAGTCACATTTATACAGTAATCAATGCATATTTATAGCATTGTTTACTATATAAATGTAAATGGTCCCAAAAATGTCACAAAAGTGTCCGAAGTGTCCGCCATAACGTCGCAGTCCCAATAAAAAAATCGCAGATCGCCGCCATTAATAGTAAAAAAAAAAAAAATGCCATAAACTATCCCCTATTTTGTAATCACTATAAATTTTGCGCAAACCAATCGATAAACACTAATTTTTTTTTTACCAAAAATATGTAGAAGAATACGTATCGGCCTAAACTGAGGTAAAAAATATTTTTTTTATATATTTTTGGGGTTTTTTATTATAGCAAAAAGTAAAAAATATTGCATTTTTTTCAAAATTGACGCTCTATTTTTGTTTATAGCGCAAAAAATAAAAACCGCAGAGGTGATCAAATACCACCAAAAGAAAGCTCTATTTGTGGGGAAAAAAAGGACGCCAATTTTGTTTGGAAGCCACGTCGCACGACTGCGCAATTGTCAGTTAAAGCGACGCAGTGCCGGAAGCTTAAATTTCGTCTGGGCAGGAAGGGGGTGTAAGTGCACAGTAGGTAAGTGGTTAAACAAATGTTAATATAACCAACCATATTACCTTTTGCCAGACTCCAAAAGCTCAAAGCCTTCATTAATACGGATAAAAGGTAGTGTATGGCTTACTAATCCATCCAAATTAAATTTATTTGCCAAATAGTCAGACACCAGTTTGGGAACACATTCTTTACTTTTCCAACCTGAAAATCAGACCATAATAATGTGAAAATACAGAATCAGGTATACATATAAATATTACCTCATAATACAGTTAACAGTTTTTTAAAGTGGAAGTATTTATTTTAACTTGTACCTACAGGTAAGCCTATAATAAATACAGTATCTCACAAAAGTAAGTACACCCCTCACATTTTTGTAAATATTTTATTATATCTTTTCATGTGACAGCACTGAAGAAATGGCATAGTCGTGCCATCCCTTCAGAGCTCTGTGCCGTGGCTGTGACATCATCGTGGCCCAGCCAGTCAGTTGGACGGAGCACCTGGAAGCAAGACCGGGTGAAGATGGAAGCCCTGTCAGAGGTGACAGCGTGCCGCTGGAGGGCTTGATTTTAAGCTAAGCATTTCATAATGTGCGGTGGTTTACTACCGCTTTAACCACTTAAGGACCGCCTACTGAACATTTACGTCAGCAGAATGGCACGGCTGGGCACATCAACGTATATATACGTTGGTTCTAGTACCCAGCCGTGGGTCCCGGTCCGAAGCTCCGGGACCGGGGGACTCGCGGACCCGATCGCCGCTGGAGCTGAAGAACGGGGAGAGCCGTGCTTCACTGTGGCCGCAGCATCGATCACGTCATCCCTGTTATAGGGGGACGTGATCGATGACGTCACACCTACAGCTACACCCCCCTACAGTTGTAAAAACACGCAGGGAACACACAAATCCTACAGCGCCCCCTTGTGGTTAACTCCCAAACTGCAACTGTAATTTTCACAGTAAACAATGCAGTTTAAATGCATTTTTTGCTGTGAAAATGACAATTGTCACAAAAATGTGTCAAAATTGTCCGAAGTGTCCGCCATAATGTCGCAGTCACGAAAAAAATCGCTGATCGCCGCTATTAGTAGTAAAAAAAAAAATTATAAAAATGCAATAAAAACTATCTCTTATTTTGTAAACGCTATAAATTTTGCGAAAACCAACCGACAAACGCTTATTGCGATTTTTTTTTAACCAAAAATAGGTAGAAGAATACGTATCGGCCTAAACTGAGGGAAAAAAAATTATATATATTTTGGGGGGATATTTATTATAGCAAAAATTAAAAAATATTGATTTTTTTTCAAAATTGTCGCTTTTTTTTGTTTATAGCGCAAAAAATAAAAACCGCAGAGGTGATCAAATACCACCAAAAGAAAGCTTTATTTGTGGGGAAAAAAGGACGCCAATTTTGTTTGGGAGTCACGTCCCACGACAGCGCAATTGTCAGTTAAAACAACGCAGTGCCGAATCTCAAAAAGGGGCAAGGTTCTTTACCTGCATTTTGGTCCGGGTCTTAAGTGGTTAAACATTATTCAGCTAACTTTTGAAAAGAGTAAAAAGTAGCCTCAACAGTCTCCCAATACCTGAGAAAGGAATTGCAAGGCAAGGTTGTACTTATTATGGTTAATAAATCACACCGCATAAAAAAAAAAAGCTTTTTGACCAACATTTTAATCCTGGCATGTAAAGAGATTTTTTAAATAAGGGCAAATATAGCAATGTAAAAATAAAAAAATAAAAATGTGTTATATTGCTGCTGGTTCCATTAGCTTTTTTTCTTAAGCCTTGTACACACGATCAGATTTCAGTCGGATAAATTTGTGAATTTTTGGCCGAAGGGCGTTGGCCGTGAACTTGTTCTGCATACAGACGCCAGAACTTTTTCAGCCAACATACACAAAACTACGTTGGCAACTTCTGCTAATATTGTCTAATGGTTAGCATTGGTTCGGTCATTATGAGAAAGCTTTAAACTATTTGTGAAGAACTTCTCCTCTTCCTTAATAAACGGGTCCCATTTGTGGCCAGCTGTAATTCTGTTCACCTAAAGAATACACTGCACACAAAAACAAACATTGTATTTGTGTGTATTGACTTCGCTTTGATACCTCCAAAAATACAGCCTTTCCATGTACGTCCTGTAAAGAGTAGATAGGGATCAAACGTTATGTGGGCATTTGCAGGGGCACCTCCTATAATTACGCTGGTCCCATATCCTAGCTGTGTACACTCCAGGGCAGATTTCTGCATAAAAAATAAAAAAACACAAACCATAATCAAATTTATTCAGCGCTTCACTAACAACATGCTTATATGTATTTAATAAAATATAATAAACTACAATTATATATATATATATATATATATATATATATATATATATATATATATGTATATATACACACACATACTGTATACACAGAAACAAATTAGGAAGTCCAAATAAAGCAGAAGCAAATAACAGAAATAAAAGTAATGCGGGGAGGACCTGCCATAGTAGTCTGTGGGGAAGAAGAAAAAACGTATCAGTGAAACAGCATAAAAGCTATTAGAGAAACACTTCTAGAAATACTCCTAATGCTCCTTTCCATTGATTACAAAGGCCGAGAGTAGGGTTCAGCGAACCTATTTACTGTAAGTTCGGGTTCGAGTTCGGTGTTTGGCAATGTAATGGCGCGCTGCAGGGCAGCCAATCAACATTTGTTTAACTCGGGTGACCTAGAAGCCATCACAGCCATGCCTACTAATGGCATGGCTGTGATTGGACAGTGCAGCATGTGACCCAGCCTCTATATAAGCTAGAGGCACATAGCACAGCACGTCACTCTGCTTCAGATAGGGTAGGGAAAGGCTGGTGCTGCTGCTGCTCTGAGGGAGAGAATTAGATAGGAGTCAGACTCAGTCCTGCTTCAGAAATCAAATTACTCAGCGATCTACATAGCACAGCAAGTCACTCTGCTTTAGATACTTTAGGGAAAGGTTCCTGGTGTTGGTTTTAGGGAGAGAAATAGATAGGAGTCAGTCCTGCTTCAGAAATCAAATTATACCAGCACTGCATATGTTACTGTGTTACTGTGAGATACACACTTTAGATACTTTTCTTCTATTGTGCTATTCAAAAAACATCCATTTAGGGCAAAAGATTATTATTTGTTTATTTTTAAGTATTTTATGTTATTTAAAGTTATTTCCCTATCCACATTTTGCTGCCATCTGCAGCCCTCTACCCATTTCCATTACTTTTTTAGAGACATTTTAGTATTCAAAAGTTCTGGTCCCCATTGACTTCAATGGGGTTCGGGTTCAAGTTCGGGTCCCAAACCCAGACTTTTTTTGAAGTTCGGCCAAACCCATCAAACCCAAACATCAAGGTATCCGCTCAACTCTAGCCAAGAGCACTGCAGTAAGTAAACCTGTCCTGACAGAAATATATGGTTGTTTCTAAGTTACTGCCCCAAAAATAGCACACAGATCATAAGGTTCAGTGAAGTCATACCTGTTTGGGCTTAAGCTGGCCCATACACATATAGATTTTTTTATTCAACCTGTGGGCTGAACGAAAAAATAAATCTTGCTAATTCCTCCATCCACGCTAAACAAGGCCGATGGACCTATCTCCCACTATGGCTAGTTTATTTTGAGAGACGGACCCACTGGTTGGATGCAGCCACTGTTCGGTAACAATTTTCCGGTTTTCAGTTGAAGGATGTTAAATGGGCGGGGGCCAACAGGGCCACCACTAAGAAAATGTTGGCAGGTTCCTCAGGAACCGTTAGAAATGTGTACAGTGTGTAGCCAGCATGCATGTCTAGAAGTATTGAAGCAACAGAGTCAGTGTGATAGCCAAACGGAGTCAGTGTGATCCCTAAAAGCCAGGTTTTCTTTAGGGGAGGTAACTAAAGTGGCAGGGCTCCAGAGTTAGTAAGATATATAAAATGAACACTTTGGGTTCCCTAGATGTCTGGTTATAAGTGATTATGATAGATTTATCTCTTTACAGAAAGGATAGGATTCATTCTGTTACACATTATTGTTATTAAAACTTTCTTTCCATAAACTAGCTTGTAATTTATCTTTAGCAATCTTTAATGTCACCTGTGTCAAATCTAAATATGGCAACCAGGGGCGGACTGACCATTCGGGCTCCTGGGCACTGCCAGAGGGCCCCATGCCACTAGGGGGCCCCATCAGGGTTTCCAGCCTCAGTAAAACCAGGGACAGTAAGTAAAAATCTGTGTTTTTTAAAAAAAATCACAAGATTATAGCTGCCCCGCCTCCCAAGTACCTTTTCAGTAAGTGTATTCTGTGTGCATGTATACTGTGTGTGTGTATATTGTGTGTCTGTGTGTTTATACTGTGTATGTATACTGTATGTGTGTGTGTATACTGTGTGGCCCCATAATCTATTGCACGGGGGCCCCATAAGTTGTCAGTCCGCCCCTGATGGCAACCTGGCAACAGACCATCTCAGATCTTTTTTTTGACAAGGAAATTGCAGAAAGCATTATGATCAGTAACCTCCCCTTTATTGATGGAGAAGCTAAAAAAAAAAAAAAAAAAACGGGTGAAATGTTCAGACAACTTCAGACATTAAAGTTTTCTTACTAAACAACTAATCAAGCAGAACAATGGCAACCTTTGAACTGACATACCATAGTATCTGTACTGCCAATGCATTCAAAGGAATAATGCACTCCATGTCCTGTCATTTCGATTATCACCTCCTGGATCGGCTTCTTATTATCATTGGGATTGATGCAGTCAGTGGCTCCAAACAGCTTTGCCTTTTCAAACTTGCTGCTGTTTATATCTATAGCAATAATTCTTGATGCACCAGAAACTTTACATCCAATAATGACTGACAGTCCAATGGCACCCAATCCAAATACAGCACAAGTAGTACCAGGCTCCACCTGTACAATTACAAAGCACCGTTAAATGATTGTAACATTAAACTTAGATATTACCAGCAAAATTCTATCCCTGGGGGCTGGGGCTGCTCATACAAATCATATTTGCAAGAAATGAAACCAGGTTGACATTCACTTGTAATCATCATTCAGTGAAGGAGTTAAAACATATCTAAACCCAAAAACAAAACATGACATATTTCAGGTCATCAGTCCTGATTTAAGGTAGCTACATTAGTTTTCTTTTTATAATGTTTTTAGGTTCACCTGGTAAACCTAAAAATAACACACCTTCTTACCCAGGGTGACTCATTCACTAAATCCATGAACAAAACCATGTTTGCTACTAAACTACCCTCCTAATTTGAACTTGTAACCCTTTGTCCACTCTTTAAATCTATTACATAGTAATTGGATGTAGTTGACAGAAGATAGCTGGGAGAACGTTCTAATACTCTTTGTAATACTGTATAAATTCAGTGCACATGAAGGTATGGGACATTGGAACTCTGACAAAATACTGTATTTATTGGCGTATAACACTCACTTTTTTACCCTGAAAATAGAGGGTAAACTGTGCCTGCGTTTTATACGCAGGGGGCTGTGGAAAGTTTTTTTCCTGAAACTTCCCTCTTAAAGTTAGGGTGCGTGTTATACGCTGATAAATACGGTAAACAGATATCTTTCGTACTTATAGAAAGTGCGTTTAGATGAAAAAGAAACACATTTACTGTGTCTAAAAAGTGGTAATCTGCAATTTATAAAATTTGTGTTTAGATATACTTTAACAGAAAAACATCCAACAAACGCAGCAAAGTGTATTTTATTGCTCACAGAAATTTTCCAATATACTGGAAAATCTCTACAGCTATTTAAAGACTATTCCCACCATAGAAGAGGGAACCATTCTTTCATTGTCTTGTCAAAGTGAAAATAAAATGTCCTTGTCTCCAATATAAAATTGTAAATAAAGCCTTTATCTGAAAAGAGTGTAAGTACCTTTCTGTTTTTTGGGTTGGTAAATACTGCTTCATTGATAAGGAATCATCCCCAGAAGTCTGCTGAGAGACCAATACTACCGGGAGTGCCGATTTCATGTGTTCCCCGCTGTGCTCAGTGGTTTATCCTACCGAACTTTATGTTCATGTGTTTAAAGTGGCATGTTAGGGTTAAGGGCTAGGGTTAGGTTTAAGGGCTAGAGTTAAATAGTAGCGTTAGGGTTAAGGGCTAGGGTTATGGTTAAATGTTAAGAACAGGCTTTAAGGAAATCCAACACAGTTATTTTAGGTAAAGGACCATCTAGTCATCATAGAAAGGCTAAAAGCCGTCATCTCTACTCCTTAAAGAGGAGGTCCGGGAATTTTTTATTAAAAGCCAGCAGCTACACATACTGCAGTTGCTGGCTTTTAATAAATGGACACTTACCTGTCCTGGAGTCCAGCGATGTCGGCAGTAAGATTCCGGGCGTGAAGCCAAAAGGGAACCCGGTAGTGTAGACTTTCGGCTTCATGCCAGGAACCCTACTGCGCATGCGAGAGGCCCACTCCTCTCTCCTATTAGCTCGGCGGCCAAGGGAAGAGGAGGGGGAGCCCAGCGGTAACGCCACGGCCGCGGCCGGACTCCCGGAAGTAGGAAAGGATACCAGTCTTTCACAGGAATCCGATGAGTTTGTTAGGTTGGAGAGCTGCTTTAAAGCCAGGGGTGTTAAACTCAGAGGTTAAAGGAGGCTAACCAGACAACCAAGCTCACTAAGCAGGATAAACCAAAACAATTATGGTATAGTACAGGGGTGCCCAACCTTTTGAAGCACGAGAGCCACTTAAGCGACTTGGTAACCGGTCGCGGGCCACAATAAAACGGAGCGGCAGGTCCATGTCTGCTCTGCATATGACACGAAGAACAGCCCACTATATTTCTGCCTTTCCTGCACAAGACTTCTATTATATTCTGCAGGTTTGGTGCATTTTCAGACAGCTCACTAAACTCGCAGGTAATAACAGTAGTGTATGGCTCAGTGCAGGTAACCCGCAGGTGCGCTACTCTGCATTTGCAGGTCAGTTTGAAAGCAGCTCAGTAACCACTGCAGAACAGATATGCCCATATATACACTGTGATTTTAGTAATAAACTGACCTTTAATAACATTATTCTATTCTAAACCATCCCAGAGCAGGAGGTCGTGGGCCACATCAGAGGGCTCCGCGGGCCATATGTGGCCCGCGGGCCATGTGTGACCCCCGGGCCACTAGTTGGGGACCCCTGGTATAGTACATCTTAATAGCCCTGAGGGTTTGACGAGTCCCCTGAAACTATTAGAGGATTTCACATGGTCAATGTGAATAAGGTAAGAGCGTGCTAGAAGACACTACCACAAGGATAGGCAGAAAGTATGTTTAGATCATAGCCCCAAACCTGTGGGATGGGGACCACCAATGAGCAGTAAGTTTTAAAAGAGTGCTCAACATGTTCTCTGATACCACAGGGGACTCTGGTGTCTGCAGAAGAAAATTATGTGGCCATCTACCCAATGAAGCATTGACAGCTTGACCAAGAACCAGGAATCGTAGCTGGAATGCTAAGAGTAAAGACAAAATCAAAGAAAGGGCTTTGCCTAACAGACTAAAGCACTATCTCAATGGGGCTTTCATGCTGGGCATCATCCAGCACAGGGCTCTGACAACTTATTCTGTTGCAGGGGTACCTCACACTCCTAAAAATTAAGGCACTGCAACACTAATGCCCTGTACACACGATAGGTTCGTCTGATGAAAACAGTCCGATGGACCGCTTTTATCAAACGAACCGATTGCGTGTGGGCCCCATTGGTGAAAAAAAAAGAACCTGTTTTAAAATTTTCTGATGGTTAAAAAACCGATAGAAAAAAATGATCGTCTGTGGGGAAATCCATCGGTCAAAAATCCATGCTCAGAATCAAGTCGACGCATGCTCGGAAGCATTGAACTTCATTTTTCTCTTTGCACGTCGTTTTGTTTTACGTCACCGCGTTAGACATAATCGGATTATTAACTGATGGTGTGTAGGCAAGACTGATGAAAGTCAGCTTCATCGTATATCTGATGAAAAAATCCATCAGACCGCTTTGATCAGATGAACCAATCGTGTGTACAGGACATTAGGAAACTTTGAGGAGGATCATGGAATATGGGGAAGTGCCCATGTTTCAAAAACAGGGAGCATTCCTGGGGGAGGGGGCCCAAATGGGACACAGCTCCAGAACTTGAAATATCATAAGGGCTTGAGGTTGGAATAACCCAGAGAGTCTGAGGTAGGTCTGATCCTCCAAATGCAGGATAGAACACACTGTATCCATAAGACCAGACACAGCGCCCTAGAAATTTCAGGGTGATGGCAGGTGACTGCCTGACTCAAAAACAATCTATTCTGAAATAGACTGGGAATTGGGACGATGTCTCTAAGTCAGAGATAGCAACAGGAAACAGTGGTCCAGCCTGATCAAAGTCCTCTGGAGAGTAATTGAAAAAAAAAATTGAATACTATAACTGATGAATTAGGGACAAAACATATTTTGCTAAGCATCACAGCCAACCAGAAGATACAGCAAGGATACGGACAGCATTGGGGCTTTGTGGAATATGTGCATGAGTACCATGCTTGAAATTAGAACCAGTTAGCAAGTAGCATGAAGGTAACTGCTACTCTCTTATGTCACTCCCACATTCCACACTTGATTATTGATAATGATTCCATGCATTTCACTAAAGTACCAAAAGTGGAGTGTAAGGCCGCGTACACACGATCAAATTTATTTGCTGAAACTGGTCCAACGGACCGTTTCAGCAGACATCTCCGATCGTGTGTACGGGCTAGCGGACATGTTTTCCCAGCGGACAAATTTCAAAGCATGCTTTGAAATTTGTCTGCCGGAGACATGTTCGTCGCATATGTCCGCTGGTTAGTACACTAACCAGTGGACAGAAATCTCCGTGCATGCATCGAATGGATTCGAAGCATGCGTGGAAGTATTTTACTTCCTGGAGTGGTGACGTGGCGGCGTCAACGTCACCGCCACGTCACCGCGTCCTCAGCCCGAGGGGAGTTTGGTCCGATGGTGTGTACACGCCATCGGACCAAAATCCGATGAGACATGTCCGCTGGAAACGGTCCGTTGGACATGTTTGAGCGGACATGTCTCATCGTGTATACACGGCCTAAGAGGTGAGAGGGAGCATGCAAAATCCTAAAATTTCAAACCAAATTTAAGATTTACATAGCAAGTTTTCCAAGCTTCATTACTCCCAGAAAACTAGGGCAGATTGGTGAAGGAAATTCAATCTCTCAACCAGCAGCTTGAAATACCTCAGTGAGCTGCCAGGACCAGCAGAGATCCTCCAGCCAGGAATGTGAATGGCTCCCAAAGTGATGAGGAAAAGCCCATGGTCTTTGGCTCTGCATATTTAGTGGCATCACCTGCTGGCCACCTCTTAATTGCGGACCATGTTTTTTTTTCTTTTCTTTTGATCTGTTGAGGTCTTCTTTCTTTGTTCCCTGATTGATTGACTTGAGCTGTGCATGTGTTGGGGTAAGCCCGTCCACCCCTGATTGGTTGACAATCTCCGATCGTGTGTACGGGCTAGCGGACATGTTTTCCCAGCATGCTTTGAAATTTGTCCGCCGGAGACATGTCCGTCGGATTTGTCCGCTGGTTAGTACACTAACCAGCGGGCAGAAATCTCTGCGCATGCGTCGAATGGATTCGACGCATGCGTGGAAGTATTTCACTTCCTCGTTTTGTGACGTGGCGGCGTAAACGTCACCGCCACGTCACAGCGTTCCCTGGCCGAGGGGATTTTTATCCGATGGTGTGTACACACCGTCGGACGAAAATCCGGAGGAGACATGTCAGCTGGAAACGGTCCGTCGGACATGTTTCAGCGGACATGTCCCTCTGTGTGTACGCGGCCTTACACTGGCCACACAGAAAAGTTATCATGGATCCTTCAGTCATTTTTTGTTGTTTTAACTTTGGATAGTAAAACATTTTTCTTCTGCCAGTAAATACGTTATACAGCCCACTTCCTGTTTCTTGTCTGGTAAAAAGCCTAGGCTTATGCCCTCATGCAAAGCTCTCTTTCTCACTCTTGTGAGATTTTGCCAGGAAGGGAGGGACAAGAGTCATGAGAGGGCCAATGAGAGCTGCAATGCTGGAGGTGTGTATCTGTGTAAATCACGGAAGTGAACAGGCAGCAGCTTCAGCTGCCCACAGTAAAAATGGTTGCAGCCAGGCTAAATGGAGGGAGATTTCTGCAGCATATTTGGCAAGTACAGAATCACAGTATATATAAAATATGCAAAGTGGTAAGAGAGAAGCTTCAGAATGGCAAATATGTTTTTATTACAAATTGTGTGAGCAGACTGCAGTTCCTCTTTAAAAGTATGAGTTTTTTTTTATTCATACTTACCTCGGTGGATGGAGCATCAGACAGATGCCGCATCTATCCCCCGCTTGCTCATCTAGCAGCAATAGGGTCGTTGGTTCAAATCCCGACCATGACACCATCTGCCTGGAATTTACATGTTCTCCCTGTGCCTGTGTGGGTTTCCTCTGGGTACTCCAGTTTCCTCCGACACTTCAAAGACATGCTGGTAGGTTAATCAGATCCTGTCTATAAATTGGCCCTAGTATGTGTATGTGTTTGTATGTGTAGTATGTGTATGTGTTTGCAAGCGCGTCGGGATCCTTTGGGGGTAAGACCAGATACCTCTCAACTCAAGTGACAAGCTGAATCTAGAGGAAGGGGACAGCGAAAAGTGACAAGCTTCATCTGGTGACGTGGCAAGCTGCATATGGTGACAGGTGACGTGGCAAGTGACACTCTCAGGGCTCCCACTGATTCAGCATTATGGCGAGTTGAACTATTTAATTTTATATTACAATGTAATAATAGAAATCACCCTGACACCATATCAACCACAGTGCTGTGATTATTGATGCACCAACACCAGCCATTGCCTTGACAAATTGCTTGCAAAAATCCACATTTCGGAGCCATAAAGTTCTTCAGCTAGTTTGTTTTGCCTCATATCAATAGCGTTTATGTTGTGTTTCTTTTCTTCATTCTATATAACAACTAGGGATGAGCTTCGCGTTCAATACGAACGTATGTTGGACTCGAACATTGAATTTCGTCGAACGTACGAACAGACAAACAAAAGCGGTCGTTCGCGCCAAATTATGGAAATAATATGGCAATTATGGCTCAGGGCTTTAGCACACACCCCACACTATATAAGGCCGCCTGCTGGGCGGCCTTGTGTAGTGTGTTCCGACTTGTTAATGAGAGCAGTCAGAGAGACAGAGAGATTGTCTTTTTAGATAGCTAGATAGAGCAGGCAGGCAGGCTAGTCAGTTTAGCTTAATTTACAGTCTGCAGAGAATATATATACATCCCTAGGAGTTGTACATATATTTATACACTGTATAGCTTAGATAGATCAGTTCTTCCTAATTTACTGGCAGACAGGTGATTGTGCTATTTAAAGATGTTATCACAGGTATAGACACCCAGCAGGTACAATATTTAAAGGAATTTTATTTAAATTTTTTTAATTTAAGCATCACTAAAATGGCTCATCCTGGAGCAGTGATTTTATCAATGTTTAAATAAAAAAAAAATGAAAGATTCCTTTAAATATTGTACCTGCTGGGTGTCTATAGTTTGCCTGTGAAAACATCTTTGAGACCCCGGGTCTTGCTCGAGGGAACATGTATCAATGGAAAAAAGTTTTAAAAACGGTCACTTTTTCAGGAGTCCTGCTCCTGAAAAAACAACGTTTTTTTAAACTTTTTTCCATTGATACATGTTCCCTGGGGCAAGACCCGGGTTCTCAAAAACGTTTTCCAACAATAACTTGAATATTGGTCTTTGAAATTAGCTTTTTTAATTTGAACGTTCGAGTCCTATAGACCAGGGTTAAAAATTTCAAGTCCTGAGCTACTAGCCAGGCCTCAAGAGTTACTCGCCACCAGTTGCCCCGCCTATTGTCTGCGATTATCTCATAGAATGACACTGTTAAATGTTTTATGCAAAATCAAGTTACACAATAAAATATTACCAACAACAACTTTAACAAACAGTGCTCAAGCTGAACTGTTGGACACTTACATAGAGCACAAGGAGAAGAAAACTGCACAAACTGGAAGGCTGCCGCTCTCATGTCAGGGCAACTTTCAGTGAGCGCTGCACCGGAGTGGCAATTTTCGCAATCCTCCACCTCACTCATTACTTTGTGCTCTCCAGCTACATTGGTCGGGGGAGGGGGGGGGGGCAAGCTCAGAGAGGTCATACTCTTAGGTCCCATGGCTTAATGAGAATTGTAAGGAGAGCACCTGTGTACTGCTCTGCCTGTGAGCGGCTCACCAGACTACTTTTCCCGAGCATGCACCTTTCCTCTTCGGCCGCCAATCTCATCGGGACTCTAAGTGTAGGCACAGGTTGGAGGGAGATTGGTCATGTAGCCCTGTCATCACTCGCCCCCAGCTAAAATCCACTCGCCAAATGCTAGTAGGCGAGTGGAAATTTTGAGGGCTGCTATAGACTACAATGGGGTTCTAAATGTTCACGCGAATGGTCGGTCTGTTCGACGGTTCTGGTGCGAACCGAACGCGGGTATGTTCGGCTCATCCCTAATAACAACTTACATCAAATGTGCATATATGCATTGCATTCCTTTAAGCACATTCCTCCCTCAATAACATTATGCCCTTTGATGCCACTATTCAACAAGAAATCTAATGTTGTATAGGCTGTTCCATCACAAAGAAAAGAGGTAAAGCATCACAAAATATATATATATATATATATATATATATATATATATTTACTTTTTTCCCCCTACAGTGGGGTTGATTTACTAAAGGAAAATCCACTCTGCACTACAAGTGCACTTGGAAGTGCAATCACTGTAGATCTGAGGGGAAGATCTGAAATGAGGGGAATCTCTGATGATTTTATCCAATCATGTGCAAGCAAAAATGCTGTTTTTTATTTTAATTGCATGTCCCCCTCAGATCTACAGGGACTGCACTTTAGGGGGGGGCACTTCTAAGTGCACTTGGAAGTGCACAGTGGATTTGCCTTTAGTAAATAACCCCCAATGATTTACTAACACATGTGTATGGTGTTGATTTACTAAAGACGGATAGACTGTGCACTTTGCAAGTGCAGTTGTACTAATTTTTTCTAGAGCTTAATGAATGTGGGGAAGCTATAATTTGTAAAGAATACCAAATCAGGTGCAGCTACTTACACAGTAGTTCCTAAAGTTAGATACAAAATGCAGAACTTATTAACAAGGTTATAAAAAGTGAGAGACATTAAATGCTTAACTTGGCAGTGTTGACAGCAGCTCCATATCCAGTGGGAAAACCGCATCCAAAAAGACAAGCCTTGTCCATTGGAGTTTTGTCATCAATTTTTGCAACAGCATCAACAGGCACTACCGTGTATTCAGAAAAAGTGCTTGTCCACAAAAAATGATACACAACTTTCCCTTTGCATGAAAACCTGGTTGTCTTGTCGGGCATTACATTCTGAGATTCACTGATACTATATTGGAATGACAGAAGAAGGAAGAATAATCAAGCAAATACATTTAAACACTGAATTTATATATATATATATATATATATATATATATATATATATATATATATATATATATATATTTATTTTTTTACAGTTACACATTAATAATCAAGCCTATTTCTACTACTGTATATACAAGAAAACAACCAGGCTGATGTATATAAACTGTGGCCAAAAAATTGAGCCTTTCCATAAAGAAAACTAATGAAAACTGATCACATGCTATTGGCAGCAACTCAGATTTTAGTTTTCATAAATCAACCTTTACTACTTTACTTCTAAATCATTTTTCAACCACTTTCAAATCTTTATTTTTGTCAGGGGAATTATTTAAAACCCACAAAAACGTTTATATTCTCAAAGCAAAGGCCCTTTAGAATTAATAGATGGTAGTTTCAAATTTTTTTGGTCACACAGTATTTGCCCAACTGTTTATCAAATCCATATTTTTTTGGAAAAAGTACACTAAAATTAGTTTTAGTGCACACAAACATGTTTTAATCCCCAACTTTGTACAAAATAAAAGGATGAGATTCTTTTATTTTATTTCCATACATTTTTATTGAAGCAAACACGAGAATAAACATGTAAGGCACATGTTAGACAGTTATGTATCAAAGCAAATAGAATACAAAATGTTGTAGGAAAAGACAAAATACACTTGTAAGGTAAAACTGGATTAGATGATTTCCATTTCTCTTTGATATACATCCTGTAGTGGGTGGATAATATATGACAAAGCAAAACAACCCTATTGAGGTAATAGTAATGATATGTTTTTTAATGTTTTCTATTCATTGTCTACTTATATAGGGTGCTATTACTGTTTATGAAGAGGGAGGGAGTAAAGTTTGGGAAAGGGAAGTTGGGTAGGAAGGAGATGGAAATAAGAGCCACGCATATTACCTCACTTCCGGGTACCGCCAGCTGGAACGCAGTTGGAGCGCACGCTGCGATCTCCAGCTGGGCTGCTTGTACCGTGCTACTACTTCTTTGTTTTTTATTCATTACGCCACTAGTCATTTACAAGCTGGTGTGCAGTATTTTTATCAGTTTTTTTTGGTGTTTTATAATAAATTAAATGTTGGTACTACACCATGAGAGACAATTGTCTATTTTCCCTGAGGTTACTGGATATTTGCTGGAGCCAAAAGATTTTAAGTTTTTTGGATTCTTTGGGAAAAGTTTGGACACAGCAGATCGGTGAAATAGGATGCTGGATACCTGAGATCTGACTTTATACGCTTCAGCCCTGTAGGGGTTACTGGAGCTGGTGAGTGGGGACCCTTTTGGGGGAGTATCTGTAGTCACTTCAGGACCCTTTGCTGAGTTGGAGCACCCCTCACTGTGGGATCATCTACTGATCTGGGTTATTCACTTGTGGAGGTTCAACACTGGACCATTAGTGGACAACTTATTTATTTATTGGACTTTTTTTTCCTTGTGGACACACTTATGTGGTGTGGTTAATCACGTTATTTTGAAATATTAATTCACTTAAATTTTTGGTCTATATCTATGTGTATTTTTTCTGGCAATATATGGTATAGATGATATTTAACATATTTTTTGCACTAGCACTATATATATGATTTATTTAGCACTTTAATGGGTATGCATTTGTGTCATCTCAGATATATGTAGCTATTTATGATCCGGTACACTATCAATATTTAGAGTCACCTGATATGCACAGCATACATATATGATCACCCATTGCTCTTTCACACTGTCACAGAGTACAGTCATAGCCAATGTATACAATTACATTGTTCACTTATTTAATTAGGGATTAGAGTCTCACCACTCACACTCCCGTTAGCGCCTTAAAGGTTATTCTTTAGAGAGACATGCAGCGCACATTACCCTAGATTATTGTATTTTATTTACCTCAGTATCCCCTTTTGGGGATTTCTATTAAGGGGGCTGCAGCCTTTTTCATACATCCTAAGCGCGTGGCTCCCACAAATATTTTAACATATAAAATGTAAGACGTTTGAGGACCCAATTTTTATCAATTCACTCAGGGCCGTCTTTAATACGGTTTGGGCCCTGGGCAATATATATATATTTTTTTATATCATAGTAGTGTGAGAATTTTTCCTGAATCACATCTGTTCTTAGGGAGTAAATATGCACAGGTCATGGGATATGACCAGTAAAGGCGTGAAGCTTCCATAAATAAAGTTGCACTTTTGCCTTTACCACACTGGGGTATATCATGTAAACAGTTTAGATCCAAAGTTTTTCTTTAGTCACCCTTCAATAATAAGTGCATATTACGAATTATGCTAATGAAAAAATGACTGACTGTGCTTAGAACTTGTTTCAGTAGAGTAACAGAACAAAGAGAAAGACGTACTGTGTTTTGAGGCAGCAGTTGGTGTGTGGATTTAAACAAGAACAGCATTGTCCACACTGAGGAATACACAACGGAATCACTTTATCTCCTAAAAAAAAGCACATATATGTGTTTAATACTAATGAGCCTTGTTTATTTTTATTTATTATTTTCTTGTTTGGTGCAACAGAAGCACTTGTCTTATTGTTTGCTGATCAGACTTTGAAAACAAGGCCCCAATGCTATACTCTTTTATAATAGCGCCAGCAGAAAGCTACACACAGCACCTGGGCAGAGAAAAGACACCAGAAATGTTTTTCAAGTCTTGACACCTATGCGGTTTTCAGCCACATTTGCGGTGCGTTTTGTGTTTTTAAACCTCCATCTTTGATGTGTTTTTGCATGCAGTTTTCATGCGTTTTGTGTCTTATTTTTACCCTCTTTAACCACTATATATACACGTCGGCAGAATGGTGGGGTTGTGCACGCGACCCGGTCCGAAGCTGCGGGACCCGTAGACCAGATCGCCGCTGGAGTCCCACGATCGGTCCCCTGAGCTGAAGAACGAGGAGAGCTGTGTGTAAACACAGCTTCCCCGTTCTTCCCTGTGGCGCTGTCATTGATCGTGTGTTCCCTTTTATAGGGAAACACAATCAATGACGTCACACCTACAGCCACACCCCCATACAGTAACAGAGATGAGGTCACACTTAACCCCTTCAGCGCCCCCTTGTGGTTAACTCCCACACTGCAATTGTCATTTTCACAGTAAACAATGCATTTTGGTCCCAAAAATGTGTCAAAATTGTCCGAAGTGTCCGCCATAATGTTGCAGTCATGAAAAAAAAATGCTGATCGCCGCCATTAGTAGTAGTAAAAAAAAAAAAAAAAAATGCAATAAAACTATCCCCTATTTTGTAAACGCTATACATTTTGCGCAAACCAATCGATAAACGCTTTTTGTTACCAAAAATAGGTAGCAGTGCCGAATCGCAAAAACTGGCCAGGTCCTTTAGCTACCTAAAGGTCCGGGTCTTAAGTGGTTAAACACACAGTATATAGCTGGTTGCCAAGTTGCTGCATCATTAACAACTGATGAGTTATCAGCTATCAGCAGGGTTCCCCGCTAACAGCTAAATGTAAAAAAAATCTGGGAAAAAAATGGCGTGGGGCCCACCCCAAATCTATACCAGGCCCTTCGGTATGGATTTGGAGGACAACCCCAAGCCAACATTGAAAACAAAATGCCGTTCCCCCCCCCCCCAAATTCATGCCAGACCCTTATGAGACCACATGAGGGAGTGCCCCCCCCTCCTGAACAATACCAGGACCCATGCTCTCAACATAGGGGGGTGCTTTGGGGTGGGGGGTTCTTTGCCTCCCCACCCCAAAGCACCTTGTCCCCATGTTGATGTTGATAGGGACAGAAGCCTCTTCCCCACGATTGTGAGGGTCTGTACCGGTCTGTGACGTCACAAGGGGCTGGGGACACCAAGCAAGAAGCAAATACAACAGGCAGGGGTGATCAAAGAGACATGTCAGACGTAGCTGGGTCAGGAACAAGGCTAATAGATGTGGATTAGAATCAGGAACACGGGAAACAAAGCTTAAGGCAATCCAGCACTGAAGCCAGGCAGACGCTCCATTTAAATAGACTTCTGTCAGTGGGAAAGCCCGCTGACAGCTGATGACTCATCAGTTGTTAAGGACGCGGCAGCCAGATTCTCAGCTCGCTGCTTAACAACCAGCTAGTCTCCACAAAGAATATTAATTGGTCGATCATTTATCGACAGATTGAAATTCTGATTGTTCTGAAAATTTGGAATCTATTAGAAAATAAAAAAACAAAACGAAATTTAACTAAAACAAAACAAATGTTTTCGTTCTGCACATGTCTAATTAGGGCAGGAAAGGTGCTGTTTGAGCAGGAAAAGGAGCGGAAAAATGCTTGTAATCTGACAAAAAGAAGCTCATGTACTTTTTTGAATGACAGGTGTTTTGCTTCAGGTGGCAGAATGCTCATATGTGATCAGGGGCCATTAAAATGTATGGGATTTGGCTTATTGGACATTCTTGTGCTTTACAGCTGAAATATTTTCAAAGGTGTTATCAGAGCATAATGTGCTTTACTCCATCTGAAGCTTATACGTATATTGAGGAATGAGGATCATGGAGCGAGAGAGCCCCTAAAACAGGGCTTAACCACATACACCTATCAGGAATGAAACATTCATTACATATCAGCCAGCTGAAAGGGTGGGGACTTTAACATGGCACAGATCCACAAGAGCAGAGTTCAGGTACGGGCAATAGCCTGTATCTGATGAAAATATGCTGTTACAAAACTCTTTGATATGTGCCAAAGCTCTATTACAAAAGAGATACATGTTGCAAAAGAGAATTTTGTTAGCACCTAATCACTTATAAACCAGCATGGCTATGTTAACCAGTAGCTATAATATAATACTGTAACGGAATGACCCGTGGCAGACTCAGATTCTCCTATGTCTAGGGTCAACTTATGTCCACTAGGGCCATAGGGTGACAAAGAAATTATATCATGTATTGCAGAAGATGGGACATTAACCACTTGACTACTGGGCACTTAAACCCACTTAATAACCAGACCAATTTTCAGCTTTCGGTGCTCTCACATTTTGAATGACAATAACTCAGTCATACAACACTATAACCAAATGAAATTTTTGTCCTTTTTTTCCCACAAATAGAGCTTTCTTTTGGTGGTATTTTATCACCTCTGCGGTTTTTATTTTTTTCACTATAAATGAAAAAAGAACGAAAATTTTGTAAAAAAATGAATTTTTCTTCATTTCTATTATAAAATTTTGCAAAAAAGTAATTTTTCTTCATAAATTTGGCCTAAAATGTATACTGCTACATATCTTTGGTAACAAAACAAAAAAAATTTAGATATTATTTAGTCTGGGTGAAAGTTATAGGGTCTAAAAGCTATGGTACCAATTACTGAAAATTGATCAATTTGATCACACCTGATGTACTGACATCCTCTCTCATTTCTTGAGACCCTAACATGCCAGAAAAGTACAAATACCCCCCAAATGACCCCTTTTTGGAAAGAAGACATTCCAAGGTATTTAGAAAGAGGCCTGGTGAGTTTTTTGAAGTTGTAATTTTTCCCACAATTCTTTGCAAAATCAAGATTTTTTTCATTTTTATTTTCTTTCCACAAAATGTTCATATTAGCGGGTTATTTCTCACACACAGCATATGCATACCACAAATTACACCCCAAAACACATTCTGCTATTCCTCCCGAGTATGGCGATACCCAATGTGTGGGACTTTTACACAGCGTGGCCACATGGAATGGCGCCAAACTTTGCGACTTAAAAATCCCCATAGGTGATGCTTTAAATATTTTTACTGGTTACATCATTTTAGTTGGAGAAGAGGTCTAGGGCCAAAATTATTGCTCTCGCTCTAACGTTCGCAGCGATACCTCACATGTGTGGTTTGAACACCGTTTTCATATGTGGGCGGGACTTGCGTATGCGTTCGCTTCTGCATGCGAGCTCACGGGGACAGGGGCGCTGTATGCCCAGAGTATTGCGGAGTATGCCCAGAGTATTGCGGAGTATGCCCAGAGTATTGCGGAGTATGCCCAGAGTATTGCAGAGTATGCCCAGAGTATTGCAGAGTATGCCCAGAGTATTGCAGAGTATGCCCAGAGTATTGCAGAGTATTGCGGAGTATGCCCAGAGTATTGCGGAAGTATGCCCAGAGTATTGCGGAAGTATGCCCAGAGTATTGCGGAAGTATGCCCAGAGTATTGCGGAAGTATGCCCAGAGTATTGCGGGAGTATGCCCAGAGTATTGCGGGAGTATGCCCAGAGTATTGCGGGAGTATGCCCAGAGTATTGCGGGAGTATGCCCAGAGTATTGCGGGAGTATGCCAAGAGTATTGCGGAAGTATGCCCAGAGTATTGCGGAAGTATGCCCAGAGTATTGCGGAAGTATGCCCAGAGTATTGCGGAAGTATGCCCAGAGTATTGCGGGAGTATGCCCAGAGTATTGCGGGAGTATGCCCAGAGTATTGCGGGAGTATGCCCAGAGTATTGCGGGAGTATGCCCAGAGTATTGCGGGAGTATGCCCAGAGTATTGCGGGAGTATGCCCAGAGTATTGCGGGAGTATGCCCAGAGTATTGCGGGAGTATGCCCAGAGTATTGCGGGAGTATGCCCAGAGTATTGCGGAGTATGCCCAGAGTATTGCGGGAGTATGCCCAGAGTATTGCGGGAGTATGCCCAGAGTATTGCGGGAGTATGCCCAGAGTATTGCGGGAGTATGCCCAGAGTATTGCGGGAGTATGCCCACCAGAGTATGCCCACCAGAGTATGCCCAGAGTATTGCGGAGTATGCCCACCAGAGTATGCCCAGAGTATTGCGGAGTATGCCCACCAGAGTATGCCCAGAGTATTGCGGAGTATGCCCAGAGTATTCCCCCCCCCCCCCAGAGTATTCCCCCCCCCCCAGAGTATTCCCCCCCCCACAGTATTGCCCCCCCCCCCCCCCAGAGTATTGCCCAGCATTGCAGAGTATGTGCAGCAGGGATGGCTGAGCAGGGAGGGATGGATGGATGGATCTGTGACTACATTTGTCACAGATCCATCCCGCAGCACTGGCGCTGCCATCCGCTCCCTCCCCTCTCCTCTCACACTGTACCGATCGGTACAGAGAGAGGAGGGAGGAACCGGCGTCATCAAATGACGCCGGTCTGTTTACATCTGATCGCGCCGTCATTGGACGGCGCGATCACGTGGTAAACCGCCGCTATCAGCGGCGATTTACCGTGATTCGTGACCCGCCGGGTCCTCTGGACCCGGCGGTCACGGACATTCCCGTGTGCGCGCCCCAGGGGGCGCGCGGGAGCGCGACTCTGGAATCACGTTATATAACGTGATCCCAGAGTTAAGCAACCACCTTGCCGCCGTTATTTTTCGGCAGGTGGTTGCTAAGTGGTTAATAATAATTCATGTTTGCAGGATGTCTTGAGATATCACAAGCTGTTGCCTATTCAATATGGGCACACATGCTTTTGAAAGGTGTTAATTGCATCTACTCCTAGACAATACATTGTCTATGGTACAAAGGTGTTCTTACTTGACATCTGTTACACAGGAGAGGGACATTACAAGCTTATTCAATGCTTAGCTCCGGCTATTGAAATGTTAAGTGAGGTTGGCTCTTCAATGTGTGGACACATTCTGTGGAAAGGCGTTAATTGCATTGGGGCCTGAAAGACCTTTTGATTGTGTGATTCATTGTGTTTAAAACAATGTGTTAAAGTCTCCATTCAGATGTACTGAATTAGCATGTCAATTATGTTTAGGAATGTATTGATGCCCAGGTGTCAGAGACAGTACGTCTGTCTAGATAATGTGGACTGAGGTCAAGGCATTTTGTAATTGTAGTTTGGAATGTGACAGATCTGTCAGTATCAGTGCCGAAATGTCTGCTAGATAATTAGCCCCAGTGTGAATAGGGGGGTGGAGATTGCATTGTCCTGTGATTGGCTGTAACATCTTGTACTGTATAAAAAGCTGAGAAGAAACCAATAAAGTGTTCATATCTTTGGAAGCAAGTACAGAGCAGAGTCTCGTCTTGATTATGGGAAATTGAATGGATCGTGTATGCAAGATTGTCGCAGTGTGTCAGATAAGCTTGTCGTGGTTGGATGGAAGGTCGTAAACGGTAGTGACCGTTACATTTGGTGGCATAGCAGTGGGATGATTCCATCTTCAGAAGGACGGCTACAAGGACACATGACAATGGAGACGGTGTATGAACGGATGAAGCTCTCTTCCCTCATGGACTTACTGGAGAGCCGGGGCAGACCGGCCAGCAACCGTAACAAAAGGGACATTATCGCAGAACTGGTCGAAATGGATAGAGCTAAAAGGCCCGCCGTAACAGACAGGACACCCGAAGAAGCAAGTTTTGATCGGGCTGTTAACATAAGACTGACACATTATGGTCCTAACCCTCCACCGGAGATCAGGGACGGAGTTATAGCGGCTCTGAATGCCACCTTGCTACAGTGAAGAAGTGCTGCAGCAGCTGAAGTCACAGCAGCACCAACTAAAGAGAGAGGAGAGGTGCAGATACCAGTCTCCATGGAAGAGGAATTCCAAAGAAGGTTACAAGAGATGCGGATACAGCATAGGGGACCCGTTTGAGAGGAGGTCCTGCTGGGATGGGCAGATGTGATTCGGTGCCAACTCTGGAAGGAAGCACTAGCTCTGGAGCAGCAACACCAAGGAAAGGTCCTGCCCTCCATCTATGCAAGGTACTGGCCGCAGTATGACGTACGAATGCCGTTGTTGGGGGAACAACCAAAGCAGGAGTGGATAGCTGAGTTAAGCAGGCTGATCCGGGCAGAAATGCAGCTAGACGAGATCTACAGAGCCCTCCGTTGGTATGTAGCCCAAGAGTGCCCGTGGTCAGTGGATGACAGCCCCACAGAAGGCTATGACTATGATGGCCTGGGATTGTTGTATTGGAGGATGTCCAGTGATCCCGAAAAGGGGGATGATCGGGAGTGGTGCTTGGAGGACATAATGGAGCACAGAGAGGAAAAATGGAATATCTCGGGAGGCTACTGGTTACAGGAAGATTTGGAATTTCTGGCCATTCAGGAATGGGATTTGGAAATCGTCTACAGACAGCTGCTAGATTTGGCTCAGCAGCAGGGTGGGGCTGCCGTTGCCTGGGACTATGAGGAAAGTTCAGATGACAACTGTGAAATCCTGGCTGATGAATCGGCAGTGGAAAATATGGAGATTGCCATCCCTAAAGCCGAAGCGGATGGTGTGGAGTTCCAGAGAGCCGGGGCGGTTGGCCCCTCTCTCCAGCAACAAGCTGAGGTGGTAAAGCTTTTACCCCCAGCTGAATCACTGGCAACAGAGCAGAGTGCCCCAGGTCTCTGCTTCTCACTAACAGAAGAGGGGGACCCTGTGGTAGTGGATGGGACTGTGGTCTCCACTCACAGCAACCTGGCGGAAGAGCTGGAAACAGAGCAGAGTGCCCAAGGCCCCTGCTCCTCACTAACAGAAGAGGGGGACCCTGTGGTAGTGGATGGGACTGTGGTCTCCACTCACAGCAACCCAGCGGAAGAGCTGGCAACAGAACAGAGGGTCACGGACCTCTGCTCTCCACTAACAGAAGAGGGGGTTCCTGGGGTAGTGGATGGGACTTCAGTCTCCACTGGCACAACCCCAGAAGATGGTACAGGACTGGGACAGGAGGATGTCGGCTTTGCTTTGCAAGCACCGGGGGGTTTTCACCTAGCACCAGTGGATGGGACTTCAGTCTCCACTGGTATACCCCAGGAAGGGGGGGCAGTTGGCCCAGACCCCCAACAGCATGATGGACTGAGCCCAGCCACCCTGCCTTCTCTCCAGCGGCTGAAAGAACTCCAGGGAGAAGGGCCATTCCAGGCCTCTCCCCAGCGGCAGGCGTGTTTTTTTCTGAGAGAGGCAGAGGTTGGCGGGGTGAGTAATGCTCAGTTTGGAGCCATTTATTTGGGGTACAGTATGGATACCAGCATTGGAGGACTGGAACCACTGACTTGCTTCGGAGTCAACCCGTTTGGGGTTCCCTCCTGTGTCCGTCTCCCACCGAAAGGGGAGAGATGTAACGGATTGACCCGTGACAGACACAGATTCTCCTATGTCTAGGGTCAACTTATGTCCACTAGGGCCATAGGGTGACAAAGAAATGATATCATGTATTGCAGAAGATGGGACATTAATAATAATTCATGTTTGCAGGATGTCTTGAGATATCACAAGCTGTTGCCTATTCAATATGGGCACACATGCTTTTGAAAGGTGTTAATTGCATCTACTCCTAGACAATACATTGTCTATGGTACAAAGGTGCTCTTACTTGACATCTGTTACACAGGAGAGGAACATTACAAGCTTATTCAATGCTTAGCTCCGGCTATTGAAATGTTAAGTGAGGTTGGCTCTTCAATGTGTGGACACATTCTGTGGAAAGGTGTTAATTGCATCGGGCCTGAAAGACCTTTTGATTGTGTGAT
This sequence comes from Rana kukunoris, assembly GCA_029574335.1. Lineage (NCBI taxonomy): Eukaryota > Metazoa > Chordata > Amphibia > Anura > Ranidae > Rana > Rana kukunoris. The sequence goes on along the minus strand of CM056049.1, from coordinate 485,978,852 downwards.
TCATTGTGTTAAAGTCTCCATTCAGATGTACTGAATTAGCATGTCAATTATGTTTAGGAATGTATTGATGCCCAGGTGTCAGAGACAGTACGTCTGTCTAGATAATGTGGATTGAGGTCAAGGCATTGTGTAATTGTAGTTTGGAATGTGACAGATTTGTCAGTATCGGTGCCAAAATGTCTGCTAGATAATTAGCCCCAGTGTGAATAGGGGGTGGAGATTGCATTGTCCTGTGATTGGCTGTAACATCTTGTACTGTATAAAAAGCTGAGAAGAAACCGATAAAGTGTTCATATCTTTGGAAGCAAGTACAGAGCAGAGTCTCGTCTTGATTATGGGAAATTGAATGGATTGTGTATGCAAGATTGTCGCAGTGTGTCAGATAAGCTTGTCGTGGTTGGATGGAAGGTTGTAAACGGTGGTGACCGTTACAAATACAAACTTAAAGTGTTTGATACCCTATTTCATATTCCTAAAATATATTCCTGCTGTACCATGTACTTGTATGAAAAAGTCTCCTGTTTTCTTTGTATTACTTTCTTTGTGTGAAATCCCTGCTGTTCTTGCCAGTCCCCCTCTGCTTTTCTAATAAAAACTGATAAAACTTGTAGGAATCTAGCACTTCATATCCTCTATGTTACAATCCAGGTAGTGCTCAGCTCTCCTACACCCTCCAGTGCATACAGACCAGTCAGCGCTCAGCTCTCCTGTGCATAGAGACCAATCAGCTATCTGCACCCTCCATTGCATACAGACCAATCAGCTCTCCTGTGCATACAGACCAGTCAGCGTTTATGAATAAGCTCCAGATGGAGCAGGTGGAACTGTTTGTGCATTGGCCATGTGAATAAGCAGGTATGTGGCTTTTAATGAAGAGCAGCTTTTTCTTTTCTTTTATGTTTAACAGTGGAACATACAGAGTGGCCAATGACCGCTGGGAGCCTGCACCCAGAGCCATAGGAGTGATGGTGGTGTGTGCCTGGAGCAGGACTAAATATTTTTCAATAAATATAAAATACATGTTAATCATTGCCTGTGAGAAAGAAGAAGTATTTTATAAGTGGACATGACAAACACTTTAGAAAAAAATACAGTACGCCAGGGTTTACGACAAAGTATTTTTAAGGCTCATTCTAGTCAGGCTCAGCAATTAAAACATATCTCTATGCTTTCCTGCTCTGCCCTTTGTCTCTCCTATCCCCACGAAGGATCAACAGCCTCTTAGGTATTACTAAAACTTGATTCTTTACCCTAATACCTTCTTTGCTTTTGATATATGCAGGGCTTTTTTTCTCAGAGAATAGGTGCAGGAACTCCCTACTTCTGAGTCACCTGTTGTGTCCACCCCCTACCCACCTCTGAGAACCATTCCTTGGTTCCACCCCCTACCCACCTCTGAGCACCATTTCTTGGTTCCACCCCCTACCCACCTCCGAGCATCATACTTTGGTTCCACTCCCTACCCACCTCCAAGCACCATTCTTTGGTTCCACTCTCTAGCCACCTCCAAGCACCATTCCTTGGTTCCACACCCTACCCACCTCTGAGCACCGTTCCTTGGTTTAACTCCTTACCAACCTCCGAGCACCATTCCTTGGTTCCACCCCCTACCCACCTCTCAGTAATGGATACAGAACCAAGTATCAATTTGTGGTGCTAAGTAATTTGTATATGATAGGAAGTAAAATAGATCCCTTGTAGCCAGCAACAATGGATCTCCCCAGCAACAATAGACTCTGAACAGCTAGCAACAATAGACCCTTCTCTCAACAGTTGATGTCTCCCAGCAACGACTGTCCCCCAGTAGCATAAGAGCCCCCAGCAACAATAGATCCCCTATCAGCGACAACTGACCTACCCAGAAACAATAGACCCTCCCCCTGTAACAATATATCCCCTCCAGAAACAATAGATCCCCCAGCAGCCAGCATTAATACACCCTCCAGTACACCCCAGCACCCAGAGACTCAGATCACATGTTAATATAATCACCTCAAAGCAACCTGATTCTGGAGTCTCCTGATATAATCTGTTTAAAGTGTGATGTATTAAGTGTCTTTGTCCTATTGTGTGCCTCCTAGGTGAACATCTGCATTGTTAATTGAGTCACCTATTGTTTCTGTCTGTCTGATCATCTCTTGGAGATGTAATTAATACCGTGACCACTGTACCTTGCTATCGAACTATTGTGGGATATTATATGTTTATGTTGATTAGCTTACTTAGATTATGTCTATGTTCATGTTGACTGTTCTTTAGCTATGTTAATTATATTCCTGTTTATAGTTTGTATTGTTAAGGTAATGTGATCAGGCCCTACCTGGTTCTGTGTGCTATATAAAATTATGTGTGAGTTTTCAATAGAGTTCCAGTTTGCATCTAAGCTATTGTTGGCTAGTCTTGGGTGCTCAGCTATAATATCTGGTTCCTGGGTCCAGACTGAAGGAAGCTTTATATCTCAACAGAAGCACCCAAGCTGGGTGCTGGACAGTTCAGTCACACCACTCTGAAGCAATTGCCAGTAATTCCATCTGTACCCATGTGTCCTGCAGTAATTTGTTAATAGTTCTGCTATATTTTTTTACTTTTTCTTCCATACCTGTATTTAGATCAGTCACTCCTTCTCCAACACTTTCAACTATTCCAGCTCCTTCATGGCCGAGAATAACTGGATAATCAATATTTTTCATGTCACCGTGCAGAGCATGATCATCTGTCCGACATATTCCTGTAGCCACCATCTGAATATGGCAAAACAGACATTTAATTCAGTGCGTAAACGTTAATTTTTGTAATACTTAAATATAATTCTAAAGTGGAACTAAACTCTCTCAATCAACATTAACTACTTTTAATTCCTATGCTGCTAGCATTAGTAAATAGATAGGAAGGTAAATTATATTTACTTTTTTTGGCATTTCTTCAGTTGCTTCCTGGTTTCTGACCTAGGCCAAAATTATGTCATAAACACACCATCAATTTAAATGACCGTGTGTGGGGGAAAACGTTGTTTTGTGTCTTGTGAAAAATGCCAAAAAAAAATAATTGAAGCATGCTTCAATTTTTTGTGTCGTTTTTCAATACGTCGTTTTTTGTTTTGTGTAGCAAAAAACAACGTTTAAAACGACGTTTTTCAACCTATGCATGCCCAGAAGCTAGTTATGAAGCGAGCTTCAATGGAAAAGAGTGTTGAACGTAACCTCACTTTGCTAGAGCATTGTGAAAAAACGATAGTGTGTAGGCAACGTCGTTTTTGAAAATTGAAGTTTCAAAAACGTTGTTTTTTACTTCACAAAAAATTACGTATTTTTTCATCACATAAAGTGATGGTGTGTACGCGGCATAAGAGTTTTAGAGACAAGGTTAACACTTTCCAACATAAGAGTTTATTACGAAAGGGGCAAACCTGGTGCAATAAAATGTTACAGAAAAATATGTTTTAAAGAGATAACGACAATATAAAGCCACAAAGTAATAAGGTATAATTGAAGAAGTAGAATACTTGCAATTAGGGTCCAAGGATTGATCAGACATTTGATCGATGAACTGGGTCATCGGTTCTCAAACTTGGCAGATGTTCCTGCTTGGATGGAAAAAGGAGAACACCCTAGTGACTTGGCATCTCCTCTTTTCTGTCAGATCAAAGGGGCGTTGACACGACCAGTGACCAATTGTCTGGTCATCTTATTTAGGGTTTGGTTACTGGGGGGTCCTCATTTAATGCCCATATCCCTGGTCACTTTGTGATCCATTTTCATATCTCTGCAGCTCTAATGTTTACAGACTAACAATATCCATTTTATTGTTCAGCGTGATATTTGCTTTAAGAAAAGTCCAAACATGACATGTTTGCCACTGTTATTTTACCTAGGACGAATAAATAGGGCCAGGGGGCTTCCATATAATCTATCATATTCATGTCTGGGCTTAAAACGTTACAAATTATCTGAGGAAACTAAATATGTCCGTTGTTTGGCTGTGCTCTAATTTAGTTGTAAGTTATGAAACATGTTTAACTTTCATACTTATTCCACAGTTTAAGCTTTTATGAGTACTAAGGCATTTACGACCGGGGTCTGCTGATTCTCTGAGGTGAGAGGGTGGCAGTTTTACGAAAGGCCAGGAACCCTGCCAGACGACCTTATCGAACCTAGCTTGGTTCTGCTTCTCTGATGAGATAACAACTCTTTTGAAGTATAAAGCCTATGAATTCCTGACAATAAGGAAGGAGGGAGCGAGTTCATTTCTCCGGGTTAGACACTGTTAGCTGTCACGGCCGTACGGATTTCAAACAACATGGCCACTGCTACAGCTATTCGTGTCCAGTTTGTGATATCGTTACAGGGGGTACTAGGGGTGAAGGCTTCCAAAGAGAGAAAGGACCTTATCACTGGTGTGACTGTGTAAACCCTCCACCTGGCTGCTCCACCCTGTCCTCCCCTGCACCTGGCTGATCCACCCTGTCCTCCCCTGCATCTGCTTGCTCCACCCTGTGCTCCCCTTCACCTGCATGCTCCACCCTGTCCTCCCCTGCACCTGCGTGCTCCACCCTGTCCTCCCCTGCACCTGCGTGCTCCACCCTGTCCTCCCCTGCACCTGCGTGCTCCACAGTGTTCTCCTCCCCCATCTGGCTGCTCCACTCTGTCTTTCCCCCTCACACACATACATATATATTATGGGCCAGATTCAGGTAGATCAGAGCATCTTTGCTCTGGAGTAACGCTTCTCATTTACGTTACTCTGACGACCCTTTCAGCGCAAGTACTGTTATTCACATAGCAGTTGCGCGTAAACTTGCGCCAGAGTAACGATAATGCGCTGGCGTAACCCGACGCAAGTGGAAGTGGGTGTGATCACATGTAAATGATGGGCGGAGCCCAGCGCAGAGGCTTACGTTCAGCGCATCATCCACGGAGCATGCGCAGTGAGTGCGGCTCCACTCGCCCCCTTGTGCGCATGCTCACAACTTCCGTCGGCACCACTTCACGGGAAACGTCAGCGCAATGCCTTCCGTTGGGCGCTTAAAAGCGCAGGCGGAAACGCCATTCCGGCGCAAAAGTATTTCCGTTTCCCCCCACCCCAGGGAAGATACTTTTGTGCTGTGATGGCGGCTCCCGCTACCCCCAGAGAGAGGAGGAACCTAAACTTTAACGCCCAGGAGGTCTCAGTGATCATCTCCGCTATGGAGACATTTAATCATTTCCTCCATGGAAAAAAAGCCGTAAGACCAGCCGGGAGAGGAAGCAGGGCATCCTGGACACCATTGCTGGCCGGGTCAATATTTTGGGGTACTCCACCCGGACTGCTGCTGACATCCAAAAAAAAAATCAATGATCTGCGGCGCAAGGTCCGTGGCAAGGTGGCCACCATCAGGAGGCATGAGAGGGGCACAGGTGGTGGTCCCCCATGTCCGGTCACCCTGACCGCGGAGGAGGAGGTGGTCTCTCGCTGCCTGGAGAGGGAGCAGGTGGAGGGGGTCCCTGGCTTTGACTACGTGGAGGAAGGCTCCAGGACAGGTAAGTGTTTTTTATCCCCTATTTGATGTGTTGCATTTGGGGGGGGGGGGTACATGTGCCAAGTGTGTGGGACCACTAACATGTGTTTGCTTTGTGTCATCCACAGATGACAGAGCTGGGCCATCATCTGTCGGCGGCCAGTCCACCCCAGCCCCCCACGCCATCCTGTGCACGAGCCCCTGGGTGGTGAAGAGGTGGAGGAGGAGAGTGGCCACACCACACCTGCCGAGGTGGTTGTGGAGGATCCTGCTGTGGCAGAGCAGGACTTTTCCTTAGTGTTGGAGGTCTCCTCCCCTTCTCCTGGGCCATCTGTCATCCCCTCCCCCATCCTTGGAAGCCCCTCAAGGGCGACTCCATCCCCCCGGGGACAACCATCTTCTGGCCCCAGGAAGGCGACCCAGAAGACCAGGGGGGTGTCGGATCTTGTCCAGGGCCAGTTGGCGAGGGATCACGCCAGACAGACCCAACAAATGGGGGACATAGTTGGGCACTTGGAGAAAGTGGCTGACAGCCTGTGCTCCGTTGGCCAGATAAACAACGCAGTGCAGGATGTGAGTTGCAACTGCGCTGCAGTGGTGACCAGTTTGGGGGAGGTGCAGGGGGATATTAGGCACCTCACTGCAGCCGTCCAGGCCAACACTGCTGCCATCCATGGAAACAGTGCTGCCATCCGGGACCAGGGGAGGCTGAGTCGGCGGGCCCAACACTACCAAGTGACCCGGCAGCTCAGGATGCAGGGCCAGACAAACAATTACCTCGGCCGGATAGCCATGGCCTTGGAGGGCATGCAGGCCACACCTGCCAGGAGTGGCCCACCCGGGGATCAGCCACCTCCAGATGCCCCCCCACCCCCACCCACTCCATCCAGGCAGCTGAGGAGCCAGAGAGGTTCGGCAAGAAGGAGCCCCCGGCATCCCCGATGATTTTGTTATTTTTTTTTGTCTGATTTTTACTCAGGATATGAGATTTTTATTTTATTTTGATTTTTACTCAGGATATGAGCTTTTTATTTTATTGATACTGCACACGTTGCAGTGTGAATGGTGTGTGAATGTGAGAGGGTGGCACTCCTGACAGTAAGGGGTGTCACCCTCGGCCGTGGTGGTGAAGTTAACCCCACGGCTGTATGAATGACGTGTGAAAGGTGTATGAATGGACAGTGACATCATTGGGGCCTTGACGCTGGCGTTGCTGCTCCCAAGTCCTACATGCTGGACTTGGGCTAATCCAATGTGATGTGGATGTGGTGTGTGTGATCTAGGGACATCAGTGGTGTACACGCGTGCATTGTCTGTGTGATTAATGTTTTGGTTTAGTGTCCAAAGATGCCTACGGCGAGGACCCTCCTGACTGCTCTTCCATCAGCAGACTGGGTGTCCTCTGGCAGGTGGGGACTGTGTGGGTCGGGGGTCAGGTCATCACGTATGTCAATCTGCAGGCCTTTTCTCATAGCAAAGTTGTGCAGAATGCAACATGCACCGATGATCTGACACACGAAGGTAGGGGAATACAATAGGGCCCCCCCAGACTTATCCAGGCAGCGGAAACGGGACTTCAGGAGCCCGAATGTTTGCTCCACCACTGCACGGGTTTTGATGTGTGCTTCATTGTATTTTCTCTCTCCTCTGGTTTGGGGGTTCCGGAAAGGAGTCATGAGATGGGGTCCCAGTGCATATGCAGAGTCACCTGTAAGGTAAAAGACAGGAGGATGTTAGTCATGCATGTACCACTTTTGATGTGCATCACGGGAGGGGATAGTCATGCCTGCCACCCATGTCACTCACCAACCAGCCAGCTGTCCCCATACATGTTCTGTTCGAATTCTGCTGAGATGGGGCTCTGATTGTATATGAAGCTGTCATGGCTGGACCCGGGGTGTTTGGCACGGACGTGCCATATGAGGCGTTGGGCATCGGCTATCACCTGTACGTTGATGGAGTGCCAATGCTTCCGATTGCGGTATATGTGCTCTGTCTCCTGGGGGGGCTGGAGTGCCACATGTGTGCAATCAATGGCCCCCACAGTGCGTGGGAATCTGGCAATGCTGTAGAAATCTGTCATTGCCTTCAGCCGCAGCTCCTCAGTGGTGGGTCTGATGAACTGGTTGGACATGCGTCTGAGGATTGCAGGGACAACCTGGTGCACACATCTGCTCACGGAGGATTGTGACATCCCAGCCACCACTCCACTTGTACGCTGGAATGATCCACTGGCAAGGAAATGGAGTGTTGCCAGGACCTTCACCAGTGGCTGCACTGCTTGTGAGCGGTGTGTCTTGCTGGTGATGTCATCCTGCAGGGTTGTGGTTAGTTCAAGTATTGCATCTGGGCTGAATCTGAAGAGGCGATACACCTCCTCATCCCCCATGCCAAAGAGGTTCATGCGCGTGCGATATATCCTCTCACGTGCCCGCCTCCTTCGTTCCGGGGGACCCATCAGTAATGCTAGGACCACGATTGCCCCTGGCATGTTGGCACACAGAGGTGTTGTCCTTGCAAGTGTGGTTGTTCAGCTAGCTCTTATCGTCGGTAACGCTGCTGTAGCTGCTCTCCTGCTGACCTGTGACCGAGTAAAGATAAAGCAGCCTTTTGTAGAAATAACTTTGCGCCGGACGGACGAGATACACGCGGCGCATGTAGCCAGCGTATGGTGCTAATCCGTTCGCGAATCGGGAAATCTCCCTCATTTGCATTTTTGCAGGGGAAATCAATAGGCGCGACTGATGCGCCAAACGAAATTATGCGCTGACGGGACTCTGGCGCCGGAAAGTTAAGCCGATCGGAAATGGCCCGTTTTCGGGCACATCTAGTTTGGTGGGTACGGCCACATAGAAACGATGGCGCATCTTCACAGTTCCGCGGCGCATATCGAATTACTCCAGCGCAACTCTACCTGAATCTGGCCCTATATATATATATATACACACACAAATTGTATCTTCTACTTGGCCCCCCTTACTTTTGTCCCTGTCTCCCCATGTGCCTCCCCCCCCCCTTAAATATGAAAGCTGGAGACGCCACTGATCAGAACATTCACTCTTCGAAGTAGCTTGACATCGGTAACATGATAGGAGTTTCAACAGTGTTGACCAGTTTATGACAAAACATGGGGATCAAGTTTTTTGCGATTGATGGATAGTAATAAATGTGAAAACTCTACCTTAATGCGCACCTCACGAAACCCTGGAGGTTGTACCTCCAATTCTTCAATAGAAAGTGGCTGATTTCTTCCCCAGGCAACAGCTGCTCTGCATTTTATCACCTTAGGAAAAATTACACATACGAGATGACACATAAATTATGCTTTAACATCATTTAATTAAGAGGTGGGTGGAGGCACACAAGACCTACATCAAGCACAGGATGCCTCTACGAAAGTGTGGTCCATCTCTAATGTATGAGACTATTAGCACAGTACAAGGATGCCATGGAGTCCTAGTCTCATTACCCCGAGACCCTGTAGGCCTCTTTAAAGATGCACCTTGTGCATCCCCATGAGTACTTATGTTTTTTTCTGTTTCTTTCAGGAAAAGAGTTAGTTTTAAAAGCCATTCTGTTTATATTTTATGTAGATACAGTTTGTCAGTTCAATTAACTTACTTGAAACATCAACACGGGGCGGCTCTGTACATGGCATTAGTAAAAATCCTGGTTTTGTTAGGTTTACTCTATTTGCATAGCCTCTGGTGAATTTTTACAATACAATACCGTCATGACTAGAGATGGGCTCCGGCGTGTTCGAAATCTCACATGCCCAATCCCGCCAGGAAGCCAATACTGCACATGGCTAATCATAGGCAGTAAGACATTTCCTGATCTGTGCAGCTGAAGACCAGGAAATGTCTCACTGCCTGTGATTAGCCATGGGCAGTGTTAGCTTCCTGGCGGGATCGGGCATGTGGGATTTCGAACACGCCTGAGCCCATTCTTAGTCATAACCTTTACAAATGGCTAAAACAATTGACAGCCAATGGTATTTTGACAGTTTAAGACCCGATTCACATCTATTCTTTTTATCATACTTTTTTAAATCAATGGAAAAAATTATTAATTAAATCAGTGGTTTCCAAAATGTTGCCTTTTGCTCACCTTTGTCCGACTCTTGGAGTATTATTCCTCCAACTGATATGATCCAATATTCCTTGCCTTGATACATGTCACCATTCCTTTGACTGACACCAACTTGGGGTACTATTCCATCAACTGACACCAACGACAGTGCATTAGGCACTATCCTTTCCACTGAAACCAACTAGAGGGCATAATTTCTATCATGGATATAAAAGATTGTGCATTATTCCTCCCAGTGACAATGATCCTCCTGTTTGGCCCCTCCCCAAAGTCTAAAGAACAGTAAACTTGGCCTTTATTTGAAAAGTTTGGAGACCCCTGAGTTAAATCAATGAAAAACATAAAAAGGTTTGTTTCCTTGTAGGCCAATTCTTGTAACGACAACAATGCGTGAACATGAATTTCAGTCAACATATATGTGCATAAGTGTGAATCTGGCCTAAGGGCAACTTCACACCTGCATGTGGTGTGGGAAACCCATGTTCCCTGCACATTTTCCACGTCATGTTCAAAAGGCACTCCATTTGCAATCTGCAGGGGGTATCAGTGCAATGCTTAAAGTGGTTGTAAAGTCAGAAGGGTTATCTTAATGCATTCTATGCATTAAGATAAAAAGCCTTCTGTGTGTAGCCACCCTCAGCCTCCCCTAGAGGTCCCTCTGCTCCAGCGATGTTGTAGGAATGTCTTGGCCGTCCGGGACTCCCCTCCTCATTGGCTCATTGGCTGAGACAGCAGCGAAGCGCCATTGGCTCTTGCTGCTTTCAATCAAAGTCAGTCATCCAATGGGAATACAAAGAGGTCAGGGCCAGGCTACAGCTTCGGGTCTGAATGGATACACAGAGCTGTAACTCGGCTTGGGTGCCCCTATAGCAAGCTGCTTACCGTGGAGGCACCCAATAGGAGGGAGGGGCCAGGACAGCCAAAAAGGGACCCCAGAAGAGGAGAATCTGGGTTGCTCCATGCACAGAGCAGGTAAGTATAACAGGTTTGTTATTTTTATAGAAAAAAAATGAGACTTTACAATCACTTTAAGATGTGCCATGCACGGGTTGAAAATGCAGTGTGATTGCCTGCACTTTATTGCATGGTACAGAAGTAACATGTGATCAGGTTGCTCTGTGTTTCGTAAAGTAGCACATGCACTACTTTTGATGTGGTTCCCCATGATTTTGCCCATTCAAATGAATGGGCTGAAATCGCATTGCACCCATATCGCATGTGAATTGCACAGAATGTTCCTGTATGAGGCATGGTGTGAACCTGCCATAAAGGAAGTCAATGCATGGAGGAATACCTTTGCAGTCCTAAAAATTCTAGTAGCCTAGTAATTATGCTGATCCTCCAATTTAGATATTTTCTGGCAATGATCTGGGATAAGTATGTAGCCAGTAATGTTTGATTTTTGGAACTGAATGAGTGTCCTGGATTAGTGACTCAAAGTACTAAAGCCATTAATTGTGTATGACAGCTAAGCAGCTAGCATTTTTCAGAGCGAGGTCAGCAGTGCCAGAGCCTAATGCCAAGGCTTCCACATTTTCTCGAATTTGGTGATCGTGTCCGTATCTATTGCCGTCATTTTGGCATGAGCCATTGCATTGTTCATTCTGTTTTTAGTTACACAGTTCGTTCACTGTTATACTTGTGGGGTATTGGCTGGGCTACCATGGCAGGCATTAGGTACTGCATGATATCCAAGGCTTGAATTTGGTGATCGTGTCCGTATCTATTGCCGTCATTTTGGCATTTGCATTGTTCATTCTGAACTGTCGTTTTTTGAATTTTTCATGTGTTCATATAAAAAAAAAAGATTGTGTGTGGGCAAAACGACATTTAAAACAATGGGCCAGATTCAGGTACATCTGCGCATTATTGGACCCGCGTAGCGCACCGCCTTTACGTTAGACTGGCGCAATGTAGCGGCGCAATCACCCTATTCTCGTTGTTTTTACGCAGAAATTAGCGACTGCGCAATATTATTTCTGAGGCGCAAGGCGGAGTAATCCAAATTGGGAAGGACGTGGGAGTGTTGCATTGAAATGAGCCGTGACCCCATGCAAATGAAGGGCCGGCCGGCTCACGCATGCGCGCTTGAAGCAGACCATGGTCAGCACCTCTGTGCACATGCTCACAACTCGGGAACAGCGCAATCAGTGAAATTGGAAGTAGACTAGGGCAAAATCATGAACTACGCAGACAGCATAAATAGACAGACACAAACGCACTTCCTTTGCAAAAGTACATCCCTTTGTATCCCTCCCTATACAGCAAGGTGCTTTTGTTCTGTTGTTGCGTTGTGGTTTGTCTTTGTGATATTTGTGGACTGTGTGATCTTGTGTTTGTTAGAAGATATTTGTAAATGATTTTTGGTGACTGCTTGTGAGAGTTTTTGGTTGTTAGTTTTTTGTTCGTTTGTTTTCTTGCTTGATTTTTCCTGCTTGTTTTCTTGCTTGATTTTTCCTGCTTGTTTTCTTGCTTGATTTTTCCTGCTTGTTTTTGTGAGTGATTTTTCCTGCTTGTTTTTGTGCGTGATTTTTGCTGACTGTTTGGGAGTGAGTTTTTGTCTGAGTATGACGGAGAGAAAGAGGAAGCTAAATTTTACTTTGGGGGAGAAACTAATTCTTGCCCGGGCCATTTCCGATTATGGGCGTTACCTCCACGGCCCGGACAGTGCCAACACCACCCCGGCCAGGAGGAGAGAGATTTTGGACAGGATTACTGACCAGGTGAATGCATCGGGGGGGGGGGGGGGAGACCCGGACACGGTCGGGGATTGAAAAGAAAATCCTTGACCTCCGGCGTCTGGTCAAAAAGAAGCTGGCCAAAATGCTAGCCCATGCCAGGGGCACAGGAGGGGGCCCACCATGCCCTGTTAGGCTGACAGCGGAGGAGCGTGTGGTGGCCCAGACCTTTCATAGGCAAGAAGAGGAGGGCTTGCCCGGCTATGACTCAAGTCATGAAGGTGTGATGCCAGGTAAGGTTTTTTGGCCCTATCAGGTGTGTAGCATGTGTGGGGGAGGGGGTGAAAGGGAATATGTGGCAAGTGTGTGGATCGTCCAACCTGTGAATGTTTTGTGTCATCCACAGATGAGCAGGAGGGTGCTGGGCCATCTGGGCTGACCGCACCATCCCAGCCTGATGAGGACCCCCCGACAAGGCCGGAGTCCTCGGAGGAGGTTGAAGAGGAGGAGGAGGTAGAGGAGGAGGAGTTTAAGGAGGAGGAGGAGTCCATGTCAGGCACTGGACTTTTGTTTTTGGAGGACTCTTCCCCTCTGGCTGGCAGCAGCCAGCCCTCCATAAGGGGTAGCCCCCCCACTCCTCCCCCAACAGGGCTCCTCTCCCAAGGGCCTCCCCTTCTCCCCGGCCACAAGCCTCAGCTGGAGGCAGGAAGGCGACCTAGAAGACCAGGGGGCTGGCCGATCTCCTGCCCGCCACTCTGAGAAAGGACCAGTTCCTTCAGACCCGCCATCTGGGAGAGGTCAGCCAGATCTTGGGGCGGATGGAGGAGAGCCTGTCCTCCATAAAGGATACGCTTGGGGACCTGGACTGCCATTCCCGGGCTCTTACAAACTGCCTAAACGACCTGCAGACTACAACAGCAGGCATTGGGCAGGATGTGAGGGCCCTCACCCAGGCTATCCAGGCCAATATGGCATCATTAAGTGCTGGCCTAGACAGAATTGCTGTGGCCTTGGAGGGCAGGCCGCCAGGTGGGCAGAGACCAGGGGCTGCTCCTCCTTCCCCGGTTTACCCCCTCCCCCATGAGTCTCCCCTGAGAACCCGGGGCGGTGGCCATGGGCGCCCCAGGCGTGGCTCACGTCAACGGCATAAATTTGTTTTTTCCCTTTTTTTTTTGGCCTGTTTTTTTTTTTTTGGCCATTTTTTTTTTGGTGCTGGAAATTTTTTGCTTTTGCTGGGCATTTTTTTTTTTTTTGTGTTGTGAATGCTGTTTGAATGTGGGGGTGACACTCAATTTTGGTGGAGAAGGGTTCCCCAGGTCCAGGGAGAAGTGATCCCCAGGTCCGTGTGAACGGTGTATGAATGTACAGTGACATAATTGGAGCCTTGGCGTGGCGTTGCTGCTCACAAGTCCTGCATGGTGGACTGGTGCCAATGCAATTTGATGAGGATGTGGGGTGTGTGTGCTAGGGACCACAGTGGTGTGCATGCATTCTCATTGTGCCATGATTAATGTGTGTGTTTAACGTGCAAAGATGCATAATGTGAGCTGGCATGAGATGGGGTCATGAGATGGGGTCCCAGTGCATATGCAGAGTCACCTGGAAGGGAAAAGACAGGAGGATGTTAGTAGTGCATGTGCCCCTTGTGATGTGTGCATCATGGGGGGGGCCAGTCCTGCCTGCCACCCATGTCACTTACCAACCAGCCAGCTGTCCCCATACATGTTCTGTTCGAAATCTGTGGGGATGGGGCTCTGATTGTATATGTAGCTGTCATGGGTGTCATGGGTAGTGTCATGTGTTGGGCTGGTGATGTCCTCCTGCAGGGTTGTGGTTAATTCCATGATGGCATGAGGGGTGAATCTGAAGATGCGAGACACCTCAGAATCACTCATGCCATAGATGTCTATGCGTGTGTGATATATCCTCTCCCGTGAAGAGTGAAGAGTGAGGGGCTTGTATCAGATAAGAATATTGTATTAGATTAAATTGTAAAGTTTATATAAGCAAAAAAAAAGTTTTTCAAACAAAAAAAAAGAAAAAATCCTGTGCCCTCCTCAGTGCCCTCCTCCTTCTTTGCTCATCTAAAGTCAGTAGTATAGCTATGAGCATGGATGCCACTGGCATGTTGGCATACAGTTTGTTGGGCAGCAAGTGTGACTGCTCAGCTCCTCACTAACAGTGTTGCTTTATCTGACATGTAGACGAATTGTCTAATTTTAGAGCAGCTTTTATATGGTCTAATTTTAGACAGGTCTGCGCTGCACCAACGTTCTTTTGTGGATCCCCGTAACTCCCTCATTAGCATATTTGAATAGAAAATCAATGGTGTGTCTAGCGCAGTTTTGCGCGGACGGATGCGCCGGTCTAACGAAATTACGCTGGACAAAAAAAAAAATAGATTTCTTGCGTATCTCGTTTTGGGGATGCCGTGCATCGAAACGCACGCGCACAATTAGACTTACGCCGCGCATCTCCTGTTACGCCGGCGTAATCGCTCTGTGAATCTGGCCCAATGTTTTTAAACCCGCGCATGCTCAGAAGCAAGTTATGAGACAGGAGCTTCAATGGAACAGAGTGCGTGTGTAGATGTGTGTAGGCAACTTCGTTTTTTAAAATGATGTTTGAAAAACGTTGTTTTGTTTCGTGAGATAAAACAACGTTTTTTTACATCACAAAAAGTGATTGTGTGTACGCGGCATTAGGGCCTTAGAGCTCATTCAGATTTGTGCATTTTGGTAAAATTATACCCCTGAACCCAAAGGTTTTCACAATACAACTCAACACACCTAGGCAGGTGTCACCCCTGTGCATTATGGTGAATTGCATTGTATAAAATGCTGCATGTCCTTAAGCCCTGGTTCACTTTGGTTCGATTTGACATGTCCTAATTGGTGCGATGCTGCATTTGCGGCGCCGCATCAATTTAAAAAAGTAGTTTCTGTACTATTTTTTGCGATTTCGGGGTGTGATTTCCATTGACATCTGTGCAGAAACCCGAACAGATGTCTGTGAAATTGTGGCAGAAATCCGGACTGACGTGTGGGAGTGAAATCAGCTAAACTCGCACGGCTTCATTCCCGCAGCTCAGTGTGAACCTGGGCTTAAAGATTTAGGGCCAGATTCTCAGCGGCGCTACGACGGAGTATCTCAGATACCCCGTCATATCGCCGTTTTTTTTTGGCTCGTATCTATGCGAGTGATGCTTAGCAAACTCGTAAGGTTATCCCTGCTTCTATGAGGAGTAACCTTACGAAGTACCGTCGGATGCCGTCGGGTGCCGTCGGATGCCATGTTAAGTATGGCGTCGGGTCAGCGTCGGCTTTTTCCGTCGCTTACGTCGTTTTACTAACTCATTCGCGAATAGGGCATTGCTTAGTGACGATCACGTCGTTTTGACGTCGGTTTCCACAACGCTTTCCGACGTGAGCTGGAGCATGCGCACTGGGCTTTTTCCCCGGCCAGCGCATGCGCAGTTCGTTCGACGCGGGGGCGCGCTTAATTTAAATACAAGCCGCCCCCTTTGAATTACGCAGGCTTATGCTGGGCGATTTACGAAACTACGGAGCAAGTGCTTAGAGAATACGGCACTTGCTCTGTTACGTTGCGGTGGCGTAGTGTAAATGCCTTACGCTACGCCAGTGTGATTCTATGAGAATCTGGCCCTTATTATTTTGCACTGAGGCATTAAAATGTGTCCAAAATATTGACAGTTAACATGTGTGCGGCAATGCACTGCATCACATTGTGGCAGTATGAATGGGGTGATTTGTCATCTCTGCAAACTACTACTGAAAAATCACCACTGCCTGATCAAATGTTATTATCATAATTAAACCGTGCAATCATTATTGGACAGCTATCACCTTCAGCCCATATCTGATTCACAATGTGGAAATTGAAAGCTCTTACTTTTCCTGTAGGATCCATTGTTACAGCAAAGCTTCACTATCAGCAGCAGCACAACTAGTAAGCCTATTCTATACACAGTTCCTCTTCCGAATGAAACACATGATCAAGGTCACATGATCAAAATGCCAGCAGCTGCTGTGAATGCATTCTGCTGCCCTTAGTACTTTCTCTGCCACACTACAGACCAAAACTTTGCAGCTCAATTAACACATTTGGTGATCCATCCAAATACACAGCTTAACAAAATTAAAGGAACACTTTGAAACACATCAGATTTCAATAGGGAAATATATCTTGCTGGATATATACGCTGTATACTAATATGGACTGGGTAATGTGTTAGGAACGAAAAGATACCTCATCGTTTGATGGAAATGAAAAGTATCAACCTACAGAGGGCGGAATTCAAAGACACCCCAAAAACCAAAGTAAAAAAAAAGATGCAGCAGGTTAGTCCATTTTACAGAAATGTCATTGTAGCAGCTCAAAATGGTACTCAGTAGTTTGTGTGTCCAACATTGCACCAACGTGGGGTCTGACTAATGGCAGTCAGGGTGCCATTATCTAGCATGTTGAGTAAGGATGAGCTCCAGCGTGTTCGCATGGAACACGTGCAGAGCCCGCCAGGAAGTGTGCACGGCGCTGCGCTAATCACAGCCAGAGAGACATTTCCCGATCTCTTCAGCCGAGCATCGGGACAATGTCTCCCCGGCTGTGATTAGCGCAGCGCCGCGATGTCTTCCTGGCGGGCTCTGCACGTGTTCCATGCGAACACGCTAAAGCTCATCCCTGATGTTGAGGTATGTGCGTTCCCCCATGGATATGCCTCCCCAGACCACCACTGACCCACCACCAAACCGGTCATGCTGAACAAAGTTCATAATGTTCTCTACAGCTTCTTCACACCCTTTCCCGTCTGTCACATATGCTCAGGGGGAACCTGCTCTCATCTGTGAAAAGCACAGGGAGCCAGTGACAGACCTGCCAATTCTGGTGTTCAATGGCAAATGCCAAACGAGCTCCACAGTGCTGGGCAGTGAGCACAGGGTTTACTAGAGGAGGTCAGACCTCCAGGCCACCCTCATAAAGTGTGTTCTGATTGTTTGGTCAAAGAAATTCACACCAGTGGCCTGTTGGAAGTCATTTTGTAGGGCTCTGGAAGTGATCATCCTTTTTCTCCTTGCAAGGAGCAGGTGGGTTTTGGACCTTCTATGACCCTATTCAGCTCTTCTAGAGTAACTCCCTGTCTCCTGGAATCTCCTCCATTCTCTTGAGACTAGGAAACACAGCAAACCTTCTGGGAATGGCACGTATTGATGTGCCATCCTGGAGGAGTTGGACTGCCTGTGCAACCTCTATAGCAAGGGTCAGCAACATTTTTCCACTTACGGTCCGGATTCAATGTATGTGAATGCATGGAGGGCCGCATTCACCTACTAATAAATGAAGATATTAATAAAATACCTAACATGTCATGCTTTAAAATTGCGCACACTCGTGGAATGGCGACAAACTACGGTACTTTAAAATCTCCATAGGCGACGCTTTAAACATTTCTACAGTTTACCAGTTTAGAGTTGCAGAGGAGATCTAGTACTAGAATTATTGCTCTTGCTCTAACGATTTTGGCGATACCTCACATGTGTGGTTTAAACACAGTTTAAATTTGCAGGCGCGACTTACGTATGGAGGGATGGGCGATTTAAAAAAAATAATTACACTGTCCCTTAATTATTATTTTTTGTTTGTATGTTTCTGGTACAAGGATTGATGATGCTATTTAAAAATGAAATAAAGATGAAATAATTTACATTTTGTGGAAGGTTTGTTCTTATAAGTATTCATTTAACAGATTTTTCTATTTTCTAAAAGACCAGCAAACATATACATAATATTACTTATAATGAATAAGTATATAATTTAAGTGTGCAAAGTTAACAAAAAATTTTTTTTTTGTTTTGGGTACTTTTATTTGGCGGTTTTTCAGTTTTGAACCTTGGAAACATTTTGCCATTCTCACTGGTCAGATGGTATCCCTAACTTCTAAAAGATTTACAGTTTGGATTCCAGATGTGTTGTCTGTCTCAGAATATATACAGTACATCTTAATGGGTATAAGATCCAGTCTGTGGTGGTGTGAATAAGGCCAGAGAACCTGTTACAGCACAGCTCACTAGGTCACATCTTCTTACATCTGATGTTAGTCTTTTAGGTTGAGGCACCTGTTGTGAAGACAGTATGGTCCAGAGGAGGTGGTTTCTGCCCTCAGAGGGCATAGTCTACAATATTCAGGAACTCCAGCCTGCTTGGATTGCTTTGAAACATCTATCTTTGCTGCTAAAACACAAGGTTGCATTGCTACATACAGAGAGTCAGGGAGGTTTACACAGAAAAACCCTTTCACAAGAATAAGTGCATGTCTCTGTTAGGCAGAGAACCTACCCACTATTCCCACCTTTCAGAACATGCACGTCAATTATCTATAAAGGGATTTTGTGAATAACAAAGAATGTGAGCCCACTCTTTGCTCTAGTTTGGCACATGTGGGGTTATCCCAAGAAAGACATGTTTACTTTGACAATCAATTCCAAGCTACCAATTTTCATCACATGGTATGTTTATTAGAAAAGACCAAGTATAGATTTTCTGACTCTATCAAAGCCTTGGGCATTTCACCTGGGGCACACACCTCAGGTGTGGTGTATATTGGTTTTGTGCTGCCCTAGGCAACACTAAAATCAGGCGCCCCATCTAAATTTGTCCCATTCCTACCTGTTTAAGATCCACCCTTCATCTGTAAACTACACTTATTTAGGCTCCCCTTATTTCTATTATAGCTCCACCTCTTCTGAGTTGGGGGGGAGAGGGGGATGAAAGAGCGAATGGGGCTTGGGAGAGAGGGGAGTGAGAGAGAGGGGGAGGTTAGAGAGAGAGGGGGAAGTGAAAAAGAGAGAGGGGTGAGAGAGATAGGGTGGGAGGAAAGAGGTGGGGGGTAAGAGAGGGGGGAGAGTGGGAAGGCGGTGAGAGAGAAGGGATCCCCTATCCCCCTATACTACACCAAGAGGTTCTCCCAACCCCCCCCCCCCCCCCAAAACTACACTGGACTTTCACCTTCCCACAGCCCGCTGGCTCCTTCAGCCTCCTAGAGTTTTGGCGATTAAAGGTTTTGGAAATGCCAGTTTCTACATCATTTTTTTTCCTTGACAAAGTGATCTTACAGCCAATTCATGAATGTGTTCCCAAAGTTCCATCAGTGTTCCATTCTGTACCATTGCAGCTTGGGTCGTGTGGGTAATGCTGAGGGCTTCCCTGGCTAGTGGCAAAGCAATTCCCCAACCAGTGACAACTCGTTTTATTTTTTTAGGTTGGTGACAGGGTCTCTTTTGAGTAACCCTGTAATTAGACAATTTCCATACCTAGACACGGAATGATGCTTACCTTTCCTGCTGACTGCCAAAATGCCAATACCATCATATAGAATTCCTGGCTTAAGTTCACTGGAAAACCATCTTTACAGGTATATCAATTTCCTTGGGCTCTCCTTGTTTCCTCCCACCAACTTCCTCATCAATACTGTGGCCTGTGGTGATGTGGAGGTTGGTGGGAGGAACCACTGAGCACTTTGGGGGACCAAGGAGATTAACATTTCCAGAAGTATTAGTTTTCCAGCAACCTTTGGCCAAGGATTTTTTGGGCTGGGTTCACACTAGTGCGAATTGGATGCAGCTTTCCACACATTGCCCCGGGGCGGCTACAGAGCGGTTTGCAGAAGAGTCCCATGCGTCTTCTGGTCCGTTTCAGGTCTGAATCCAGACAAAAATTTAAACGGAGAACAGGGATGCAAGTCCAAGGTAGTGACCTATATACACTGACCTACATACAATGACGGTAGTGACCTACCTACACTGACCTACCTACACTGACCTACGAACACTGACGATAGTGACCTACATACACTGAGATACACTGACCTACCTACACTGATGGTAGTGACCTACATACACTGACGGTAGTGACCTACCTACACTGACCTACCTACACTGACTTACGAACACTGACGGTAGTGACCTACATACACTGACCTACATACACTGACCTACTTGACCTACATACAATGACTCTACATACACTGACCTACCTGACATACACTGACCTACATACACTGACATTTAGGCGGCGTACACACGTACGAGAACCTCGACGGGCGGAACACATTGTTCCGCCCGTCGAGGTTCTCGGCCGGCCGTCGAAATCGGTGACCCGCCCGTCGGGAATGGCAACCAGCCATTCATCCCGACGGGCCGTCGAGCAAATAGAGAGCCTGCTCTCTATTCGCTCGACAGGATTCCCGAAAGGCGGGGCGAGCCAGGAGCGTACACACGGCCGAGGTTCTCGCTGGAATGCAGCTCCCAGCGAGGTTGTCGCTGGTTTCTAGCGAGAACCTCGGTCGTGTGTACGCCGCCTGACATACACTGTCTGACCTACCTCAGCTCAGCCGTGGGGTGTGGTGTCACAGTAGGCAGCCAGTCAGTCATTCCGTCAGTCGTCTGAGGAGGAGAGGAGAGCCGAGGAGGAGAGGAGATCAGAGGAGCCTAGAGGAGAGGAGAGCCGAGAAGCCTGGTGGGGAGGAGAGGCTTAGAGCCTGGGGGGGAGCCAGAAAGCTGAGGAGGAGAGGAGAGCCGACAAGGGGAGGAGAAGAGAGCAGAGATGTGGCGCGGCGCCCGCATTGTAATTATCGCCTTCTGGAGCCTGCAGCGCCTATGATGGACATCACACGTCCTGCAGTCCCGGCATTGGACCAGTGGGACGTCCATCATAGTCGTTGCGCAGGCTCCAGAAGGTGGGACCTGCTATGGCACTCGGCCACACTTGGCAGCGCTCGGGATCTATCAGGGCTATCAATGGAGACCTGCCAGCATGCTTTTCGGGGGCACATTTGGGGCTCCAGCCCCCCCTAGTCACGCCTCCCGACGCCACTGGTTCTGGTAGAACATTCACCAGGAAAAATAACTATCCATTATCTTCTTTATGCCTGTTTGAAATTTGATTCATAATAGGATCAATTTAAAGGAAACCTTCTGTTAATTAAAGGGGCCCTTTTACACTTTTTCAATGCGATAACACTCAATAAAACCCCAACGTTATCAGAAAGCAGGGCAACTCATAGCTCTCTAGAATGCAATTCATTGTAAATGGCATCCCACCACACTATAAAAGCCAATGCACCTCAGCACAACAGAATTCACATCCTGTGAGTTGTGGTGTGCAACATTTTAAAAAAAAGAGCATTGTATTATTTATTTTTTATAAAGAATTGGATGGCTTAAACCAGGGGTGGCCAACCGGGGGCCACATGTGGCCCGCGGAGCCCTCTGATGTGGCCCGCGACCTCCTGCTCTGGAATCGTGGGTTGGCAAGCCCAGATCACAGGTTGCGCCCTGCCATACCACAGCATCAGTGTTGTGAATGAAGCTGGTGGTAGAGGAAGAAAGCAGCTGTGGAGCAGAACAGAGCCCCATAAAACGATTATTCCTCTACAGCGTAGGCTTTTGCCACAGGTTGAGTCTATGAGAAATTTCAGCTAACCCGCAGGATAGACCCAGGTGCACTACACTGCACCCGTGGTGTGGGTAAACTGCAGCATATCAGTGTAAAAGCCCTTTTCACGCGATAGAGCGACAGATGTCTGTTTACCCCTGCCTACCTCCAATCTGAAAAACAGAAGGGAATTCGTCCCCTTCCATCTGGGCGGATCGGAGGGCCTTTAGAGTCGCCGTGACCTGTCATCCGCCCGCTGCGCTCATTGTGGCCCTCAACTGGTCACCAAGTTGCTTAAGTGGCCCTCACTCTTCAAAAGATTGGGCACCCCTGGCTTAAACAAATTGACCGTTACTGCACACTATAGTGGACATTCATGCACTAATCTGGCTGGAGGATTTCTTTGCTGATCTCCTCATTCTGCTAGTTCATTTGCTGCTTTGCTGACGTGCTATAAAATTTTGAGTCAATAACCTAGGATATATATTTAGACTTGAACCTCTGACTTCATATATTGGCTTTTGAAATTTACAAATACAGCAATTTAGAACTTGGATGAAATGTTTAGCACTGCAAAACACTTTTCTAACCACTTCCTTTACTGGGTATGTACTGGTACATCCTTGGGTTTCAGTGGTTATAGCCCGGTACCGTTGCATTCAGCCGGAAATTCTCTGTAAAGTAGAAGTGATCTAAGTGGCTAATTAGCTACTCGATAACTTCTACGGGTCGCGGAAGGGGGATGGCTGCCTTGTATGGAAAGAGGGGAACTGACATTATTCCAATCTCTGTAACCCTGGAAACTGGGAACGACCAGCATCTGGTCACTTCTGGTCCCGCCACTTTGTTTCCCTGGCCACCAGCGGCCAGGGAAGCAAACAATCAGACTGATATTGGTCTGATCTTCCCAGGGTATGTACTGATACGTCTATTGGGTTTCATAGGTTATATTCGGTACCATTGTGTTCAGCCAGCAACTCTCTGTAAAGCAGAAGGGATCTAAGTAGCTAATTAGCCACTCGATCACTTCTGTGTGTGGCGGAAGCGGGTCCCTCCCACCTCCCGCAACCGCCTCTCCAGGCCTCTCCGGTCCCGTTGCGGAGGTCAGGAGCGATGCCGCCGGTGGCAATGGTTGCCCTGTTCGGCGAGAGAGGAAATTACGTCATTTCCCTCTCTCTGTAACCCTGTAAACTGGGAACGACGAGCAGTTCATCACTTTCATTTCCACCACAAACAATGAGACCAGAGGAGTGATTTGGATTCTGATATACCCCACATCTCTCCATAAAAGAGGACCTGTCACAGCCCATGCTATCACAAGGGATGTTGTTTATCCCTTGTGATAGCAATAAAGTTAGTACAACATTTTTTTAATGTAAAATAAAGAAAAAGAAAAAGAAAAAATTTAAAGTGCACACATCCCACCATGCTTATGCGAATGCAAAAGCATATGTTACTGACACATGTATATGTAAACTTTGATTGCAAAACACACGTGAGGTATTTCAAAAGGAACAGAGCAATATGGATTATCACGGTGTCAAAGTGAGAGATATCATAAAAATAACAAATTTTTATTACATTTGATTTGAACAATTTTACAAATATTTTATCACATAAAGATAAAATGGAGCATTTTACAATTAATTAGATAGCGGGTCACGTCTTCCCTTCTAGATTCGCCAAGACATTGGCTTCATCAGGGGGAGTAGTGACCAAAATATTTATAGCTCTATAAAGAGAAAAAGACATTCATTTAGAGATCACAACATCAAATATACATTGTTAGAAATGGTGCGTATTATTGAATATTTGGGCGACACGGTACCCATAGTCCAGTCAAAACCCCCAGCTCATCCCCCGTCACACCATGTGGTGGGAATAAACCACCACCCCCAGATAGCAATCACCCAACCTACCCTGTAGCCCCCACAAAGCAGGGTCAATGCAATAGGGATTCCAGAGACACCAAGCCAGCACTGCCATAGTGTGGCTGCAGAGGGCGGTAGGGGAGACCAATGAACAATACAAAAAGGAAATAAGTCATGACAGGTAACTCAATATCTATTATATCAAAAAGGGCTACATAGCCTCAATACATACCAAAATGACGTATAGACTTATATACAGAGAAAGGGGCGCTGTAGTAACCCTAGGTGTTATAATTGATCTGAAATGGACGAATAGGGATGATTGTTAAAACTGAGGGCTGAGATGAAATGACCAATATGTAATGACAGAGAAAGGGTGTGGTGGCTTTAGTATAAGTAGAATAGATTCAATCATATTAATTGAATCTATATATATAAAGGCTGTTAAAGAGATGCGAATGGTCTTCAAAGTACTGTTCAGCTTAACAGTTATATATAGGCATGGACCATTGCTTAAAGGAGTTGTAAAGGTACAATTTTGTTTCCCTAAATAGCTTCCTTTACCTTAGTGCAGTCCTCCTTCACTTACCTCACCCTTTAATTTTAAATTGGCTTATTTCTTCTGAGAAATCCTCACATCCTGTTCTTCTGTCTGTAACTACACACAGTAATGCAAGGCTTTTTACCTGGTGTGGAGTGTCGTGCTCGCCCCCTCCCTTGGACTACAGGAGAGTCGGGATACTCTCTACTTTGCAGATAGAGAAAGGAGCTGTGTGTTAGTGAGCATCCTGACTCTCCTTTAGTCCAAGGGAGGGGGCGAGCACAACACTCCACACCAAGAAGAAAGTCTTGCATTACTGTGTGGAGTTACAGACAGAAGAACAGGAAGTAAGGATTTCTCAGAAGAAACAAGGACATTTAAAAGCAAAATGTAAGGATGAGGTAAGGGAAGGAGGACTGCACTAAGGTAAAGGAAGCTATTTAGGGGAAAAATAATTGTACCTTTACAACCCCTTTAAGCAAAGTGAAAAATTGTCTATACTTTAACATAACGTGCTGGCAACAAACAGCTTCAGAAGGAGGCCAACTTTGCAACCCAATATTTCTCTTAGTGTAGTGTTACATTACTGTATTCATTTAACAATTATTTTACTGTATGAGCTTCAAAATAACACAGGCCAACACACATTTTGAAGCCTTGAATGTTTAACCTGTTCCTGAGTATATTTGGCCGCTAAATCCAAAAATGGCACTCATTTTCCCCAACGTTTTGAGCATAATTTCCATATGCCACTCTTCACTCTGGTCGCCTGTCAAAAATCAGGATATAAATATAGCTAAATGTCAGAATGATTCAGGCAGCATCGTTGTGAAGTAGCCATAACCTGTAAAATGCTTGATCTGTAAAAATTTACGATAAACGATTGAGTAGCAATATACACACCTAATATATGATCATATGATGATCATATGATCATAACTGTAATACAATTAATAACATACACTTTAGAAAGTAATGCTTCCGATGGTAATGTGATACTAAAGTCTTGTTTTTTTAAATACTAAGCATGTTACACTTACCTGCTCTGAGTAATGGTTTTGCGCAGAGCATCCCAGACTCTTCTCAGGTACCACTTCGTTGCTCCTGGCCCCTCCCTCCTGTCGAGTGCCCCCACAGCAAGCAGCTTGCTATGGGTGCACCCAAGCTAAGTTGCAGCTCCGTGTGTCTATTCAGAAGCACACAGAAGATTTAAAGAATGCATTAAGATAAAAAAAACTTCTGCCTTTACAACCCCTTTAAATTACAATTGGAAGTATGTAGACACTCTCATTACATCTGCTAACTTGTACGCAAAAACACAAACTAAATAAAAAAAGAACAGGTTGATCAGCAAGACCTTTTCAAAAACTGACTAAAAAACTATATACATTTGACCATATCTAAGAAACTATAGCTGATGCAGTCTATCCAATAAAATTTTCTGAATCAACACCCCAAATTACCCTCCAAAAACATGTCTAAAAATTAAGGCATTTAGCAAGGCAAATTACATTTTCTGGGGTCATTATGTACATCCGTGTACAAAATGCTGTATAGCATTAAATATTACAGAAGGTTAAAAGATTGAAAAGAAAAGGTAATTTTTAATAACATTACATTACAATATGGCTTGTGTGGCAGTTGTATATGCTATATTTTGTATTTATTATATATTTTTTTTCTATGAAGGCAGAGTTATCCTTCACGTTACGGAGTGAAATGGGTCTATAGGAAGAGCTCATGTAGATTGTGCTGTGAACAATAAAAATGTGTTACAGGATCACTTCTTGGAATGTAGCTATTATTGTATTATTCAGACTCTGCCTAATTTAGTAAGGCACAAACGTTTTTATTATGACTATAAAACAATGCCTTTGAGCAGGGCCGTCTTAATAGCATCATGGACCCCGGGGCAAAGAAATGCTCTGGGGCCCCTACAATGATGACAGTGCAGGTAAACAGACATCAAGTAGGTAGGAGGCAGACTGCCTCCCCTGTGTATCTATCACTCTCAGTGCCATCATGGGGCCCCCAATTTCAGGGCAGAGTGGGCTCAAGGACCAGCTGCTTTGGGGAAAGTGCAGGGGCCCCCCATGTAGCTTGGGCCCCATGGGCAGTGCCCAGGTGTGCCCTCTCATTAACACAGCCCTGCCTTTAAACTGACTATAAGATTTATCTTTGGTAAAAGGACACGCTTATAAATGGATAGGTTTGGATGTGTTAAGAAGAGAACACATCTTCAGTGGCTACTTTCCTAATTCCTAAAATCTGGCCATAAAGTGTACATGATAAAAAAAAAATTCAAATATCAATTTTTATTAATTTTTTCAACAAAGAAATACAGAAAGTTACAGAACAACTGTGGTCTCACCAGACCATGTCATACACATGTACGCTTTGCATTGAGATTCACATTCCAACTGTATAATCAAGCATTTAGACTCTCGCCCCAAACCTGTTTAGTGCCAGGGCACTTCCCATAGGTAAACCATAGACAGTTCCGCTCCAACAAGCTAGCACCTGCAATATCAACTGGCGGAATTCATCTCTTATCTAGTCAAGGTTATTTTGTAGTTGGAATGGTTGCGTCTCTGACACATATTCGGACTCCACGCCCTAGTATAAAACCAGTAGTCGAGGAAACCACAAAGAGAAAGACAGAGCGAAGGAGGCAAGAAGAAAGAGGAAAAATTAGGAGTAAGTATAGAGAAAGAAAAATAAAAACAGAAACAAAACAAATTATATTAAAAAGAAAAAATAAATAAATGGGAGGCTAGAGACATGGGAATGGGAAAAGAAAGAAGAGTGGGGAAGGGGAGGGGGGGTATATTCGGCACGGGGGTGATGGATATATCGTCACGGTCGGCCCGTGTTGGGCCGACATCCAAAAGTCAATAGGGATTGCCCTTCATCAGAGTATATGTATAAGTTCCACAGCATCCAAGCGTTAGAGTGTTTTTCCTGTTTATTCTAGGCTGTAAGCACAAGGTCTTCCAGGTTCTTCATTTCCTCCACTTTACACAGCCACAGCCCAACCGATGGAGGCGTGGTTTGTTTCCAGGTAGCCGGAATGCAAGATTTTACTGCATTTAGTAGATGCCTCACAATAGATTTTTTGTAAGATCGTACCGGGACCGTGGAAGCGGGAAGCAGGAAGAAAGCTGGGTCTTTTGGGATTGTGTGATCAGTGAATTTTTGTATGGTCGTCTCAACCGTTGTCCAGAAGTGAAGCAATAGTGGGCATGACCAAAAGACATGGAGTAGAGTTCCCTTGTCCTTTAGGCAGCGCCAGCATTTATCAAAGGTTGTAGGGTAGAATTTATGTATTAGCTGGGGTGTATAGTACCACCTGGTTAGAATCTTATAGTTTGTTTCTTGGAATTCTTGTGCAGATGGACGATTTTAAGGAAAATTGAAGGATATTTTGCGTCTGTACGTCAGTAAAAGTCTGCCCCAGGTCTTGACCCCATGTTCTTAGGTCAGGTTGTGCCGACGGGGTGTTTAGTAGGGAATACGTTTTTGAAAGTACTTGAGTTAGCACTCCGTCGTCCCTACAGTAGTCTTCAAATGTCGTCAGGTCACGGGTAAATTGTCTGGGGTCTGGTATTGAATGGATAAAGTGGTGCAGCCGAATCGCTTTCCAAAACAACAGTTGAAAGCCCCCAGTATCATTCGTTAGACTGCTGATCGACACCCACCGGCCTCCGTTCGCAAAATGTAGGGCGCAGTCTCTACCCGTCGCCGCAAGCTCCCCGTAATCCGACGGGCGCAATCCCGGTGGAAACGCCGGGTTGCCGAGGATAGGAAAAAGTGGGGATGTCTTAGATGTCAGGGAGGCCGTGTCCGCCATCAATGAGCCCACGCGTAGCGTGGCGCCTATGGTGGGATGTTTCTTCATATCCAACGGGAGTTGGTCGTGGCACCACATTGCCCCCCTCAGTGGGACTTGAACCTGGTTTTGTTCTATCTGCGTCCACAGTTTAAGGTGGCCATGTCTGTTCCAGTCGATGATCCTTCCTAGATGTACTGCCTGATAATAGTGTTTAATGTCTGGCAGGGCTAGACCTCCACACTGCTTTGGAAGAGTCAGGTACCGCATGCGCAGCCGCGGTTTCCTGTGAGCCCACACAAATTTGGTAAAAAGGGACTGTACCCGTCTAAAATATGAAGCTGGGATTCCTATTGGTAGGGCCTGAAACAGAAAAATACATTTCGGGAGGATGCACATTTTGAGGAGATTGCATCTCCCAAACCAGGAGTGGAGCCCTTTGTTCCACTCCTCGAGTAGTCCTCTGGCTTTAGTCAGCATTGGGGGAAAGTTAAGTTCATATGTGCGCGTCAAGTCGCTCGGGATACATGTCCCCAGATAGTTGAGGTGGCTATCCGACCATTTGAACTTAAACTGAGACTTCAGAGGGGCCAAATCCTCTGGGGTCAGATTAACCCCCATAGCCGTTGATTTTCAAATTGGACATGACCCCATATTTTTTTAATTCTTTAACCAGGTTTGGCAGTGACACTATGGGATTAGTAAGGGAAAATAAAAGGTCGTCCGCATATGCTGAGTACATGATAAATTTAAACTTCCACATACAAAGCACATTTTTGCAAATGGGCCAAAGATAAGAAAAATTTCAATGAAGCAACATAATATAGCAAGGAAACTTAAATTCCCAGGGGATGAGTCCAGCAATGAGAGCCTCTGCAATCTCTATGTAGAGCTTTCCATTTATATTTATTTCTCATTTTCAAAAAGTAATGATCAAGCAGCACCACCTTCTGGTAAAGAAAATCAAATGTGCAGTATACAGGACTAGGAGATGCAAAGTGGTTACATTTCTAAAAGCGCCTTAATCCCAAACATATACAAAATATAAAAGAACCTGATTTACTAAAGTGTGAAGGAAATGCGACAGTGTTCATGTCAAATTTCAAAAATGTTTGAAGTGCACACAGAACACTTCAATTCGTACTAGGTTCTCTTTCTCGCACTTTAGTAAATAGTGTCACACTAAAGCCCCATACACACTATTAGATTTTCTGCAGATTTTTGTCTTCAGATTTACCAAAACCATATAATATGAGGTCAAACCTTAAGGCCCCTTTCACACTGAGGAGTTTTTCAGGCAGTTTAGCGCTAAAAATAGCGCCTAAATACAGACTGAAAAACTCCTGCCCAACATTCTCAATGTGAAAGGCCGCTCCTTCACCGCTTCTTACCATTTAAAACAATGGGAAACTGCGGTAATATCCGCCCGCAATGCGCCTCTGCAGAGGCGCATTGCGGGCGGTATTACCGTGGTTTTCCATTGTTTTAAATGGGAAGAAGCGTTGAAGGAGTGGCCTTACACATTGAGAATGTATCAACCTTTTTTTGTCCGCTAGGGGTTAATAGTACCGCACCGCTACTGGCCGAATCCTGCGGCAATTCCGACGGTATAGCGCTGCTATTTTTAGCGGCGCTATACCGCCACCGCACCTCCCGCCCCAGTGTGAAAGGGGCCTAAGTGTTTCAATTTGTATGCAATCAGGCAGGCCCTTGCACTACATGGTTTTGGTAAATCTGAAGACAAAAAACTGCAGAAAATCGAATAAGGTGTATGGGGTCTAAGGCTGCCCATACATGGTTGAATTTCGAAAATTTCTTTTGAAAATCCAAAATTTTGTGCATTTTGTGATCCAGTGATCCCATCGTTGCTTTCGAAATTCGACCAACCAAACCTTCAATTTCACCTTACAGAAAATACTTTTCGTGGCTGGGAATATTTTGTTTCCGGGAATTTTCTTTTCTCGCAAGCATGTGCATTTCTTTTTTTATTTCATTTTTCGCACGATTCTCCCATCATTGATTAGAAAATCATTTGTTTTTCCCAATAAATCCAACATGCCCGATTACTCAAATTTGATGGCCGCAAGAAAATCTACTGAGGGTGCGAAATTTGAACAAAAATTCTTAGATTTTGGAAATAAAATTCTTTTGAAATTTGACTCATGTATTTGCCTTAGGCAAATGGAAGTATAAATATAAATGTACTGTGGCATTTGAGAGGTGGATAAATATTAATTTTTCTTATCTTGAAACAGAAATGGTTTACTGTTTATTGCATACAAAAAAATTCAACGTGTAATCCTTATTGAATTGCAGTTTAGTGCAAAACTGATTTTGGAACTGCTCAAAAAACAGCTATTTCTGCTAATGAATATCACATTTAGAGCTTCGCCATGTACCATTTTCTCACACCACAGGTTAAGCATAAACCAAGCGGACATCAATCTGAATAACTTTATTGTAATTTCATAGTACAAAAGTGTAATGTTAGCTATTGCCCAAAGAACAGATCTGAGTTGTTTTGAAAGTCTGCTGTTTTCAGCCGTTTAAAAGTATAATTTTACTCAGAATTTTGCTAATCTAATTGAGTGACAACCTGACCATATAGTGGCACAAGAAGATTACAACAGGGTGATGATAAACAGACTAGGACATTTTGGATGATTTCAGCTTCAGCCAAGGTAAGGTGAAATAAAATAGTAGTTTGGATCGTTAGACAATTTTTTACAAGATTTATCTCCATGCCTCTAAAAATTGAGATTTTCCTAGCTTGTGACGGAAAATATTAGTTATATGAAGACAGGAGGCGAGTATCTTATGCATTATTCTTTCTTTTAATAATGCTCATAGCAGAAAACACAGTAACCATTTAGTGTAACCAGAAAAAACTTTTAGAACTACAACTCCCAGCAGTCCCTGGGCTACAGTAGCCCCTCCCAGACCGTAGCCTGTATATAAGGGACTGACTCTGGTGTAAGTGTCCTCTTTCTTTACGCAGAATGGCATCGCTCAGTACCACGAACTCTATCCAGACCTCTCCTCTGTTGCCCGAAACCCACCGGCCGGTCCGTATTTCCGATACTGGAGGGAACAACCAGGAACATGGCCAACATGGCTAACTTCGTCCCAACGGGGACTGCAGATAATCCAAACATCGCAACCGATCGGTCAGCCGCCTTCAAGGCCACAAACGGAGTGTTCAATAGCCTGAAAGAGACAAAAATCGTAACAGGGAGGGAAAGGGAGGGAAGATACTCGCCTCCTGTCTTCATATAACTAATATTTTCCGTCACAAGCTAGGAAAATCTCAATTTATATATCAGACAGGAGGCTCATATCTTATGCAAGTTCAAAGCTAGCTACAGCATGTTAATAGTATATAATAATGAAGACAAAACATCATAAAACTGACATAGACACGTGTTCCTCAGGTCTGAAGTAGAAGTGGCGAAAGGTGGTCTCGGAAGACCAATCAGCTGCCAGAAGTAAGTCAGAAAGGGAGCCTCCTGAAGAGATTATTTTAGTAGCCATAGCGCCCCTGGAAGAGTGAGCACCAAACAGGGAAATGTCTATGCCCGCCATTTCCATGGTGGAGCGCACCCATCGTGCCATTGTGGCGGAAGAGACTGGGAGATGAGGTCTAACATAGGAGACGAGAAGTTGTGAAAAGTCTGGAGAGCGGAGATCAACCGTCCGTGATTCGTATGCTTGTAGACAACGTACCACGCAAAGTCGGGGGTGTGTGGGAAAGAACGGGTAAAAGACCGTGTGAATGCCCGTCTTGGTTCTACGGACCACAGAGAATTTGACCCCTTGAGGTGAGAATTGTCGCCGAGAGATGTCCAACGCTCTCACGTCCGAGACGCGTTTTACCGACACTAAACATAGTAAAGCGGTCAATTTATAAGACAACAGTTTTAAGGACAGGTCGTCATTGTCCTGCCATGAAGTAAACATGTCGAGCAATCTGGAGACATCCCAGGTTGTAGGATATCTAGGTCTAGGGGGGCGCTTGAAACTGATGCCTCGTAGAAGTCTGCACACCAGTGGGTGCTGTCCCACTGGTAGAGAGTCCACAGGGCGATGGTATGCTGAGATGGCTGAACGGTACACATTGATGGAACTATAAGCTTTGCCAGATTCAAAGGAATCTGCCAAATAGTTCACCACTAATGATACAGGTGCGTGTATGGGATCAACCTGCCGTTGATCACACCAACAAACCCAGAGCTGCCAGGCAGATCGATATGCCGATCTAGTCCCGGGGGCCCAAGCCAGGGCAAGGAGGTCCTTAGCTGATCTTGAAAAGCCGCTATCCGCGTCCGGGACCCCGAAATCAACCATGCTAGGAGGTGGAGGTTGCCCTCCATGACCAGAGGGTGAAGACCTCCGTTCGGGTTGGTCAGTAGGAGAGGGAATTGGGGAATCAGCCTGGGGTAATCCACGGCCATCCCCAGCAGGAGAGGGAACCAAGGTTGCGTCGGGCAACAGGGTGTGATCAACACAACTGTCGCTCGCTGGTTCGCTGTATGAAGGAGAAACCTGGAAATCATCTGGAAGGGGGGAAACGCATAGTGCGTTCCCCTCGGCCAGATGTGGCGGAAAGCGTCCACTGCGGATGTCCTCCGGATCTGGTCTCCAGCTAAAGAAGCGAGGCAACTGGTGATTGAGACGAGAAGCGAAGAGGTCCGCGTCTAACGGGCCCCAAAGCTGCCTCAATGGAAGGAAGACTGAACGATCCAGACGCTAGTCGCTGGAATCGATGAGGTGGCGTGAATACCAGTCGGCCACCGTGTTGGACACCCCCGGAATGTATTCCGCTATGGGGATGATGTTGTGTGTCAGGCAGAAGTGCCAGAACTCCTTCGCCAGGTCTGCTAGGGTCCTGGATCTGGTGCCTCCCAAACGGTTGACATACTGAACCGCTGCTACGTTGTCCATGCAGGAATAATACACAACAGTTGGAGGCTTGTGGTACGAAGCTCTTGACGGCAAAGAATGCTGCCAGAAGTTCCAATGCATTGATATGCAAACCCGCTTCGGAAACGGACCACGTCCCCCCTGTGGAAGTATCCCCGCAGCGAGCGCCCCAGCCGTGACGGCTCGCGTCCGATTCTATGATGACGTCCGGGCTGGAGTTGAAGATGGCCTTGCCACTCCATTCGATGGCGTGACGAAGCCACCAATGCAGCTCCTCTACCGCCTCCGGACAGAGTGGGACCTCGTCCGCGTACCTGAGGCCCTGGCGTAGGTGCATGATTTTGAGCCTCTGAAGGGCCCTGTAGTGAAGAGGGGTCGGGAAGATAGCTTGGATTGAGGCCGCTAGAAGCCCCACCAGACGGGCCAGAACCCTTAAGGACAAGGAACCTTTGCATAGGACCGCCCTGATTTCTTTGCGTATCAGGGATAACTTTGTCTTTGGGAGGCGGAGAACGGCCTGGTTGGTGTCTATTAAGAAGCCCAAGAACTCCATCTCTTGGGCTGGGGCTAGGACCGACTTTTCTAAGTTGACTAAGAACCATAGGGATTGTAATAGTGAGACCATCCATGACATGTGAAGGGAGGCTAGGCTCTTGGAGCGGGCCATGATGAGGAGGTCGTCCAGATAAATGATCAGACGTACCCCTCTGCTCCTTAGTGATGCCACCACCGGTTTCATTAGTTTGGTGAAACACCATGGGGCAGACGACAGGCCGAATGGGAGGCAAGTAAATTGCCACATTCGACCATTCCAAAGGAAACGGAGCAGGTGTTGTGATTCTGGGTGGATCGGGACGGTGAGATAGGCGTCCTTCAGGTCCACTTTCACCAACCAGTCTCCCGGTAGCAAGAGATCTCAGAGGAAGTGAATACCCTCCATTTTGAAATGTCTGTAGTTGACATGTTGATTCAGGTCCGGAAGGTTTATCACGGGACGGTATCCGCCCCCTTTCTTCTTTACTAGAAATAGGTTGCTTATGAACCCTGGGGAGAGACTTTCGGTTTCCAGAATCGCATGTTTGGACCTGAGAGACGTCTGTAAAATCCAGGCATCTGCCGTAATCGCAGACCAAGCGTGGATAAAATACATCAGGCGTCCCCCCACTGGTATGTGTGGTAGTGGTATGTAGTGTACACTCACCTGTAGGGTCGGGAGCGGGGAAAACCACGTCCGCCGCGTCCGCGCCAGGATCTTCCTCTGGGTCGGAAGAAGGGTGCTGGTTGCGCCATTGGGACGGTGTATGAAGTAGGAGCCTGTTGATATTGATATTGGGCGGTTGACCTGCCCTGTGGCCTATAGGAAGAGCCGCGGCTGGCAGATCGGCCTCTACCTCTGCCAGCCCTGGAAAAAACTCTATTTGCACTAGATCTTTTTAGTGAAGTTTGGGCCTTGTCAAGACCTGTGAACAGGCCAACAAACCTGTTGATGTCCTTCATGAGGTTGTCCCCAAACAACATGCCAAGCGCCGCCGGACCGGGTTCGGTTTCGGCTAGGTGGGAGAGTTGGGGATCTAGCCGCATTAGAATTGAGCAGCGTCTCTCCACTGAGCAGGTGGTGTTGGCGGTGCCCTGCTAGGCATATAGCCCTCTGAGCCCACCCGTGAAGTTGAACCAAGTCAACTGGCTGGTCCGAACCGGCCGCCTGTTCGGACAGATTCAGAATTTTAGTGAGAGGGCCCATTAAATCTAAAATACGTTCTTGGATAGATCTAAAGGATCGTTCTATCCCTTTCTTGGGGAGTTTGCCCGATTTTGCCAGGTATTTGGCCAGGATAGGGTCCACTTCTGGTGTGGCCATCACCCTATTGGGGATAAAGGGCCTAGGGCACTCAGCCCGTAGCTTGTTGCGGGCAGATCTGTCTAGGGATTTCCTGGCCCATAGCTCCATGTACTGGGATACGCGGGGGAGCGGAGACCAATCGCCTGATCTCGGATGGGAGATGGCGTCCGGGTGAAAGAATGGTTCTCCTAGGGCGTCTAGGATCACTTCGCCCTGCGTAGCAGGGGTGGCGTCGGGGTCGAACGCCGTATCCCCAGCATCCCTTTTACTAGTATCAGACTCATAGCCGTCAGACTCATTGTCCACAGAAATATCTAGGCAGTCCTCGTCAGAGGAATCTACGAACGAGTCGGGTTTAGTCCTTCTTAGGGACTTATGCCTCTTCCCTCCTAACTCCCTGAGGCCCAGGGGTCGATCGGAGTCTGGTGGATGCTGGGGTTGGCAGACCGGGGGGGAACTGCCTGAAACATATTGTTTACTTCCCCTGTCGGGGAGTCGGTTGCCGCCAATGAATGTTTTTGTTTGTGGGAAACCTTACCCTTTTTGGATGGCGGTTCACCACTCTGAAGTGGTGGGGCTGGTAAACTGGGCATTGCAAACTGAGACCCTGAAGGCTGGATGGCCGAGACCAGAGCCGTCTGGACCGACTTGTTAATCAGGTCCTGAATCTGATTTGCCGTCATGAACTGGGCAGAATCTATGGTAAAACCCTCCCCTCTGGGGGGAATGGGTCTGGGTTCTTCAGCCATGCTATGTATTTGATACAGGGAAAAACCAAATAACCCTCCAGCCGGAATAAATTCCGCTTTACAAGAGGGAACTAAGTGTGAGGGAAGTGAGGTTTACAGTCCAAGTGTACTTATCAGGGCTGCGGGGAGAATGCGCTGGGGGACAGGCTCCTATCCGTTCCACCGTCAATGCTGCACTGGCAGCGGTGGAGGAAGAAACCCCGAGATCCTCTGCGCTCCCGGGGACGAAGTCTCGCGAGACTACGCCCTCCCGAGCCCTATTGGAGGACGCTGGAGCTGACGCGCGTCAGAGGTACCGCCCCCCACCTTTCTAAAAATCCACACAAATACCATACGATAGCTTAAATAAAAAAAAGATCAAATAGACAAACAAACAGAGAGAGAAAACGACATGGGGGAGGCAAACAGGAGGAGGCATCCCCTCTGCTCCCACCGATCGCACAGAAGGCAAATATGAATGCTAAAACTACTTATCTGTAGTGCTGTAATGTCTGCCATGAGCAGAAAGAAAGAGGACACTTACACCAGAGTCAGTCCCTTATATACAGGCTACGGTCTGGGAGGGGCTATGGTAGCCCAGGGACTGCTGGGAGTTGTAGTTCTAAAAGTTTTTTCTGGTTACACTAAATGGTTACTGTGTTTTCTGCTATGAGCATTATTAAAAGAAAGAATAATGCATAAGATATGAGCCTCCTGTCTGATATATAATTATAAATGTTGTCAGTTTATTACATCCTTGCAAACATCTTCTGTTATTGAAGCTGCCAGCACTAAAAATTTGAGGGGTTACAGGAGGCAGGTAGGTACATATTTCTGTCTCATGAAGAATTTGCTTTAACATGTCACAGAATTTTCAGAGCTCAAGCCATAAGTATTAAATGGGGTTGTAAAGGTTTGTTTTTTTATTCTCTAAATGGGTTCCTTTAGGCTAGTGTATTGTTGATTGACTAACCTTTTCCTTCGATTTCCCTTCTAAATGTTTTTTTTTCCTCTGAATTTCTCACTTCCTGTTCCTCCTCAGTAAGCTGTTCAGTAAGCTTTTCTGGCTGACTAAACATGGCTCGGATGATGGGGGCAAGCTTACTGAGGAGAAACAGGAAGTGAGAAATTCAGACAAAGAAAAAAAACATTTAGAAGGGAAATCAAAGGAAAGGTAAGTGAACCAACAATGCATTAGCTTAAAGGAACCTATTTAGAAAATAAAATAAAAAAACCTTTACAACCCCTTTAAGCACACATACTGCATTGTGTATGCCTCAAAGCAGATTGCAACTTAACTGATGGATACAGTTGGCATGGTGGCTTTATTACCTGAAAGAGGAAGTAAACCCCCCGCAAAAAAAAATAAAAAAATACCCTGCAAGACAAAGGCATAATAAGCCAATAAAAAATAAAAATTTCCAAATATTGGAAAAAACACTGCGCTAAACCAAAAACGTGAATGCAGCCAGTACTAGAAAATTGTAGATACAAATTTAAAGAATATATGAAAAATATATATATATAAGATACGGCGCATAAACTAAAATAAGTGACCACATTTTAAAGTTATTGATGATAAAATAATAACAAAAACATTGAAAAATAATTACCATGTGTAATAGTGAATAAAACTAATATTATCTAAACAATAAAAAATTATTAAATAAAAGACAATAATAATCATGCATAATTATGTGACATGTTATGATGAAATAAGTAAAAAAGTCCAAGATAATCCCAAATGAAAAGGAGTGAATCTCAAATCTTCTTAGTAAAGGTGTTATCACATCACAGTTAAAGTAGTCCTTCCACCAGATGAACACCCAGGTGTAATAGTGATGTAGTCTCCTTACCCCTTGACCTGACCGCAAGAGGTCAATCAGAGCCCAGGGTGTTTATAAAGTCTCCCAACAAAGACTTATAACAGGAGCCAGATCGTACTCAGTAGATCAAAACGTTGATGATAATCTCAATTACAAAAAGCAAAGAGAATCCATAGCGCAGACTGCAGTAATAAAATTTTAATAGAAAAAGTATTGCACTTACAGGATTAGATCAAATGCGTTCGGTGTATATAAATCTTTCCGGTGATGTGCTATGCGTCTCGGCATCTTCCCCTATCTCCTTTGCTGTCTCGGTCTGCCGTTCTTTATTCAGCGTGATGACGTCGGGACACAGGCCACACCAATGGTAATTTTTTTTGAATGTTTTGTTATTATTTTATCATCAATTTTAAAATTTGGTCACGTATTTTAGTTCATGCGCTGTACCTTATATATATATATATATATATATATATATATATATATATATATATATATATATATTTATTTTTTCATATAATAAGCTAGTATGCATAGCATTTACGTACCTGAGATCGAATCCCCCGCAGCGGTCCTCGTTCCCCTTCTCCGTCTCCAGGTATCGTGGCTCCGGCTGGCTGGAACCACGATGAAGTCACTCCCGCGCCGCCAGTCACAGCACAATCGCCTTTAGAAATGGCAAGCTCGCATTTATAAAGGTTTCCACAGTGTGTCTGAGCCGTTGTCTACGGCGAATGCGCGGTAGACATTGGTGCCTATCTTTTTTGCAAATATCTCCTAAACCGTCTAGGCTTACCTGTAGGTAAAAGTGGTCTGTAAGGATTTACAACCACTTGATTAGAGCTACAAACCAAACTGCCGAGCAAAAAGGGAACAAACAATAAATGTTTCCACGTTCAGAATTATCTTTTTGAAGATAAAGGGAAGACACACCATTAGAAATCAATTCAGTATATGCACTCTTATTTTGATTGTTCCATAATATTCCTTTGCGTCAGTGGCGTCCCATCCATAGAGGGTGCACGGGCGCCGCCTCCCCTACCCATGAGTCCGGCCCCCTGATCTACATATCAGTGGCGCTGGACCATGGATTCCAATGCGGCGGGGTGTTTTTTTGAAGCACCTGATTAGAGCCAGAGGTTCTAATAGGCTTCAAAAAGGGTTGGCTCGGAGCGCACCCAGTTATGTGACGATTTTCGCTATTATCACACTAAAGTTCCTCCCTGCCGATCAGGAGGCGGGTCTGTGAGATCTGTTTCCCAATTGACCAAAGCATCAGGCCATCCTATTGGTTGCCTAGTGCTTTGGTGGAAGAGGAGACACGGTGGAGAAAGCTGGAGGAGTGGACATTGGATCCGCCACAGCCGATGCCTGCATGTAATTAAAATATACATGTCAGATCTGTCAACGAGCATCAGCAAATCAGTGTTGTATGAAGGAAATTTTATTTCCTATAAACTGAATATATGTTCTATTTCATTGCCATGCAGCCAATGGGGGTTGTCGTTTGTTTGCCGCTGCCGCCCCCACCCCCCCCCCCCCCAAAAGAAAAACCCACCAGCCGCCACTGCTTTGGGTTAAATGATCAAATGTAAGGAGCAGGTTGCTTTTTCTCATAGCAAACAGGTCCATCTTTTTATTTTATTCAATAGTCAGGTTCTGAAGACTTTAGAGCTGACTGTAGAAAGATGATGGTGTCCTGGCTAACCGTGTAGTAATAACTGAATGGCTTGGGTAACATGCAGGCAATTAGCATTTTGATTTCTTTGGAATTCCTATAGCTTCCTGCGATAAATGATGACAAAAAGCTTTCAGCAGTTGTAAATCTCAGACATGAAATATGAACAAACATATCCCTCTATACCGTGTACTTGTCTTAATCAAGAGCACTAAGTGTCATTTCTGTCTGCTGCTTTGTTCCTCTGCTATCTACATGAATCACTTCTGACAAGTTTTCCTGACACCAAAAGAAAAAATGTGATGGGGGATTTCTACCAGACTGACATCCTTTAGCTCTGTTCCTGGGTGGATGTCTCTCTTCCCTTCAATCAGCTCTCAGAGCTCTCCTCACTGAGCTCTGCAGAGTGTAACTTCAGTTCAGCTCAGTTCAGCTTTTAAATTCAGCATTCAGAATGGATGGAGAGAACTGCACCTGTAAGAGGATTTGTTTCATCTCTGTGTATTACCTGAGGCCAGTCACTTTACCGAGTATAGGTAAGGGTTTATAACCACTTTAAATATTGACCCCATACAAATCAGCGTCCTGCCTGGGTTTGAAAATGGATAAAAGTGAAAAGTGTGCTGCCGCTCTAACTTTCCCCCTAATAATGTCATCCAGGGACAGCAAAAGTACAATGTAAAAGGCAGGGATGGCCTACAGTAGATCGATTTGCCTCACTTGTCATTGTATTCAGGATTCTGTCCCTAATGAGAGCTCAGTCGTGTCCTTGTTTCACCACTTTCAATTCAGCTTAGCGGCATATGATAAGTTTTCTCTAAAGGGTGGTGAAAGAGAAAGTGATCAAAACCTGTGCAATATGGAAAGCACTTTTGGTGTGCTTGAGGACTATTGAAAAACACTCTGGCAAAAAAATATCACTTTCTTTATTTCTGGCAGTCAAATGTTTTGCTTTCAGCAGCAGCTGCCTAATGTCACCACTAGAGGGAGCTGAAATGGATGGAAAAAAGACAGAAGGCTTGATTATCCAACTACAAAGTATATTTCTCTTCCCATCAGTGGCCAGATGAAGCTGCCACAGAAAAGAAATGTCACCACAGCCTGAGCTTTGAGGCTGAAATACCCATGTCTTACTGGTTATCAGCAATTTGGAAGATAGAATAGGTGCATAAAAGACATTTTTTTTCTTTAAGCTGTAGCCTGAAGAAATCTACTATCCAGATACCTTATGCCATGTTACTTTTCCAATTCCACCAGAATTTTCTTTTTAAGGGTCTTCCAAGCAAATGAAAGGATGAAAAAAAGAGGGACTCAGAAATGAGACAGCCTAGGTGAGGGGTCAGCTACTATCCTTAGACAGAGAACACTGAACAGGTGAAGGTGGGGAGGAGATTTAAAAAAAAAAATAAAGACCAGAAGGATTCCCCCCCCTTAGTGACTAGGCCATTTTTTTGCGATACGGCACTGCGTTGCTTTAACTGACAATTGCGTGATTGTGCGACACTGTACCTAAACAAAATTGACATCCTTTTTTTCCCACAAATAGAGCTTTTTTTTGGGTGGTATTTGATCACCTCTGCGGTTTTTTTTTTTTGGGGGGGGGGGAGGGGGTTGCATTAAAAAAAAGATTGACAACTTAAAAAAAAAAAATTCTTCATCAGTTTAGCCCGATAAGTATTCTACATATTTTTGGTAAAAATAAAATAAAAATCACAACAATCAGATATTGATTGGTTTGCGCAAAAGTTATAGCGTCTACAAAATAGGGTATAGATTTACGGCATTTTTATTATTATTATTTTTTTACAACAGTGATTTTTAGCCTCGACATTACAGCAAACAGATCCTTTTTTTTTTGCTGCTGTCAAGTGCTGAAAATAGCACAATTACTGTATAAATGTCCAGTGGGGTTAACACTAGCCAATGATTTCCTAGGGGGGTGCTTCTAGTGGGGGCAGAGGGGGAGGAGAGAGATGGTTCCTAATCACTAGGCAAAATCTGTTAACATCCCCAGCAGCAGGGATCTGCTGTTTAAATGAATAGTCTCTCTCAGCTTGGGTGGCAGAAGCTGCTGGCCAAGGCACCGGAGTTATGGGCGCCCCCTAGTGGTCAAAAGAAAATGATGGCAGGGGAGCCAACCTGCAATCAGCGATGGTCAACTGGTTAAATATAAACTATTGGTCTGTGCAAAAGAGAGACGCCCCAATTCTCCTCTTCTGCGGTCCCCATATTATTGTCTCCCCCTCTTCCACAAGTGCCCCCATGCAAGCTTGGAAATAAAATGTGTTTTAAAAAATGTTCTAAAGTGGTTGTATAGGCATTTTTTTAAAGATTAATTTCACCAGTAATGGTGAACAGGATAATCACAAAAATCACAAAGATACAAAAGAAAACAGTGCAGCGCAAAAATATAAACTATTGGTAAAATATGACAAATGCAATAAGAACATATTCAATTGAACATAATCACAAAAATCACAAAGATACAAAAGAAAACAGTGCAGCGCAAAGCCAATAAGAACATATTCAATTGAACATGTATTATGTGAAATAAAGAGAATATATTATTGTGATAAAGTCCAAAAATATCCAAGGATAAATAAAATAAAATAAATCTGGATAATTAAATCTTCACCAGGTGACGATGACAAAACCAAACTTAAAGTGATCCCTCCACCAGTAAGGATGGTTACTCTCACCTTCACACATAGACCACTGTCTTACCAGATGGTAAAACAGGCAGATATCTCAGCTTGGGAGACAAGGAAGCAGATTAGCAACACAAAGATACTCATAGGTCAGCGTTGTCAAACGGACCCGAACATGAACACTAAGTGCTCTCCGCTTGGACTCAGACAATTTATTAAGTATTAAAAGTACAGGCTACTCACATGCAGTAAAGAATGCAAGAACAAAACTTTATTTCAGCGGACGGCAGCGAGCGACGCGCATTCAGGCTCCTATCCCCTGTACATGTTACGTTTTACAACTTCCTCAGCACTTCCTCGTCCTCGGACGATAGGGCCTCTGTGATAGGCGAACACTGAACACAGTGTCTCCTGGGAAGCTGAGTGTTCCGCCTATCACGGAACAGAAGAAAGAGGAGGCGCGGCTTTTGAGGAAAATGGACGGCCGCGATTCGGATCGTTAAGACACAGTGAGGCATGTCATAAGGGAACAGCGAATCTGGCATGTAGTGGCACAGTGAGGCATGTAATCGGGCACAGTGAGTCTAGCATGTAATGGCATAGTGAGTCTGGCATGTAGTGGCACAGTGAGGCATGTAATGGGGCACAGTGAGTCTGGGATGTATTGGCACAGTGAGGCATGTAATGGGGCACAGTGAGTCTGGCATGTGATGGGGCACAGTGAGTCTGGCATGTAGTCTGGCATGTAATGGCACAGTGAGGCGAGGCATGACTAGTAGGAAGGGGGTCGTCTTATACGGCGAGTATATCCCAAAACCAACATTTTAGCTGGAAAATTAGGGGTCGTCTTATACGCCCATTCGTCTTATACGCCGGCAAATACGGTAGGCTCTCATTTCCATATGGCCACTCATCTTGTACAGGTAGCTGTCTGCCTCTTCAGCTAAACCCGATAGTTGCTGTTATTCACCAACTGCCCACTCAATCTGAGCCACTACAATGTCTATAGGCCAAGGTACAGGCCAGTGTGTTGCTCAAACCACATTTGCAGTCCACACCAAGGACCAGAATTTAGCACCCATGGCTACCCCCTATTCTGAACATAGGAACCCCCAAACCAAAAATAATTATGAGACATGGCAAACCTGAGTAGAAGGCAAGCTACATCATGGCTTCTCTTTAAACCATCATATCTCAGCTTCATGGGTTTGAAGCGGTTGAAATGTTTCTGAAAAGAGGCATTAATTTACTGACCAGTAGACTGGTTGAGTCTACTCAGGTTTGCCATGTCTCAAATTATTTTTGGTTAGGGGGCTCCTTCCATCTTTAGAATAGGGGGGCCGTCATGGGCACTAAATTTGCCCCGAGCATGGCAAACTTGTTTATGGCCAAGTAGGAGGAAGATGTCAAGTATACCAACAGGAGACCTGAGTTGGTATATAGATGATGTCGTCCGCCTATGGGATGGTGACATGACTTCATTAGAGAGCTTCATGGAACTGTTCAATAATAACTCTTTGGGCATTTCTCTACAATATTAGGCTATTATGGGCAGAGGAGTGACATCCCACATTGCTAAAATCAGTTACCAAATTCTTATAGAAGTGGGATAGATGGGAGAGCTGCCATTTTTGTGGCACTTCAAAATCGAAGTCCAATGAGAAAGATCCTAACTTTTTAATGGTTACTACATATTCCCAAAAATACTGTGATTTCAAAAAGATAATGTCCAAACACTAGGCAGTTTTGAAAAATGATAGGATATTGGGTCTGGTCCTTCCTGACCGCCCACAAGTTATCTTTAGAGGTGTTCCACCCTTGAAGCTTCATGTTGCACCCAACAGGGTCTCCTTTTTTTTTTTTAATTACGTTTTTTTTTGTGCCGAAAGTGTGCCATATGCCATTTAAACAAAGTCCGGGATAAAAAATAAAAAAAAAATAGGATTTTTTGTACTCACCGTAAAATCCTTTTCTCTGAGTCCATGGACGGACACAGCTCCTTAAGTCTTGACAAGTGGGTTATGTTCCCTGTTTACAGGAGAGGACTAGGCAGAAACATGTTAGATCATTAAATACATGTTACATTAACAGAGTTGAACAGCCCTCCAGACATAACCCTCCTCACTGCAGCCCGCAGCCTTAGTTCGTAACAAGCAGTACAGACCTAAAAAGGAGGGGTGGGAGCTGTGTCCGTCCATGGACGCAGAGAAAAGGATTTTACGGTGAGTACAAAAAATCCTATTTTCTCTTTCCTTGCAAGACAAAAGTGCCAACTCAGAAACCCCTCTAACAGAAGAAAAGGCTTCTGAGATAGTGTCAAGAGAAAATCTCTCTGATGTTTCCAAAAGGAAGGTTCCTGAAGAACCAAGAGTGCCAGAGTCAAAACTCATGGGGGAAGAAATGGGCCAAGAGGGGAAAGTATAGG
The DNA here is from genome assembly GCA_029574335.1 of Rana kukunoris. NCBI lineage: Eukaryota > Metazoa > Chordata > Amphibia > Anura > Ranidae > Rana > Rana kukunoris. The sequence goes on along the minus strand of CM056049.1, from coordinate 485,934,832 downwards.
ACAAGCCCCTTCCCCAAAAAGGTACCTACCAGGGAACGGCTGCAAAAAAGGCCACCGAAAGAACACAGCTAAGGCTGAAATCTGCCCCCAACAGTGCTCTAAGCTAATTTTTGATCCACTCCAAGCTGTAAAAACAGCAGGCCCATGGACACCGAGTACATCCGTAGATGTCACTCCATCTCTTCGCACCAAGAGATGTAGGTCAGCCAGACACAACGGTAGGTCCTCCGGAAGAAGCCCACCGTGCCCTCAGCATTCTTGAGATGACCGAGTCGGACAGACCCCGGTCCCTTAAAGTCTGGCTTCCAATAGCCATGTTGAGCAAGTAATAGGGACCTCGAGACAGAGGGACCTCCTGCCCTCCGTCTGCTACCAGGCAGCTGATATCGGCGTGCCAAGGCCAATCTGGAGCGATTAAAATCATCGGGACTCCTCAGCCTCCACTCTGTGGAGCAGCCGGGGAAGCCACTACAATGGAGGAAAGGCATAAAATCGCCAATACAGACCCCACAGGGTCACAAGCGCGACTTGCGTGTCTGTACTAGATCACTAGATCTGGCAACAAACTTTGACACCAATGCGGCTGAGACGAATGGCTAGGAGATCCATGCCCTGCAAGACTCACCTCCTGCAAGGGGGTTGACTCCATGTGCCAAGACCAGTTGTCCTGGTCCAGCATCAGACGACTCCAGCCCGCCTGCCAGTAAACCTGATGGTAGCCCGAAGCCATCGGCTGAATCTAGATCGGACGGCCTTGCAACCCTTTCGACCACGAGGATCGGCATAGCCTGACCGCCCACAGTACTAGGACAAGTAATGGTAGACAGGGTCTACGACACCTGGTATTTTCAGGCAGACTCCCACCCAGGTACTAACCAGGCCCGAGCCTGGGTAGTTACAGAGATCTGACGAGAACGGGCGCATACAGGGCAGTGTGGCCGTAGGTCCACGCAAGTCCAGTGACTCTGGGCCAACCGGACACCCCAGGAGTCCCCACAACCCTAGAGGTTGGCGTCCGTTGTAATCACCGTCCACAGAGAGGAAGAAACCACTTCCCGGACCAAAAAATTTAGGGATCTCCACCACCAATTCAGAGAGACACTGACTAGGTGGCGCACCTGAATCTGATGATTCAGAGACAAGATATTCGTACCACTCGGACAGCGTTTCCCTCTGGAAAAAACACGAGCGTGGAACTGGGCATACAGTACCGCCTCTGAGGAGGCTACCCACAGACCTAGGATTTGCATGCAAACAGAAAGAAGACCGATTGCGAGATGCCAATACCTTCACCGCCGACTGAAGAGTCTGCAAGTTCTCCAGGGGAAAAAAGACCTTCGCCACCGAGGAGCCCGGAAGCCGTAGGCACTCCAAACTGAGTCGGAACCTGGACGGACTCCAAATGTTTAACACCCACGGAAGGTCCGAAAAGCTACAGACAACCTCTGAGTCAGAAAGTCGTCAAAGTAGCCACGATGGCAAAAAAACCTCGCTGTCTCAACAAAGTTAGGATAAGTGCAAAACTCCTTGGTGAAAACCATTGGTGCTGGCATCAGATCAAAAGGAAGAGCCACAACTGACAGTGGGCATCCCCATTGTGAGGCACAGAAACCTCTGACTTGTGCAAAGCGGGACATGCATGTATGCGTCCTTGATGTCCAAGGATGCCAGAAAGTCCCCCGAATGGAGCGCAGCTACTACCGAACAAATGGATTCCGAGCGGAACTACCCATCATTTACAAAGGCCCTTTAGGCCCTTGAAGGCCAAAATTGGACGGACCATGCCCATCCTTGGGACCGAGAACAGATTTGGATAGAATCCCTCAAACCTCTAGTCCTGCAGGAAAGATAAAATCACCCCGCAGCTTAGCAAGTCCCACACTGCCCCAAGGCAGACCGATAAGCCAGGGGAGAGAGATACGAGGGAAGAAATCTGCTCGGTGGATCGAAAATAACCCTATCTACTACTCTGAAGATACCACCTCGCAGACCCACTGGTCGGAGAGCAGGGAGGTTCACAGAGCTGTTAACAGCAAAGGCGACCCCCCCACCTCAGAGACGGGCAGGGGAAGCTACAAACATTGGCGGGTTCGGGTGCCGGCGCGATCGGCTTACGCACCCACGGACGGATCAGTCAGCTAGTTGAGCATTGGTTGGCCCGGGAGGTTCGCCTGCAGACCCTGACTGACGAAAAATACCGCTTTGGTGTGGAAAAAGAAGAAACCAGCCAACGGCGGGGCCCCTACTCTCTGGAGGCCTGAGGGAGGAGAGCACTCTTCCATCCAGTGACATCCTTGATGATGTCGTCCAGCGAGGACCCAAAAGGTCTCCCACCCATAAAGGGTAAATCTGTCAGGGCATATGTTAGAGGCCTGGCCAGCAGATTTCTGAAACCAAAGACCTGCATATCAAGGGCGCGGCGTCCAGTGAAACATCACAGACATATACAAGGCCCTGGACCCGCTGGTCCGTTAGCCTAAAAACTTCGGGAGAGAGTCGGCGCTCCTCCACTGTATGGTGCAAAATGCTCACTGAGTGACTGGGATTCTGAGTAGTGGCCATTATAGGCCGCAAGGCAGACACCAGCATGATAGACATGGAACGGGTCAGTACTTCGGATCTTCTCAGTCAAATCCATACAAGCGGGGGTGTCCTGCAATAGAGAGGGTGGTCACCTATACATGACCCCCGGAGGCTCTACCAACGGAGAAGAAGCCCACTCTCTTAAAAAGGCTCTCCTCAAGGGGCACTGAGCCGCCAGGCGGTGAGGGACTACAAAAACGCCCTCAGTGGCTTTTCTCATTCCGCATCTTAGAAATTAGCAAAGAAGGGCACAGATGGAAAAACCTATACAGAGCGGTCCGATTTGTGTGATCCCAAAAAAGACCAAGCCCTAAGCGGAAACCCAGCTGCACGATCCAGCTACAGAAAGTCCCGTACAGCAGTGAGAAGCGCACCCCTAAGTGCCTTATCCTGCACCGACCCAGGTATATGGTCCACGGCTCCATGACAGAGCATTCCCCAGGGGATAACGGGGGGGCACTCCTTTAACCCCCGCCCGTCCGCAGTCCACCCCCACCCTGGCACCAAAAAGTCCAGGACAAACAGTAAAATACATCTGTGGAGATCCCAGGTATTAGACACCCGCTGCAATCACAATCATGTAGGGGAAGGACCAGATACTGACACCCAATAGAGCAACACATACACAAAGTGTGTATGTATAACCGCAAAAAACGGAAGCTCTCATGCCCTATTCAGGGCCACTCACCCTTTGCTGTACTGGTCGGGGGTCAGGGGACTCACAGAGAAGACTGCCCAGCGTCACCATCCTCCCACAGCACACGGCGTGTGGGGAGGAAAAAACCTGTGAAGTAACTTGCGGCATCCAGGGGACCTGTGTGTGCCGTAGGATTCAGCACTAGGGGGTCAGGACTACCCCAAGATGGCCGCCAAACGTCCTCAGTGCAGCTACAGCAAAATGGCCTCCAATGAGAGTTTTCAATGCAATTTAAAACCACCCCAAAAATGGCTCCAGAGCCGGCCGAATGGCGGCAAAACACTGCATTTAAACAGCAAAAGCCTTTAAGGCTTTCAAAAGTGTAAAAAAAAACACAGAAAACCCCACTAAAAAACTGAGGTCAGACACAGTCCCCTCAGGGAGCCCCCCCCCCGACAGCGGCAAACATTTGCAATGCAGCAGAGGGAAAGGAGCAGGGAAGGGAGGAGAAGGGGACCCCCAAACCCCAGAAATGCCCAGCTGTACCAACTCACATAAGCAGGAGGGACTGTACTTACCCACCCGAACGAGGACTTGCTGACGCATTCCTGACAGGCCTATAACCGCAATGGAGGTAGCTGTCGGCCCGGTCCACTGTGAGTGAGAGAACACCACAGCCCAGTCATATGAGGACCTCGGAGCAAAGCTCACCAGCCACCCCAGGAGTAATGGGGTACGGCGTGGCAGACCAAGCCTCTTTGCATAGGTGTGCCCACGCTTGCTGGTCGGACTGAGTAGACTACAAAGGATCTATATTATCCAGCCTATCTCTCAGCCGACAGTTGAAAGAAGATTCTTCAAGAAACATTCAAATAAAAGAAAAGAAAATTTCTCCTCGGGGCGCTGGGCACAAAGGGAGCCATATGTCCTCCAGGGCAGGTCTGTTCAAATCTGTTATGTAACATGTATTTAATGATCTAACATGTTTCTGCCTAGTCCTCTCCTGTAAACAGGGAACATAACCCACTTGTCAAGACTTAAGGAGCTGTGTCCGTCCATGGACGATAAGAGAAAAGGTAATTTCAAATCTAATGTAACACCTATAGTGTATATTAAAACTTTCATTACCTGTACATCCCAAAATTTTGGCTACATGTTAATCTGTCCATGCAGCCTGCAATATGTACTGTAGGCCACACCATATGAATGTTAGGATCAAAAAACATGTGGCCAACATAAAAAAAAAGTTTCCTAAGCATAAAGGTTTCCAGGCACTAGCTTGAATTTCATAATAGAAATCCAGCGGGTACCACTTTTGTTGCTATCAATATGTCAATGCGAGGGAGTTTTGTGAAGAGGGAGATCTTGCGTATGGAGACCTGCTGGTTTTATGACTTAAAATGTTACGTCCTCTTTGGATTGAATGTTGTTCAGGATGTACATTTTTTTTATTAAAAATGGTTAAATGATGCTGTTGTTTCATGATTTTTAGATATTAATGTATTATACCTGTATTACCCTGTTCCTGTTGAATAAATTGGATGTTTTGCAATTATGAGAAGTGTCAACAGGGGTTCTTCACTTGTTGAATGCTCTCCTGAAGATTTTTATTCGACGTGGAGAATATATACACACACGTATATATAAAAAGCTAACTTCTGATCAGCATTACGTTTTGTAAAAGAGTATTTAATATTTCTGTATTAGTAATTTTTGGGGAACCTCCAGCAATGTGACATTACATCTCTTAGGTTTGTTTGAGTCTCTCGTTCTCCACCTCCGGATACAAATAAGAAAAATACCTGATTTTCAGGCGATGGAACACAATCAGGGACACATATTGCGTTCCAGCCATCTCCAATTCCGGTTAACATGTCATCTGTGAGTCACATAAATAGGCTTTCTAGTGATGTAAGGCCACTCCTCTGATGTCCAATAGCATAAAAAGTGTTAGGCGGGCCCTGGAGACACAAGTTTTATTACCCTTTACTTACTACATGCTCATTTTTACCTTCCTTGATGCAAGTGCAAACCATTTCATCTACCTGTACGGGCTTCACTACGTGTTGCTTTATTGTTTCACTGGTGATGCCATCCTCCTGATTGGAAGAAAGTGTTTTTATCACACCTGGTTGTTGGAAGTCCCGGCTTCTTTGGTTACCATGAGCATCCAATTAGAGTGGAGTTGGAGTAACTGCTGAGTTTCTGATTACATGCCTGCTCTCATCTTCTATCAGGTAAGGAGATTGGATTGACACTGTGGTGTGCTTTAATTACACACTGAAGCTGGTGCAGGGATTTCATCTTTCCCTTCTCTCTGAAAAACTGTTTGTTAGTTTTTATCTTAGCCCAGCATGTGGACTTGTATCTTACTGCATTTGCTAAATCAAACAAATTGTGCTGGCTGTTTTTAGTTTAAATAGGATCATTATTATTGAACAGTAGCGCAGATACCTTATATGCTTTTTTTACTATAACAACTGCAAACATACCAAGACATGGCTTTCCACCTAAACTGACAGGCTGGGCAAGGAGAGCATTAATCAGAGACGCAAAGAGGCCCATGGTAACTATTAGTCGTGCACTCCATAAATCTGGCAAGAAGAAAGAAGCCATAAGAAGTCCCATTTGCAGTTTGCGAGAAGCCACGTAGGGAAAACAGCAAACATGTGGAAGAAGGTGCTTGGTCAGATAAGACCAAAATGTTAGCGTTTTTCTTTTAAGCAAAAAAGTATGTGTGGCAGAAAAACAAACACTACACATCAGCTAAACACACCATCCCCACCATGAAACATGGTGGTGGCAACATCATGTTGCGGGGATGCCTTTCTTCAGCAGGGACAGGGAAGCTAGTCATATTTAGTGGGACAATAGATTGAGCCAAATACAGGACAATCATAGAAGAAAAACCTGAAAAGGACTTGAGACCGGGCCAGCGGTTCATGTTCCAGCAGGACAATGACCCTAAAAATACAGCCTGAGCCACAATGTATTGGTCTAGATCATGGGTCTTCAAACTACGGCCCTCCAGTTGTTCAGGAACTACAATTCCCATCATGCCTAGTCATGTCTGTGAATGTCAGTGTGTTACAATGCCTCATGGGATGTGTAGTTCTACCACAGCTGGAGGGCCGTAGTTTGAGGATCCCTGGTCTAGATCAAAGCATATTCATGTGTTAGAATGGGCCAGTTAAAGTCCAGACCTAAATCTAAGTGAGAATTTGTAGCAAGACTCCTGTTCACAGACGTTATCCATCCAATCTGACAGAGCTTGAGCTACTTTGCAAAGAATGGGCACAGATTTCACTCTCTACATGTACAAAGCTGGTAGAGACATCCCCAAAAAGATTTGCAGCGATAATTACAAAGAAAGACAGTTCTACAAAGTATTGACTCAGGGGGGGCTGAATATAAAATGTACACCACACTTTTTAGAGATTTGTAAAAAAAAAAAAAAAATTGGAAAACCATTTATCATTTTCCTTCCACTTCACAATTCTGTGTTGGTCTATCACATAAAATTCCAATAAATAACATTTACGTTTTTGGTTGTAACATGACAAAATGCAGAAAATTCCAAGGGGTATGAATACTTTGTTTATATTACAAAATCAACTAATGTAGTCTAAGAAGCCAGGTACAAAATGTCTGCCACCTTTTTGTTTTATTAAATGCCCATAAGGAGTCTTTAAAACTAAAATAATGTTTTGAAATACATTTTCAGTATGAATTCTTTCAAAAAGATCTTAAAAACAGCGATACAAACAAAAGTCTTATTTTACTTAAAATATAGAAATTAACCAATAATGCTCGATGGGAAACTGAAAACAAATTCTTCTTAAATTGAAGAAAAATATATATACACATATAAAAGACAGCATCCACAGGATGTCACTCGTCATTGTTCTGTTCTTCTCTACCAAGCTCTATCTGTTCCACATCATCTTCAGAATCACTGTCTGATAAGTGATCCCCTTCATCTTGAGTAATGGAAAGCTCTGTTGGGGCCTCACCAGTTTCATCAATAGGCACTGCTCCTTTACGCTGAGGTAAAACACTGAAAAACGCTTCCTTCCAATCTTTCTTCTCCAGATATGCAAGTATGATTTCAAACACTAAAATAAGAACACATTGGTAAGCAAAAACCAAAAGACAAATTGTTCACACAGTTATCGGTGATCGCAGGACTCCAATTACATTTATCAGAATAAAATACATCTCTTTAGACCAGGGATCTCCAAACTTTCTAAACAAAAGTGCCAGTTTACCATCCTTCAGATTTTAGGGGGGCCGGGAGTAGAAAATGTCCCAGGAATTGTGCCCCTTCATTGGTGCCAGTGAATGAAAAAGGGAGAGAAAAGGGTGGCATCCTGCCCCTGGACCGCAGTTTGGAGATCACTGCTTTAGACATATTGATGTGCACAGTACAATACGTGTGTTATAATGTCCAATTGGCCCATTAGAAGACAAAACTGCAACAATTTACTTAGGCACAGTGCCACATAGCATGTCTACTTTTTATAAATTTTATGATGCAGCGCACGGTTCTTAAAATGTGTCACCTTGTGATTGCAATCATCCCTATCCCCTGACTTGTATGCACTCCAGTTCTGCATTAAGTGTCTGTGCCGTCATAGAAACTGAAGCAAGCCATACACACTATACAACTTATTGCCACCCCATTAAATCCTTTAGAATGTAAGCTCTACAAGCAGGGCCCTCTTTTGCCTTCTGTATTTAACTGTACTGCAATTGTGCTGTCCCCCCTTTACATTGTAAAGCACTGCGTAAACTGTTGGCGCTATATAAATTGTGTATAATAATCATCATCATCCTGTACAACTTTCCTTTAGATTTACCAATACCATGTAATATGAGGTCAAACCTAAACACTTTCAAATTGTATGCAATCAGGCAGGCACTTGCACTACATACAGTACCTGCCGCCGAGAATGTGTTTTTAGCACGACAGCATCGCGCCGATTCTCGGCGACAGGGTGCCGACATCTCGCACTCAATGGAATAGTAAAAGCACATTCCAGCGAGTGCGTCATAGAAGCGACGGGGATCCGACTTGGATTCCCACCAATTCTACACGTGGGCGGTAACCGTAGAAGCAGTAGGACATTGCATTGCCACTGCTAAAGATAGTGCTCCCCCATCAGACCCATGTCCGGGTCTCGTGATGAAGTTGATAGCTGAAGAAATAAAGGGTTTTGTGGCCCTGCTAATCAACAGTTGTTTTGATAAGGGTGAATACCCGGAGCATTTCAAAAAGGCTATAGTTACTCCAATACTAAAGAAACTTAATTCTGATCCAAGAAAAAAGGAGGAAAGAAGACCCATCTCAGCAATAGCCTTTCTGGCAAAGCTGTCAGAGGGAATAGTCTGTCAACAGCTGCAATGTTTTGTGGAACAACATGGGTTGCTGGCGGAGCAGCAGTCAGGGTTCCGTCCCAGTCATGGTACGGAAACCGCAGTAGTGGAGATCATGGATGACCTACTGTTTGAGGCAGATGCAGGGCAGACCTCCGTCCTCGTCTTATTAGATCTTTCGGCAGCATTTGACACCATCGACCACGAGATCCTATTGCATAGACTAGTTGAGGTGGCGCATGTTAGTCCAGAGGCTTTAGGTTGGTTCATAGCCTTCCTAAAGGGTAGAGAATTCAAGGTACGACTGGGCCCATTCTATTCTGGCCCAGTACGCCTTGGTTGTGGGGTACCCCAGGGTTCCCCCTTATCTCCCCTCAACATCTACATGCGCCCTCTGCTGGATATGATAAAGGACCGTGGGATGAGATGTCAGTCGTATGCCGACGATACCCAGTTGTATACCAGGATTGATGCCGGAGGGCCAAGGCGGATCTTCTGGAGACTCTTGGGGCCATCAAACAGTGGATGGCCGACAATTGTCTCCAATTGAACCAAGCAAAGACCGAGGTACTCCGGACGGGATCGGTCCAGAACTTACACTGGGTATTGCCTTGGCCGGACGAGGAGGGGAGATTCCCTGTAACTGCCGAAAAGGTGAGGACCCTAGGCGTTCTGTTGGACTCCGGTCTGTCCCTGGATGGACTCCGGTCTGTCCCTGGCTGAAGTGCGCCCCCTGCCCCAGAGCACCTGACCCCCCCCATGTTGAGGGCATGCTGCCTGGTACAGCTCAGGAGGGGGGGGGGGGGGGGGCGCGCTCGCTCGCCCCCACTCCCTTCCTGACCGGCGTGCTTTGGATACGGGTCTGGTATGGGTTGTGGGGGGACCCCCACGCCGTTTTTTTTTGTCGGTGTAGGGGGGTCTCCTTACAACCCATACCAGACCTAAGGGCCCGGTATGCTGAGAGGGGGAACCCATGCCGGATTTTTATTTAAAATCCGGCGGGGAGTTCCCCCTCATGATACATACTAAACTCTGCGTGTAGATTTGGCGGGAATCCAAGTCGGATCCCCGTCGCTTCTATGACGGCTTTGTCTCCATCGCGGCAAGCCAGCTCGGTGCTGGCTCCCGCGATGGGGCTCGTAGGTGGTCAATTTCGCCGAGAAAGGGAGCGAGATTGACACAATATTGCAGTCACCTACTGTAGTTGTAGATAAATCTAAAGGAAATTGAACAAAAATTGTATAATGTGAATCCAGGTTAAGATTTGACTCCTTCAGCTGCGTAGGCTGAACAATGGAAATCTATGGTTTCCCCCAACCAAGCTTTGAAGCATGCATAAAGGAAACTCCCCTGCCAACTTCCGACAACTAGCACTTGAGGCTGTCAGAATACCGAAACAGTTGCTGCATCCGACTGAATACAGCCTCTGTTCAGCTAAACAAATTTTCCACCTGCCTCCTTCAGATTTTGGATAGAAAAATGTTGGGTGGGATGATGCCGACAGGGCCACTTACGATTTAAATTTTGGCCAGGTCATCAGGACCCGTCTGAAATGTTCTCAATGTATGGGCAGCTTTACACATTAACTGCTTTTGATGGACAAACTTTTCAAAACTTCCATGTGAAAGCTTAGGAGTTTAAAGCATGCATTACCAGATGTAGCAGGCAATCATCACAGAAGGGGGAAGTGGCCAAAGGTGAGCTAGGAGGCCACCCAATTCAAATGTTTAACAAGTTAAAATTAGCTTTTACACAACAGTGCCGATAGCTGCACATGTAATGTTTTGGGGAGGGAACAGAAAAGGTAGACTGTACAAACAGGCATATTTCATAGGTAGAGCAATGTCTTTGGGGAATACAAGATGCAGACAGCTTTTTGGGACTCCCAATGTTGTGTTTTTTCGTTAACTCTATCAGCTTTAAACACCACGTTATGAAAATCCAGGTTTAATGGGTTCCTGGTCACTGACTACAACACTGTTTGTTTAAAACTATTATTTTAGGTCAGCTTAACCTTTTTAAATATCTCACCACAGTAATACTGTTAGCAGGCATCCAGCAAACTTTGTTTGGCTAATCAATATTATGTGATGTAAGCAGATGCTGAAGTCTTTACAAGTACATGGAATTACTTGAGCCCTCTAAGGAGATGTTTATGATAGTTTTTTATATATTTTTGCCCGAGAATGCATACATTTGTTGACCAGACAAATGGCCCTAAATGTTTCCTTTGGTAGCCTAAACCCGGCAATAGATGGATTGGCCGGTTTAGCAGGGACAACCAGCCTATTTTTTCACGTTTGTTCTGCTGGCTGGGAAGGCTCCTTGCTGGCAGAACACAATGGCTCTATGCAAGCAATTCTCCCATCAACATTTTTGACCAGATAAAGCCAAGCCAAGAAAAGGAACTTGGCCCAGGTTTAAATGTATTCCCCCCAACTATTCTATAACACATTAACTTTATATGTATATTTACATTTATAAGAGTTACTTTCCTGAATGTCTACGCATTTGTCTACTATACTGTACTATTGTACATGCAATATTAATCGAGTATCCATTTCTATTATATTATTGTATATGCTCTGTTAAATGGAATTTTGTTGATAATTATAAAATTGTATAAAATATTTGACACGGAAAACTCCTTTCTGTGTGGACAACAGTGGATTTATTTCTGTCTGGTAAAACATTGTCAGCAGGTCAGAAAGAGAAAAAACTAACAGAACCCTGTTTAGCAGTAAAAACAAGACACGTTTCTAACTATTGCCTAATCTACTTTAAAACCCCCAAAAAATTTTTTGGCTGGGCACAAACTTTAATGTTTTCGGATGCTGTATCACCTACAGGATTTTCTGTCATTTTTCTTAATGGGGAGATTTACTCTCATTTCATGAGCCAGGGACAAGGAGTGTAGGAAATGATGGAATATCTCTGATGAGAACAAAAACATTTTGGCTGGAGTTGGGCTTTATTATAATTGTTTGTTGACTACACTTCAAAAAGATTGTTAAAACAGATAACTTACCATGATTCACAGCTAAGACTTTGCGACTATTCATCTTCACAAAACTCCCAAGAGGAAGTTGAGCATGACGGATACCGAGATCCAGAGCTTGCTTGTACGTAATGCCCTGCAATGAAATTGTATAACTTAGTATGACTGAGAACAACGTCTCAAGCAGAGCTAAAGCACGTTAACGCCTGCTGAAAGCAGTCCCTGTCTTCAACTTTTGACACTTGGATGCTCCCCAGTTGCAGCAGGTATTCCACACGCCTCTGCATATTTGCTTCTCCTAGTAGCACATATTTTACTACAGGACATACAAGCTGGAGGAAGAAACTACACAGTGTGCAGGTAGTCGACTAATACAACTTGTGGAACACATGCAGGACCCAAGAGCTGCAAAATGCCAGAGTTTGAGTACATGGAACATTGGCAAGGTAAGTTTACATGCTCTTCCCTTATACAGAGTGTGCTTAGTTTTCAAGTGACCCTGTGGTGAGACAAAAGCTTAAGTAGGATTTAAGCATGCTGCATAAAACTAATAATTGCTGAATCTGATGCTCTTCCTATTGTCATTTACAAAACAGCATAAAAAAAAACATTATTAGCATACAAATCTAGTTACAGGTATACATTAGTTCAAGCTTCCCAAATTAACAGCCTTCTGTAATTTCACTACATTTGAGTCAAAGGTTTAGTCACCACATTGCAAAAGAACTGGAAATATACACTGATCACTGATAACATTATGACCGCCCACCATAACCTTTCTGGCACCAAGGCATTAGTAGCAGATCCTTTAAGCCCTGAAAGTAGTAAACTGGGCCCTTAATTGATCAGACCTGTCTTTCCAGCACATCCTACAGATGCTGGACTGGATTGAGATATGAAGAATTTGGAGGCCTCACGTGCTCATTGTAGGTGCTTTTGGCTGTGGGCACGGGTCAACATAGGCGATCTAATCCGTTTGCATCTCCATAGCCTCTTGCCCAACAAACTGATGTTGTTCTGACACTCCATTGGAACCAGATTTGATTGAGCTACAGCAGCTCTTGTATTTTGATCTGACTACATGTGCATCAATGAGCCTCGGCCACCCATGATCCGGTTGCCAGTTTACCAGTTTTAAATTATTATTTTTTTGACTAATCAATGCAGACCAGAAATATCCTACAAGATCTGAAGTTTTGGAGTTGCTCTCAAGTTACTCTAAAGTTTGTCTAGCCATTACAATTTGTCTCTTGTCAAAGTCTCTGACATCCTTACGCTTGCCCATTTTTTATTTTTTCAACACATCAACTTCTGAGACAACAATGGACTTTCTTCATAATATATCTCACCCACTTTCAGCTATCATTGTAACAAGATATTCAATGTTATGCACTTTACCGGTCAGTGGTCATAATGCTGATCAGTGAATTACATTGCATTTTAATATACATTAAATAGGTACATAGGACTAAGAGGTAAGGTGAACACATTGTTTTGAGGACAGTAAACACTGAAACAATACATTAGCAAATTCCCCCTTCTGCAATAAATGTAGCTTAAATCATTAACGGGTTATAGTTAAAGGGTTACTAAAGGAAAAAAAATTGGGCTGAAATGACTGTTTACAGGGTATAGAGACATAATAGTTAACTGATTCCTTTTAAAAATGATTAAAAATAGATACAAATCAATCATATAATCAACCTACAGTTCTAGTTTCGTTTTTGCTGTTATTTCCTGTCTCTCTGATGTACAGAGCCAGAGAGCCAATAGAGGGCAGTGATGGTTTGTTTAAAACCCCTCAGCACCAACCCAGTTTCAGTTTACACACAGTAATCACACATCCTTGACTAGTGACCACAGTGAGAAAGCTCCCAGCACTGTAGTTATAAGGAAACAGACAACCAGGAAGTATGGAGATCAGAGCAGAATTACAGCAACATCAAAGCAAAAATGAACAATGAGGACATGAAAACCGCACTGCAGTAAGGTAAAGGAAGCCATTTAGCTAAAAAAAAAAAAAAAAATCCTTTAGTGACCCTTTAAAGTAAACCCGAGGAGCAAACAAGGTGTTAAGATTTTAAAATGGATCCCTTTATTCCCCCAAGGGGTTCCACAGCAATACAGCGATCAGACCAATACTAATACTTGCCAGTAGCATACGGTCTTATTCACACTATGCCACAAATGGTCATGCTATGTGCATAGGGCAGGCCATTCAATTGGCAAAGAAGCTTACGCACTAGGAGCGTTTTGTTGCACAAACATGTGCATCTGCTCGACATGTTTACAGTACCATCAACAATGAACGGAACCACAAGAGCAACAAGTTCACATACTACAACAGTGTGAATGCAGCCTAAAAACTATACCCAAAACAAGATACACACAGTACCTGACCTCAGGATCAATTTTATTGTTGAACTTGATCCTGCTTATGTGTTCTAGGGCCTAATTTTCTGCAGTTATTTCCTCAGTTTACATCTCTTAACCAATCAAAGCTGGTCTCGGCTAGTTTGAATTGTAAAAAGGGCTGAATAGAAGATACATCCTCTCAAAAGGATAAGTTCACCTTTACAAAAAAAAAAAAAATTTTTTTGCAGGTAAAAAAAATTGCATTTGTAAAAAGGTAGTTTTTTTTTTTTTTTATCTTAAGGCATGCTATGGCTCAAGATAAAAAAAACTTCTGTGTGTAGGAGCCCCCCCCCCCCCTTCTCTCTCCAGCAATGTCCACAATCCAGGACACTCCTCCTGAATGGCGAGACAAAGCAGCAGCGCCATTGGCTCTCACGGCTGTCAAAGTCAGTTAGCCAATCGGGGGGAGAGGGGGCAGGGCCAGGTCAGGGCTCCGTGTCTGAATGGATACATGGAGCTTTGACTGAGCTTAGCTTGGGCTCCACATGTAGCAAGCTGCTGGCTGAGGGGCACTCAAATGAGGGAGGCGCTAGGAGCAGCAAAGAGGGACCTTAGAAGAGGAGGATCTAGGCTGCTCTGTGCAAAACCAACTGCATAGAGGAGGCAAGTATAACAGGTTTGTTATTTAAGAAAAAAATAAAGAGCCTTTAAAAATCACTTTAAGAGCCTGTAAAGCAATGTACCCACAATCAGATTGTGCTTTTATAGCCATGGCACTCCAGACTGTTTTTCATACTTCAGATACAGGCAGACAGGAAGACACAAGTAACTATGGTACTTGAGCGCTCAACCGTGCCCTGGTAGTTCATTAGGAACTACAAGCCGACAGCTGCAAAGTAGGTCGGTACTTGTAACACTGTAAATTAATAAATAAAATAAATGAGACAGCTGTGCACCACACCACTTTTTTTTTTTTTTAGATTGTGACAACAAGCAAGGGGAGAGGATCCTCTGCTCGCTGTGAAAAACGGGGGATTAGGGGGCCGGTGCATTTGCAACATGTCAAGACTAGTACACACGGACCGAATGTCAGTCGGCTTCAATAGAAGCCAGCTGTAAAATCAGGCCATGTTTACTGCAGTCGGTCTGATAGAAGCCGGCCACTTGGCCAGCTTGTTTTAGGAACATGTCTGAAAAAGATCTGCTAATCGGCTCCCGATCAGCGCGCTCAGCCAATGGCTGAGAGCACTGACCAGAGTGTCCTGGCAGGGGGGGGCATCCCTCTGTCAAAATACATATCAGGGAGATTGCTGTACTAAAGTTGAAAAGTTAGTACAGGGGCTTCTCCTGAACTGTCAGATTTGTTTTTTTCCCTGTTGGCTTGAATGAAAAGATGCTACTACTGTGTACTAGGTTTTACATGTTACACCCTGAATATGGACGTAACATGTTACAAAAGGTGAACTTATCCTTTAAAAAGCGTATGGGTAGACAAGGATAAGAAAGCATGTTTGGATTTGACTCCTGTCCAGGGTTAGGAGGTGTTCCCTCCTTTTCTGTGCTTATAACAACAGTCTAAACAATCAGAAAAAAATAAAAATCTGACAGATTTAAGAAGGCATAGTGGATTTATTTCGGTATGTGATGCTGTTGGGAGAGTTTCCCTATTTTTCTGTCTGGTAAAAGGTTGTCAGCAGTTACAGTAAAAACCAAGCCATGGTTGTAACTACACACCAAGAAAAACATTTTGTTGTATTTGATGAAATAGGACCAGTAATAGTATAGTATGCATAGATAATTTCCAAGTGTAATTCAGAACCCTTGAATGTTTAAAGGGGAGTTCCACCCACAATTTCACTTTTTAAATATAAATACCCCTGTAATACACAAGCTTAATGTATACGACTGTGTACACACGATCAAACATGTCTGATGAAACTGGTCCGCAGACCAGTTTCAGCGGACATGTTTGATCGTGTGTACGGCCTATCAGACCGTTTTCCAGCCGACCAAAGTTTTAAAACATGCTTTAAAACCTGTCCGATGGAAACCTGTCCGTCGGACAGATTCGATGGTTAGTACACAAAATCATCGGATCATTGGAAGCATTGAACTTTATTTTTTCATCACGTCGTTGTGTTCTACGTCACCGCGTTCTGGTCTGACGGTGTGTACGCACATCAGACAAGTTCAGAGTTGTCTGATGAAAACGGTCCATCGGACAAGTCTCATCAGACATGTCTGATCGTGTGTACAGGGCCTTCTAGTAAAGTTAGTCTGTAAACTAAGGTCCGTTTTGTTAGGTTGTCGCAGCATTTAGATTTTAGCGTTTATAATCTAGAAATAGACCGTGGCCATCTTAAGTGTGGGCATCATGAAGCCAGACTGTATGACTTCCTGGATTTCAGCTTTGCATATCTCACACATGCTCAGTGCTGCACAAGCAATGTAATAGGTTTCAGTCAGGTTTGCAAGGACTACTGGGAAACATGATGCCTATCCCAGAAACCCTTGCAAATAGCCTTGTGACTTAATAGCCTAGGCTAATAAGGAGGAGGAAGTAATGAAGGACTACAAAAAAAAGGATTTTTAATAACAGCTTACCTGTAAAATCCTTTTCTTGAAGTACATCACGGGACACAGAGCGCATAGCCATTACATATGGGTTATATGGGTACCTTCAGGTGTGGACACTGGTGTAATCAACTTCACAGGAAGTTCCTCCCTATATAACCCCCTCCCACTGAGAGTGCTTTAGTTTTGTAGCAAGCAATTTCTCTGAGGTTACACAATGTTCCCCAAAAAGAGGGGTGGGAGCTCTGTGTCCCGTGATGTACTTCAAGAAAAGGATTTTACAGGTAAGCTGTTATTAAAAATCCTTTTTTCTTTATCGTACATCACGGGACACAGAGCGCATAGCCATTACATATGGGATGTCCCAAAGCAATGCTCCATGAAGGGAGGGAGACCGTAAGGCCAAAAATAGCCAAACAAAAAACATTATCAGGAGGTAAAATAGCTCCACCAACAGAAAAAAGGGGGCGTGAAACGGGCCAGAGGATTCTATACTGCTGCCCGTAGGACCGCCTGCCCAAATGCTGCGTCCGTAGCCTTTGCGACGTCCAACTTATAAAATTTAGTAAACGTATGTACGGAAGACCAGGTTGCCGCTTTGCAAACCTGTGCCATAGAGATCTGATGGTGTGCCGCCCAAGAGGCACTCATGGCCCTCGTAGAATGGGCCTTAACTGATAAGGGAGGTGGAACGCGCTTCAGACCATAGGCCTGAAAAATCAGCTGCTTAATCCACCTAGTCAAGGAAGACTTGGCAGCCGGCTGACCCTTTTTGGGGCCACCCGGAAGAACGAAAAGCACATCTGTTTTCCGAATCTTCTCTGTAGCCTTGAGATAAACCCTCATGGCTCGGACCACGTCCAAAGTATGAAGCAGTCTTTCCTCTCTGGACTGGGGAGTAGGAAAGAAGGATGGTAGGACTAGGTCCTGATTCAAGTGAAAACTGGATATGACCTTAGGAAGGAAAGAAGGTTGAGGCCGCAGAACCACTCTGTCCTTATGCAGAATCAGGTACGGTTCCCTGCAAGACAAGGCTGCCAGCTCGGAGACCCTTCTGGCCGAAGCCATAGCCACCAAGAAAACCAACTTTCGGGTTAGCAGCACAAGAGGGATTTCTGTCAGAGGTTCAAACGGCTGCTTTTGTAAAGCTGACAAGACCAGATTTAAATTCCAGGGGCAGAGGGGAGCTCTAATAGGGGGATTCACATGCAAGACCCCCTGCAAGAAGGTTTTCACAAGCGAATGCGTGGCCAAAGGCCTTTGAAACCATATCGATAAGGCAGACACCTGCCCCTTTAGAGTACTAAGAGCCAACCCCTTGTCAACGCCAACCTGGAGGAATCGCAAGATCCTGTCAATAAAAAACTTGCGAGGATGCCCTCCTTGAGACTCGCACCACTCCACATAGGTCCTCCAGACTCTGTAATAGATATTTCTAGAGACTGGCTTTCTAGCCTGAATTAACGTAGATATGACTTGGGCTGAGAGGCCTCTGCCCTTAAGAATTAGGGATTCAGCCGCCAAGCCATCAAATTTAGCTGCTGTGAAGCAAGGTGGTAGATCGGGCCCTGAGACAGCAGATCTGGGCGCAGGGGGAGTGGCCACGGTGCCCCTACTGACATCCTCACGATGAGTGCGTACCAAGCCCTTCTGGGCCAGGCTGGGGCCACCAGGATCACCGGCCTGCGCTCCACCCTGATCCTTCGTAGAAGGCGGGGAATCATCTGCAGTGGAGGGAACGCATACAGGAGAGAAAACTGGTGCCAGGGGCAAACCAACGCATCGGTCCCGTAGGCCGAGGGGTCCCTGGCTCGGGATACGAATTTGTCCAATTTCTTGTTGAATCTTGTTGCCATGATGTCCACATCGGGAACTCCGAATCTTTGGCAAATCTCTTGGAATACCTGGGGGTGAAGAGACCACTCTCCCGGGAGTAACTGTTGACGACTCAAAAAATCTGCTTGAGAATTGTCTATCACTGGGATGAACACTGCTGAGATGCAGGGTACATGGGCTTCGGCCCATGAGAAAATCAGGTTTACTTCCCTTTGAGCCGCTAGGCTCCTTGTGCCCCCCTGGTGGTTTATGTATGCCACCGCCGTGGCATTGTCGGACTGTATCCTTACTGGCAGACCCTGCAGGGGGAGAGTCCAGGCGACCAGGGCCAACCGAGCAGCTCTGATCTCTAGGACATTGATGGGAAGCAGACTTTCTGCCTCTGACCACTGTCCCTGCTGGGTCCGTTTTCCTAAGATTGCCCCCCAACCTGTTAGGCTGGCATCTGTGGTTACTATTTTCCACGTGATGGGGCAAAAGGTTTTCCCTTTTGACAATTTTTGAGGGACCAGCCACCAGTACAGGCTGCGCCTGACTCCTGGGGAAAGACCTAATGGACGGTCTAATGCCTGTATGGACCTGTTCCAAGCAGAGAGAATAGCTGCCTGGAGAACTCTGGTATGGATCTGGGCATAGGGCACTGCTTCGAAGGCAGCTACCATCTTTCCCAGCAGTCGCATGCATAGGCGAATAGTCGGCCTCTTTTTGCCTAGGACTATTTGAATTGTTTGAGTCAATGACCTGATCTTTTCTTGAGGTAAAAATATCCTCTGGCATTCTGTATCTAACCGAAGGCCTAGATATTCCAACTGTCTTGTGGGTTGCAACCTCGATTTTCCTTGGTTCACAACCCACCCGAATTCTTGTAGATGCCGAACTGTGCGGACTACTGCATGATTGAGGTTGGAAGCTGATCTGTCGATAACCAGGAGATCGTCCAGGTATGCCAGGACCAAAATGCCTTCTGTCCTTAGGACGGCTAGCACCGGGGCTAACACCTTTGTGAATACCCGCGGAGCTGTTGCCAACCCGAAAGGGAGGGCTACGAACTGGAAATGACTTTGATCTATCATAAAACTAAGAAACTTGTGATGTGCTGGGTAGATCGGCACATGCAGATATGCATCCTTTATGTCTATAGATGCTAGAAAGTCGCCTTGATGCAGGCTGGCTGTCACTGAACGTATGGAATCCATACGAAAGGTCTGAATCTTTAGAAAGCGATTTAGGCGTTTGAGGTCTAGGATAGGCCTGACGTCGCCATTGGGTTTTGGTATAATAAAAAGGTTGGAGTAGAATCCCAGACCCCTTTCTTGGGTTGGTACTTCTACAATTACTCCTTGGAGCAAGAGGCGATCCAACGCCTTTACGAGAGAGGCCCTCTTTAACGGGTCGCTTGGAAGACTTGACCCCTGAAAATGAGGAGGGGGGATTTCTCGAAACTCTAGTTTGTAGCCTGTGGCTACCACGGACCGAACCCAAGAGTCGGGAATTCTGGCCTTCCAGACTTCGGAGAAAAACTGAAGTCTTCCCCCCACCCAAGAGAGTGGGGGCGCCCCTTCATGAATCTGACTTGATGACTGGTTTAGCCGGCTTGCGAGACCAGGGCCTCTTGTTTGCCGCGGCTTGTCCCTGTGGGCGGCTATTAACTGCTGAACGCCCGGGAGGCCGTCGATACTGACGGGAAGTCGAAGGGGCCGAGCCTGCAAAGGCCTGTCGTTTAAACGCGGGCCCACGCGGTCTTTTCTTGACCGGTAAGGAAGAACTTTTACCACTTGATATGGTTTGGATATATTTATCTAGGTCTTCACCGAATAGTCTTCCCCCATGAAAGGGAAACCCTGCTAAAAGCTTTTTGCAGGGTGCCTCTGCTGACCAGTTCTTTAGCCACAAAAGACGACGCATGTGAACCACCAGCAGAGATAACCGGGAT
Organism: Rana kukunoris; assembly: GCA_029574335.1. NCBI lineage: Eukaryota > Metazoa > Chordata > Amphibia > Anura > Ranidae > Rana > Rana kukunoris. Next base: position 485,914,540 of record CM056049.1, on the reverse strand, counting down.
GCCTGTTGGATGGAGTCCTTAATAGCATCTACTGCAAAGCAGAGAGCCCTAGGGAAATCTGCTAATTCACGAGTTTGCTGAGCCGGCATGTCCTTTAATATCTGTTTTGCCTGATCCTTTAAGGCCTGACAAACGCCAATGGCTGCCACCGCTGGCTGAACCATGGCACCTACTGTGGTGAAAGAAGCCTTCAGTAGGGTCTCTAATTTTTTGTCGACCGGATCCTTGAACATCTGGACATTTTCAACCGGACAGGTCAGGGATTTATTCACGCAGGAAATGGCCGCGTCCACTGTGGGGAGTGCCCATTTCTTTAAAAATTCCTCTTCCATAGGATAGAGAATAGAGAACCTCTTAGGAGGGATAAAGATCCTATCAGGTCGAGCCCAATCCTGGTAAATCACGCTCCGCAGAAGGGGGTGAATCGGAAAAGACACACAAGTTAATGGAGCCTTTAAAGAACCCAATGAGGATACCACAGGGGCTACTAGTTCTGGCACTGGAAGTTTAAAAGCAGTGCGAACCATATCGGTCAAAGACTGGATCCACAGGCTCTCCGCTTGAGAGGCCGAAAAATATTCATCTACAGTGGAACCCTCCATGTCTGAACCGTCGGGACTTGGGTCTGCTTGATCCCCTTGTGGGTCCCGTTCCTCCGAAGAGGAGACCTCCGCATCTGAAAACACCAAACTAGGTGAGGGGGATCTAGCCCGTTTGCTACTTGGCAAAGGGCGGGCAAACAAAGCAGTTAACCTTTTCTCTAGCCCACCCAGGGTGGTCGCTAGCATTTCTTCCGTTACGTAAACGGGAATGGGTGGATCGGGGGCCGCCTCTGCCCCCAGCACCCCCAATGGCTCTTGTACTATGCTACTCGGTGGTCTAACTGGTGAGGGTGGGGCCGTTGAAGCCTGGCCCAAATCCTCTGACCCCGATGGAGACCCCTTTTGTTTCTTGGCACCTTTTGCAGCCTTGGCTGGTCCTGATCCCTTTGGAGCCATTGCACAACCTTGAGTCACCCCTATAGCCAACACCTGACTGTTGTAGCTAGGAGTAATTAATATGAGAACAGGCTGAGGAAAATGAAAAATGTTGTATATATATATATATATATATTTTTTTTTTTTTACCCGCCTGGGAGGTGGCAATACTGAGGAAAACCTGTGAGTATTGCAACACCAATGCCCGTTAGCCGGAGTCCAAGGTTGACTCAGATACTGCTGGATCTAAGGCTGAGTCCCTTTAAGCAAAAAAACTCTCTCTTTTTTTTTTCTGGTCAATAGCGGAACTAAGTCCTAGACCTGAAGATCCACAAACCGCCACTGGGTGTCACTGTGGCCAAAAGACCCAGCTGCGCGCTCTGTGTCCTTCTTCCTCTGCTTCCAGGAGGGAAAAGACCAGCCAGAGAGAAACGTTTTACTTTTAACTGACCCTGACGCTGCTGGCCCGCCCCCCCCAACGCACGCCGACGCTATAAAAGGCGGCGTGCACGCGCCCACGCGCGCGCACCCCCCCCCCCCCACGCTGAACAACATGGAGGAAGCAGAGAGCAGAGGAAAAGCATGGACCAGCGCCAGCAGCACCAACAGACACCAGGTAAGCACTAATCCTTACTGTAGTGCACACAGAGAGGAAGCTGTCCCCCTAGGCTTCCTAAGAAACAGGAGTTTTCACCAGCAATTCCCTCTTTATAGTACGTGGGGCTGCAGTATCAATGCTAACAGGCAGACCTGGGGTGAGTAGCAAATATATATCTTAAACAAGTATACATATATCTACATGTTATCTGGGTAAACATTAGTACATCCCATCCTGCCTAAAACGACATAGTGGAGATAGTGGCTGATGCACAAGCATACCATTAGCCAACCCAGAACCCCCAGGGGGATACCTACTGTCGAACCAAGTCCCGCAGGTTCCCTCTTACCTGCTCCACGCCGCAGGGTATTGCAAACTGCAAGAGGCCCAATCTTCTCCCATCTCCGTGGGTATTGTCTCGGACCTTCAGGGACCGGGGTCCTGTGTTTAAGGAACCCACACCCCTGGACCTATATAGCATCCTGGCATCAGTAGCGTTTAGTCCTGGGAGAGACCAAGGCACTGGAGCCCAGAATCCAGCCTTCCAAGGAGAGGCATTATAGGCAACACCCCACGCAGGCAGGGCCCGGGTACCGTACTCCTTGGCTTTGAAGCACTTCGGACGGATCCGGCTAGCTATCCTGGGTCCCGAGACCTCCGAGGGACAGCTAGACGTGACCAACACCTAAGACACTGGCGAAAAAACTGAAGCACTCTCAGTGGGAGGGGGTTATATAGGGAGGAACTTCCTGTGAAGTTGATTACACCAGTGTCCACACCTGAAGGTACCCATATGTAATGGCTATGCGCTCTGTGTCCCGTGATGTACGATAAAGAAATAAAAGGTATTTACAAGCAACAAAATAAAAATTGTCCATTCTGAACACTATGAGATTAGGGCATGCAGCACAGACAAACATAAACAAATGGGTGGAACTCCACTTTAACCCCTAGAAATTGCACCATCGTCCCAGGACAACCAACATTCTGCAGATTGTGTTTTTACTCTTTACCTTGTGGTGATTGTGATCTACAAGGCCACCGATAATGTAAGCTTTGGTTTCATCTAGTTCATTGAGTACTTCAGGAGAATCCGATGTGAGGTAAACAAGGTCTTCAGACTTCAAGAGATCTTTGTAATGCTCAGAATTAATGTGTATATCCTTTAGGGAAAATAATTATACATTATTTTTAGTGGAGGACTAAAGAGTGAAAATCACCAGTAGACATGCAGGTCATGTGCCATTAGCAATTGTTCTTGTGATTAATGGCTCAGCAAGGCAAAGTTTTTTTCATCGTAAAGTGGAACTCCAGCAAAAGATTTGTTTTTCTACGGTTTGAAGACAAAAGGGAAATGGGCAGAACATGTCAGATTCTGGTCTAGAAGTTAAAGGGGTTGTAAAGGTAAAACATTTTCCCCCTAAATAGCTTCATTTACCTTAGTGCAGTCCTCCTTCACTTACCTCATCCTTCCATTTTGCTTTTAAATGTCTTTATTTCTTCTGAGAAATCCTCACTTCCTGTTCTTCTGTCTGTAACTACACACAGTAATGCGAGGCCTTCTCCCTGGTGTGGAGTGTCGCGCTCGCCCCCTCCCTTTGACTACAGGAGAGTCAGGACGCCCACTAACACACAGCTCCTTTTCTCTATCTGCAATGTAGAGAGCGTCCTGACTCTCCTGCTGTCCAAGGGAGGGGACAAGCACGACACTCCACACCAGGGAGAAAGCCTTGCATTACTGTGTGGAGTTACAGACAGAAGAACAGGAAGTGAGGATTTCTCAGAAGAAATAAGGACATTTAAAAGCAAAATGAGGTAAGTGAATGAGGACTGCACTAGGGTAAAGGAAGCTATTTAGGAAAAAAGATGTTTACCTTTACAACCCCTTTAAGAAAAAAAAAAGAGAGTGTGCTGAATTATCCTGCAAACCCAAAAGCCCAAGGTATACTCTACACTGAGACTATCCAGATAGGTATTTTTATCTTTCCCTGCGCTTAAGGAATGGGGAGAGACCATTTCTGCTTTGTATACAGCCTTTTTTTACGTCCATATTTTACACTGGTTTGAAAGACCACCAAGTCCTAGATTTCGAACATTGAAGACTGTATGTGGTACACCATACTTTTACCCGTCATGGCTGAAAAGCTCAGACCTGTATGAGAGAAAGTTATATAATGGGTGTCCAAGGTATAAATCGTCATCAAAAGTCTGTTTTAGTACATAACAAGCACTAATGATGCCTGCACTCACCTTTATGTGTTTTCTTAAATACTACGATGGCCAAAAGCATACAGCAGTCTAACAAGTAAATTTTAACACTTCTCAATAGTGTCAAGACGAATGTTGACCACAAGTTTGGTCCGAACTTTGGTTCAGACCATAACTTAAAGGAAGCTGTCATTCCCACCTAACTGTAGCCAGGGCATTCCTTGTCCAGCAGCTGCAAGTACACAGAATGACAGACATGCCCATGAAATTATTGCCCCAATATGGCCATATCATATAGCCATAATCAGTCAGTGATGTCATTACTATGCTCACCCCTTTGTGTACGTGAGGCTGCAGGGTGGGGAATGTCCTGAAAGCGATTGATTGGGTAGCAGTGACAGTTCCTTCTGTGTTCTGTGCAAACCCATGCTAATCCCCAGTCAAGAGCTAGCTGGAACCTACATTTCACAGTAATAGGCCAACAGGAAGGTGAAAAGGGTGAAAACTAAACACAGAAAATTACACCTGTGATACGTATAAAATGTTATCTGAAGGCAACCTTAGGTATCAGCATTGTAGTTAGAGGTCGACCGATATATCGGCCGATATTTGGCGTTTTTTAATTAATCGGCATCGGCCGATTTGTGCTGTAAGAAAGCCGATTTTTTATTATTATTCTCCCGCTCTTACCTTGTTTGAATAGGAGCCCGTGCGTCCCACTTTTTTCGCCGCCAGCATTGTTTTTTCCAACAAAAGAATACTTTATAAAATGCGGAGGTGGCAGGTTCCATCTTTACTTTGCCACGTTGACGTCCCAGCATTCACCGCTCTATCCCGTGCATGTGCAGTGTTGACGGCGAGCCGCGCCGTCAACACTTCAGTTCCCATGGCAACGGCCGGCGTCATAATGACCCGCCCCGTTGTGCTGAGACACAGCTCAACATGACCCGCTTGCCGAGTCACATGACCCGCTTGCCGAGTCACATGACCCGCTTGCCGAGTCACATGACCCGCTTGCCGAGTCACATGACCGGCGAAATATCGTGGGATTTGATGAGAGCATCTCCTTTGCACGTAAGGACTGAGTCCCAGGAGACATAGCGCCGTCGGGGGGAATCGATAGGCACGCCCATTCCCCCGCGGTGTACTATGATTGACAGGGTCGAAATAAAGGAAGAAAACGGGTAAGCCTTTATTAAAAAAAAAAAAAAAAACCCGCATTTGGTATTGTGAATAGAAGGCTGTTTTATGCATATTAAGTGGAAAATTAGGGTGAACCTCCACTTTAACTTCAGCAGCGCAGGGCGACTTGCAAAAAACTTCCGTAATAGAAGTCAATGCAAGTTGCCTGAAGTTTCCTGTAGAGGTCTCGGCAGCCTGCCAAGTTTTGAGAAAAGATATACAATATCAATGAACTGAACTCCTGTAAGAGAGTTCTCAGTTTAACCATTTAAAGGCTAATTTTTTTTGACACTTGGTGCTTACAAGTAAAAATCCTGTATTTTCTGCTGGAAAATCACTTGGAACCCCAAACATTATATTTTTTTTTAGCAGAGACCCTAGGAAATAAAATAGCGATTGCTGCAATATTTAATGTTACACGGTATTTGCGCAGCGGTCTTTCAAACGCATTTTTTTGGGAAAAAATGTGCTTTAACAAATAAAAAAACTAAACAGTAAAGTTAGCCTATTTTTTTCGTCCTAAAGTTTTCATTACCTGTTTTTGTGTATTAGATTTTATATATAATTATTTTTTTAATATCTAAATTACACATACAAGTGCAGTGATTGGAGGCTTGTTGTGTTTAAATGCAAGACATTTTCTGTATTACTTAGCAGGGCAATAATGGAACTTCCGCTTTTCCGAACCCCCCCCCCTCCCTCTGTTGTCACATTTGGTACCTTTCAGAGGGGAGGGGGGGGGCAGATACCTGCGTAATTCCAGGTATTTGCTCCCTCTTCTGGGCATAGATCACTGAGGTGACTGTGGTGACCTACACCACATCTGGTGCTTAATCCGCCCCCAGCTTTCTTCTGGGAGACGCACAGGTCCCAGAAGACAGCAGGGACCAGTGGGATTGCGCAGCGCGTCTCGCGCATGCACAGTAGGGAACCAGGAAGTGAAGCCACAAGGCTTCACTTCCTGATTCCCTTACCGAAGATGGTGGCGGAAGCACCCGAGGGAGAGATCGGCTTCAGGTGCCAGCATTATGGGCACCCAGGACAGGTAAGTGTCCATATATTAAAAGTCAACAGCTGCAGTATTTGTAGCTGCTGACTTATTTTTTTTTTCGCAGAACTCCGCTGCCTAAACACTGGACCATCATGCTAGCAGCACTATTTGACTGCTAGCGGGGTGCTTATATCGCAGCTAGCGGCTGATTAAATGCTCCCATGTAGCGCCACTGCAGAAGCGCTTTGCAGGCGTTCATCTCAATGGGCAGGAGTGGTGGAGGAGCCGCTCCAAAGATGCTGCTTGCAGGACTTTTCTTTAATGTCCTGCCAGCGCACCGCCTCAATGTGAAAGCACTCAGACTGCAGGGGAGCAGTTTTGCAGGCACTTTACAGGTGCTATTTTTAGCCCAAAAGTGCCTGAAAAACGCCCCAGTGTGAAAGGGGTCTAACTGTTAGATTTTATGAGATGAGGGGGGGGGGGGGGGGGGGGGAAATCGGCCTAAATTATCATCCCAAAAAAAAAAAAAAAAAATCGGCATCATAAAATCGGCTAACGCCCGCTGCGATTTCTGAATATCGACATCGGCCAGAGGAAAACCCATATCGGTCGACCTCTAATTGTAGTACTACAGCCTGTTTAGTAGTCTTAAAGTATGGACACATTTATTCCAAGGTATGTGCAAGCTCTAGCAATAACATAACCCAATTGGCTAAAATAACATAACGAAGTACATCACTGGTGACAAATTCATATTAAAAATCAAATATATACTCCTAAAAAGATATTTTAAAAATACCAAACATTATGCTGGATGTCCTGCTCAGACATGTGAAAAGGAAAAAAAAAAAAAAAAAGATTTAATTTAAAAATAAAAAATTGATAAAGTGTTTTTTCTATACAAAGCCTTTAGCCCTGGTTTACATGTATGCAGCAGTGCATGAAACGCAGCAATTCCTGAGAGTTTCCTGCACTGCATTGAAAATGCAGTCCTTTCATGTGATCTGCCACCAGTGTCAATGTTAAATAATGACACCCCAAAATAAGTTGCAAAAGAATTGAATATGATTCCGGTGCGGCAAAAAAAAAAAAAAAAAAAAAAAAGCCTATACCTTTTTCGTGCAGTGCGCATTAAGCCCATACAAAATGAATGGTCTCAAATCGCACTGCAAAGAATCGCTTGCGATTTAAATAGGAATGCAGAGCGATTCCTATTCGAAACACGTGCAGTGTTCCGCACCGCACATGTGTGAACCCAGGTTAATAAAACGCAAAGCAATCTTTCATGTGAGATTACCTTCCAGTTGATCCAACCTTTGTCATATTCATCCATGTTGCTTTTCAGTTGTCCACCATGGCTGGTTAGATAAAACTAGAAATATAATATGAATTGATATAGACAAAGGGTAAATATGCATAAGAATTACATTTCAAAGGGATCTTGCAAAGAGCAAAAGTCATTTTTTTTTTTGTAATAATTTCCCTTAACGTGTTCTTATTATACATGACCAAAGAAGATTGAGGATTTTATTTTTACCAATATGTCAATAACATATACCACAGCTCCAATTCCCAAGTAAAGTAGGGTAATGTAATATGGTTACAAGAAGAAAGTATCTAAGTGGTGTGGAAAATTGAAAGGAATTTAATACTAGGAAAAAAATATAGGGTGCCGGTATTGATCTCTCAAAATACTAGTTTATGGGCTAGAATGATGAACCTTTGAATTCAGTACTCACTCACTGGCCTGGAACAAGCATTTAGCAAATGAAATCCTGATCTCTGTGCTTGTCCAAGTAGGATACAGAAGGTAATACAACCCCTAGATAGCCAAACAACCTGCATTTTCAGAAGTAAGCAATAGCAGCTTGGCCGTGGCTTAGGGGTCATCATGGAACTCTTGCCTTGCGCCACAAAGATCCTTTGGTTTGCTTGCTCTCCTTTGTGCGGGTTTCTTTTGGGGTACTCTGGTTTCCTACCACATTCCAGAGACAAGTTTGTACATTTATTGGCTTCTAAATTGGCACTAGTATGTGTGTACAAATTGGCTATGCACATGTTTGTATGCAGGCCTCAAGCCAAGAAACTGAGGAGGAAAAAGTGAAATAAAAGAAAAATCTTGCAGAGAAAACAATACTGAAAAGGGCTATCAAGCACATTAGGCATGGGTGTCCAGAAAGATGGCACATATAATCACAGAGTCAGATACAACTGTACAGACATACCGTATTATACATGCATAATGGCAGCTTCCATTATAGGCATCATTTGGCTAAATAATATCAAAGACATCCTTGGAGCTATGGTATTAAACTCTTGGCCTGATTCTGATCAACAGCACATAACAGAATAAATCTGCAAATGTACTAAAATCTAGAAAACTGGGCCCTGCACATAAATAACATCATGCTTCTATGTGCAATATATTTATATGCATTATACATAGAAGTACAAGTCTTTCTGCTCAGATTTATTTGTAAAGAATACAAAAATAGATGTACACGTCAGCAAAAACATATAAAGGTACAGAAAAAATAAAGCATAAAAATTGAGCTCAAATTACTAATACGTATGTATGATCTAGGGCCAACCTGTCCATGGCTAGTGTAGCCATGCAACAACCATTTAGTTTATTTAAAGTGGTTAGCACGTTAAAAGGTAACGTTCACCTTTAAAAAATAAATACAGTTTTTTGCAGGGGGAAAAAAAATAAAAATAAAGTGTTTTTTTTTCTAGGGAGTCTGCAGAGCAATTTTAGGCTCCTGCAGACTCTCAGCTTGTACCACGTACGGGCAGGCAGTTACACGAGAGAAGGAATATCAATGGACTACCACAGTGCTCACCAGCACCCTCTCAGTTATTGAGAACTACAGGCCGTCAGCCACAGTGGCTGACAGTATTTGTGGTCTATCCAGTCACAGCGAACTGCAAAATGAATGAAGTGGCCATGTTGGCGGAGCACTGCACGGCCACAGAGTTTTTGTTAAATTATGAAAGTGGGTGCTGGGGGAGAAGCCACTGCCCATTGTCATGGGGGTTGGGAGAGGGGCTGCAGATGCTGGAAGATGTTACATTTGTGTTTTTTTGCACATGTTTAAAAAATCTTCCCCTACAGTTCAGCTTCATTCACCTTGAAGATTGCATAAAACCCTCAAAACATTATATATTTTCTGAAAAGCAGACACCTTAGAGAATAAAATAATGGTAGTTCCAATTTTTTTATGTTACATAATACTACCGTAAAGGACTAGGAAATGCAAAAAAAACACAAAGTTAATTTAAGGGCACACAAAGGCTATTAAACACCCACTCTTTTAAAATATAAAAAGGTTGCACCGAGTAAACAGATACCCAAAATGTCAAATCTTAAATTTGTGTGCACCTGTGAAATAGCGGAAAACTCCAGCACCCTAAATTTCTACAGGTGACACTTTAACTGGAAGGCAAAAAGGATAAAACCATTTGCTTTAACCAAATTACATTTTCAGCCTAAAAATATAAAAAAATGGTTAAGTTCTAGTTAGCCGATGTACCCTACATCCCTTTAGGTTTTCTATTTCATAGAAATCAGATCAGTTTTCTGATGTAGAATAGAAATCCTGAAGGCCAAGAACCACATGAAATTTTAAACAAAAACAATCATTTACCTGTACAGGGTGTGTTGCTCTGCGATTTTCTGAATAACACCTTCTAATTTGCTTGTTTAATTTCTTCACATCCTAAATAAGAAATCATTAGTAAAATGGCAATCACTCAATAATTAGGAAAAAAAAAAGTGGAGAGAATAGCTTACCCGTAATAACATTAAATGATCAAAGCTGCAGTCTATGATAAGATGCAATGTGCTGGGTTGGATCTCCTTTCGCACTCTTTTGCAGGTAATGTCCTCCACATTTTGTCCTAGCTGAGCCTGCCGTTCAAGCTTCCTTTTCTGCCTTTTCTCTTTCCTCTTCTGCCTGGGAACATAAAATTACATTTAATATTAGCAAATGCTAGACTTCAACAATTAGTTTAACGCAATACCATACAATTACAACAAAGCTATACACCTGTCAAAAAGTGCCATCTCCCATCTGTCTCTTTAAAGCAGTGGTCCCCAACCTTTTTGGCACCAGGTACTGGCTGCGTGTTAGAAAATTGTGCCAAGACCCGTGGGTGGGGGGCACGGGGGACCCGATTTTTCGAGAGAAACTTTAATCATCACGGTACCATGGTTGATATCGAGTCAAGATGATTGGAGGTTTTTTTTTTCCAGCTAAGCACACCCTCCTGCATGCATGCCTGAGCTAAGGGCAGATGAATTCCAGGAAGGAAATGCTACATTAATCATTTGCCATTACTCAAGATTGCCATTGACAGAACTAGGGGAGTGTTTTTTAAAGTAATTTCTCAACAAAATAAAGCATTGAGACCTGGATAGATGGGGGTGGGGGTTGCTTTGAATATGAAAAAGGTATTAAATAGTGATTTGCTTTATCTGGCCTAAAGAGAAAGAAAAAAAAAAATCACACTTACTTTCTGAGCTCTCTTTGATCTTCCCATTGCTTCTGTTTAATCATTTTCTTCATCTGACTCTTAGACATAACCTCGGGTGCGTTACATTCTCCATTATTTTTTTTCTCATTATCTGCAAATTCTGAAGTACATTTGCTCCTCTCTGGTCTTAGATCTAATGGTTCTGTGTCCATTGTCATATAGTAGTAAATATTCCATGCACAACAATCTTATGTACAAGTCCTACAAGAGTAAGATACAAGACAAGAGACATTTTGTATACCACAAAACACTTGCAAACAATGTGTATATGAATGGTTGTTGGACATTTTTCCATAACGGTCTTTTCATCAAAGCAGAATAAAAATTTTCTTACTTTTAGTGCTACATTAAATAAAATAAAAAATAAAAAAACGCACACACGCACAGAAAAATAAATCCTTACAGCCTAGCTTTCACCCTAAACGTTAGCGACGTCCCCGGACTTTCCAGCAAGATTTTGAAATATCTAAGAATCTTCAGCTTTCAGCTGTACCCTGAAAGGTAGAGCCAGCTGTCACTCAGGCAACTGTCTGGATCTCAATATTGTCAGGATCCTTTCCAAACTTGGCAGGGCTCTGCATCATCAGCTGACAGCAAGCAACAGCATACCATCAGCTCACTTTGGGTCACAGGAGAAGAAAAGTAAATATACTCCTGTCACCCTACTTTTGGCTATACTTCCCTTAACCACTTAAGGACCGGACCAATATGCTGCTAAATGCCCAGAGGCGTTTTTACAATTCGGCTTTAACAGACAATTGCGTGGTTGTGCGACGTGACTCCCAAACAAAATGTGCGTCTTTTTCTTCCCACAAATAGAGCTTTCTTTTGGTGGTATTTGATTGCCTCTGCGATTTTTATTTTTTGCGCTATATACAAAAATAGAGCGACATTTTTGAAAAAAAAAAATCAATTTTTTACTTTTTGTTATAAGAAAAATCGAATAAACTAAATTTTAGTGAAACATTTAGGCCAAAATTTATTCAGCCACATGTCTTCAATAAAAAAAAAAAAAAAATTAGCTACCTAGCGGCAACAGTGACACTAATACAGCGATCAGAAAAATGATCGCTTAGTGACGCTGGCAATAGGGGGTGAAAGGGTTAACTATGGCAGTGATCAAGGGGTTAAAACTTTTATTAGGGGGGGTACGGGGCTACCCTGAACCTAACACTAACTGCCTGTCACACTGACACTAAATGCAGTGATCAGTACATATATGATCACTGCATTCAGTGACAGTGTTAAAGGGGGTGTGATCGGGGGGTTAAATGTGCCTGTGTGTCCTGGTGTCAGTGTAGTGTTGTGCAGACTCACTGTGTGATGTCTTCTCTCCTCAGCGGCGGTTGAAAATACTGCCGAGAGGAGAGATTACATCACTTCCCCCTTCCTGTGTTTACACAGGAAGAGGGCGGGTAGCGGTCACGCATTGGCTGGGAGCAATCCGGAGGGGGCGGACAAAAACGAACAGCCGCCCCCTCAGCACGGATCGCTTGCCCAGCCACGGGGACCGCCGCAAGTACCGGGGGGGGGGGGGGCGTCCCGATCGGACCCCCGACCCACGTCTAGGCCTGTACGTGCCATTCTGCCGATGTAAATGTACATGCGGCGGTCCTTAAGTGGTTAAAGTGTACTAAAGGGAAAACTTTTTGTTGTTGTTTAGGATAGAGGGATTAAAACAGCTGTCAGCATTTATTGCCATCTATACCCCGTTATTGAGATTATCCCTCTCTATGTATAACATTAACATCGAAAGTAAAAGAAAATCCCAAAATTGTGATTTTTCACTAGACCAGCAATGGAGAATTCTTTCAATGGCAAAAACTAATTCTGATGATACTTCTGGATTCTCTTACTTTAAAGCGGGGGTATCCAAACTTTTTTTTAAAAAAGGTCCAGTTTACTTCCCTTCAGACTTTAGGGGGACCAGACCATGGTCAGTGTGTATGAAAAAAAAGAAAAAAAATTACAGCCTGTGGTCAGTAGGCAGAGAAATTCAGCCCCATAATGGGCATTAGTGAGAGGACTAATGCCCTATCGTTGGTGTCAGTGGAAGAAATAATGCCCCATCATTGGTGTCAGTGGCAGGAATAGTACCCCTCATTGGTGTCAACGGCAGGAATAATGGCCAAGCTTTTATATCAGTGAAAGGAATAGTGCCTCATCATTGGTGTCAGTGGAAGGAAAAATGGTCCAACAATTTTATCAGTGGAAGTTACAGTGCCCCATCATTAGTGTCAGTATTAAAGATTCTTACTAACTGCAAGAATAAGTCCTTACATTTAAAAGAGCACCTGTCATCTCAGATCCATCATGGCAGCGCCTGTTAGCGGGCATCCACTCACCTGCTGCCGCCACATTCCTCACCTTGTTGCGTCACTGCTGCATCACCAACCATCCCATTAAAGTGAACGTGACTGTCGGCAAGTCAACAGCAGGTCAGAGGAAGAGCTGCTGCGGGACGAAGATGACAAGTTGCTCTTAAAAAATTATGATTTCAATCGAGTTGATTTAAATCAAGCCTTTTTACTAGCGATTTAAATCAAATCCAGCCTGCTGCTACAGTGCGGAAACGGACCTGTCAGGGCCCTGCTGTTCTCTATGGAGAGATTGGATGAAAAACGACTACCTGTACGTTTTCATCAGATCCGCTGGATGGGGGGACAAATGTGTAGCCATCTTATCAGATGGCAAGTGTCCATAGAAGTCAATGAGTAGCCCGCTCGGATCCGCCTGAAAAAAAGGACAGGCGGATCTTTGCAGGGCGATCGTGTGAAAGGGACCGAACAGTAATCAAAATGAAAAAGAAGGATTTTGTCTTTAGCTCTCCTATAACAGTACATGTCCCCCTGATAGGAGTTTCCCTCTGGCAAAGCTGAAACTAAGCAGCATAATAAGGGGACATACTGCAGGATTCGACGAATCCTGGGCGCCAGGTCGCCATTGCGACTAGCATTAGTGACCTGGCGCGGCACAGCTGGGGTATCTTATGTGCCCCCGCCTCCCCGCGATCATGTCGGGCCGCGCTGGCCGGTAATTGAGGCCGCGGCTTTGCGGCCTCCTGCAGGCCTATGCTTCCTTCTGTGATCTGGTGCCATCTTGTGGTGGCCGTTGGTATGACAAGACAACCAGCAATGCTAATGGAGCTTCCCCCGTCTGTTTTCACTGCCATCTCGTTCCCTCTAATTTTAGAACACCCAAACATTATATATATTTTTAATTCCAACACCCTAGAGAATAAAATGGCGGTCGTTGCAATACTTTCTGTCACACCTTATTTGCGCAGCGGTCTTACAAGCGCACTTTTTTGGGAGAAAAAAAAATACACTTTTTTTAAATTAAAAAATAAGACACCAGTAAAGTTGGTCCCTTTTTTTATATTGTGAAAGGTAATGTTAATCCGAGTAAATTGATACCAAACATGTCACGCTTCAAAATTGCGTCTGCTCGTGGAATGGTAACAAACTTTTACCTTTTAAAATCTCCATAGGCGACGTTTAAAAAATTCTACCGGTTGCATGTTTTGAGTTACAGAGGAGGTCTAGGGCTAGAATTATTGCTCTCACTCTACCAATTGTGGAGATATTTTACATGTGTGGTTTGAACACAGCTTTCATACGCGGGCGCTACTCACGTATGCACTCGTTTCTGCATGCAAGCCCGGCAGGACGGGGCGTGTTCCTGGCTACTAACTTTTTTTAGCTGGCTCCTAGATTCCAAGCAAATTAGTCAAGCCCTGACATACTGCAATATTGTTTTTTACATTATTCTCTATGGGTATTCCATATTGTGCCATTAATCTCTATGGGCATTCCATATTGTGCCATTATTCTCTATGGGCATTCTATTTTGTGCCATTATTCTCTATGGGCATTCCATCTTGTGCCATTATTCTCTATGGGCATTCCATCTTGTGCCATTATTCTCTATGGGCATTCCATCTTGTGCCATTATTCTCTATGGGCATTCCATCTTGTGCCATTATTCTCTATGGGCATTCCATCTTGTGCCATTATTCTCTATGGGCATTCCATCTTGTGCCATTATTCTCTATGGGCATTCCATCTTGTGCCATTATTCTCTATGGGCATTCCATTTTGTGCCATTATTCTCTATGGGCATTCCATTTTGTGCCATTATTCTCTATGGGCATTCCATCTCCATGTTAAAGTCTGAGCATTCCCTTTTGTCATTCCTTTTAGTATGTCCCCACAACAAGCTGTGATTTACATGTAACTAGGAAAGGGAATAAGGTACAGAGGTCAGATATGTCCTGTCTGCATAGTAAGGATCATTGGTTATCTATAGTCTCAGAGCCTGAGCATCCATATAGACCAGCGACAGCCAGCAAATATGCCCATATGATTAGCCTTATTACAGTTCACAATAAAACACCGGAAAGCAAACATATAGAACGAATTACTGGGCATTCCATGACTTTTAAAACCTCTGTTCTGGCACTAACCGAAATCCCAGAACACACATTACCGAGATCCTTGTGCGCCCCTCCAATCCCTTCCTGACTTCCTGCAGCTTCCACAACAACGTGCTAAACGTGCACAGCTTGTCCGGCGCATTTCTATGACATCAGCGTGTTTGAGGTATTGCACAGTGAACTAGCGCCATATTTGATTTGGGCATGGTTAGTATCCGGTTCCTATTTGCACACAATACATGTACATGACGAGAGACTATGATTGTGCGATGTATGTTCTGCTCGTGTTCCGTCTGATAGGTCGCCGACCTATCACCGGCAGCGAGAAGTGTGACTGCAGGGGATGGTAGCGTGTATCTGCTTAGAGTAGAGCACTACTGTTACATTGCCTGTTGTTTTGTTTGAAAAAATACGTTTTTTTTTTTTTTTTTAATACCAGATTCAGTTGTTGGCACTTTGTTCCAGACGGTTCACTTCTCATCACTGCTAATAGTGATTTTATTCTAAAATGCTAGTTACTTAACCACTTAAGGACCGAGCATCTTTCTGAGATTTGGTGTTTACAAGTTAAAAACATATTTTTTTGCTAGAAAATTACTTAGAACCCCCAAACATCAAAACATCAAATAAAATGGCGGTCGTTGCAATACTTGCTGTATAAGCGCAGCGGTCTTACAAGCGCACTTTTTGGGGAAAAAAATACACTTTTTTTGAATAAAAAAGTAAGACACCAGTAAAGTTAGCCCAATTATTTTTTTTATATTGTGAAAGATAATGTTACGCTGTGTAAATTGTTAGCCAACATGTCACGATTCCAAATTGTGCCCGCTCGTGGGATGCCAACAAACCCTTAAAAATTTCAATAGGCAACATTAAATTTTTTTTTACAGGTTGCATGTTATGAGTTACAGAGGAGGTCTAGGGAAAGAATTATTGCTCTTGTTCTAACGATCGCGGTGATACCTCACATGTGTGGTTTAAACATCACTTTAATATGCGGGCGCTACTCACGTAAGCGTTCGCTTCTGCACACAAGCTTGATGGGACGGGGCGTGCTTAAAAAATTGTATTTTCTTATTTATTTGACTTTTTATTTTTCATTTTTACACTGTTATTTAAAGTGGAGTTCCACCCAAAAATGGAACTTCCACTTTAAAGAAAGGTGACCCCCTTACATGCCACATTTGGCATGTCATTTTCTTTTTTTGGGGGGGTGGAGGAGCAGAGGTTTAGGTTTAGAGGTTTCCAGCTCCCACTTCCTCCCTAGGTCGCCTCGGCGACCGGAAGAAAGTCACCTCTCCCCCTCCCTCACCGTATCATCTGGGACAAGTCACAGGTTCCAGATGATTGCTCGGCCAATCACGGTGCGCAGCATGGCTCGCGAATGCACAGTACAAAGCCACAGTTGGGCGCCCACAGTGACAATGACGGCGCTGCGGAGGGGGTGCGAGATGAGTGGGGCTTCGTTCTCCCGCATCGCTGGAGCCTGGGACAAGTGAGTGTCCGATTATTAAAAGTCATTATTGTCCCAGTCACTCATTAACTCTGTCCCGGGCAGTGTCCTGGAATCTGGTCTGTGGGTACAGCAGCTGCCTATCATTGGAATAAATCTACAGTCATAATAACATTCCCCCCATAACTTACCTATCCTCCTCCCTGTAACTTACCTAGCCCCTCGCCACTCTACCAGTACTTTGCAGGGGTTTACGAAGAGCCTTGGAGGCAAACCATCTTACTGCTGCTGCTTGTGTAGGCAGGATGTGTACTGTGCCAATCACATGGGCTGAATAAGGTAAGGAGAAAAAGAAACAGCAGTAGTAAGATGTTGCACCTCCGGGGTTTTTCCTTAACCCCAGAAAAGTGCCAGAAGAACCCAGAAACTGGGAAGGATGAGGTAGTGGGAGGAGATCTCATCCAGGATTGTAGATTTAGCCCAGTGACAGCCTGCCAGAACAGGTATGATCTGTGACAGCAGCTTCCCTGCACTGCTCTGCTTGAGGAGACAATATCTGCAGGCCCGGATTTCCTACAAGGCCAGGCCTTGGGGCGGCAGGGTGCAGAGGGGCGGCAGAGGCATTGAGTCCCCCGGGGGCTAGTTAAGGGCGGTAAGTTTCTTTCAGGAATCCGGTCGCTCGTTAGCAAGTGATTGCCGCAATGTCACTGCAATCACTTGTAAAATGTGTGCTGCAGTCCGTCCTCCCCCCCCCCCCCCCCTAATACTGGCTCTGTTTTCAGGACTCCGTCCTCTCCCCGGCCGCTGAGTTTGTCTACTGTGACTGTCCCTGCCACTGATGTACACAGTGAGAGGCGTGAGCTGTGCTCTTCCCATCTCAGCTGTGACAGTGCTAGGACTCCTGTTTTAGAGGTGACAGGGTCTATAAGGAGAACCTGTCACCTCCAATTGCTATCACACAGGGAATTGTTTTCTCCTGTGTGATAGCAATAAAGTTAAGTAAAAAAAATGATAAAAATAAATAAGAAATAATAATTAAATTATTGTAATTAAAAAGTAAAGAATAAGAAAAATAATATTAAAGATAATAAGAAAATTATACAAAAATAAAAAAGAACAAACAACAAGCTACAAAATTAAAAAAAAAGTGATAAAAAAGTAAAAAAGAAACAAATAATATTTGAACTAACCATGCCGCCCCTGCCATCCGGTTGCCATTCTCTTTTGATTTGGGGGGGGGGGGTTCGGTTGGCGGGGAGGGGGTGCATTTCGGAACCTGGCCTTGGGGCGGCTGGAAGAGCAAACCCGGCCCTGAATATCTGTGTTATACACTACTCTATTGTGCCCTCCTGCCCCCTACACTGTTCCCTCCTAACTCCAGTATCATGCCCTCCTGACCCACCCCTGTAATGTGCTCTCCTGACCCCAGTTTTATTGATTTGCTGCCCCCCTGTGCTTTTCCCTCAAGATCCAAGTATGGTGCCCTCCTGATCCCTCCTTGTACTGTGTCCTCCTGACCACCCTCCCAGACTGTGCCCCCCCTATACTGTGCTTTTCTTACTCACTTGTATAGTGTCCTCTTGCCCCCCCTTACTTTGCCCTGCTGACCTCCATTCCTCTGCCCTACTGCCCCCTTGTCCTCTGCCCTACTGATCCCTGTCCTCTACTCCACTGACCCCTGTCCTCTGCCCTACTGACCTCTGTACACTGCCCTACATATTTCTGACCCCTTTACACTGCTTTACATAGTACTAACCTTTGTACACTTCCCTAAATAGTACTTCCCCCTGTACAGTGCCCTGCATATTACTGACCCCTGTACACTGCCCCACATAATATGACCCCTGTACTCTGCCTCACATACTACTGACCTCTGTACTCTGCCCTACATACTACTGACCTCTGTACACTGTTCTACATCCTACTGACCGCTGTACACTGCCCTACATATTAATGACCCCTGTGCAATACTTTACAAACTACTGACATCTGTACACTGCCCTACATAGTACCGATCCCTGTACACTGCCCTACATCTTACTGATCCAAGTACACTGCCTGCTTTACGTCCTACTGATCCAAGTACACTGTCCTATGTCCTACTGATCCAAGTACACTGCCCTATGTCCTACTGATCCAAGTACACTGCCCTATGTCCTACTGATCCAAGTACACTGCCCTATGTCCTACTGATCCAAGTACACTGCCCTATGTCCTACTGATCCAAGTACACTTCCCTGCATCCTACTGATCCAAGTACACTGCCCTACATACTACTACTATAATAAGGCTTACCTGTAGGTGAAATTAATATCTCTTAAACCTGTACAATTTAGGAGATATTCACTTTGCATTCAGCCACTGACGTCAGCGGCGCATGCAATGTGATGGCATGGCTGAAGGACCAGCAGATGCTGCCGGACCTTGCCAGGAAGAAGACTCCCATGTGTAAACGCGGGAGCGATGTTAACACGTCTCTCACTCACAGCGGCGAAACGGGAAGAAACTCAGAAGGAACATGTCACCTCCCTCCATGTGGACCGAGATCAGATGCCGAAGCCTTGTTCTAAGGTGAGTATTTCATAATGAGCTAGTATGGTTTGCATACTAGCTCATTTTGCATTTGCCTTACAGGTTTTTTGTTTAAAAAAATAAAAATAAAATAATAATGGTATACAACCACTTTAACAGTAATGCTCCATACACATGATCACTTTTTGTGATGAAAAAAAATGACATTTTTCAAAATGTCATTTAAAATGATGGTGTGTGGGCAAAATGTCATTTTATGTCTTCTGAAAAATGACCAAAAAAAAATTCGAACATGCTCGAATTTTTTATGTCATTTTTCAAAATGTCATTTTTTGTGTCATAAAAAATGATGGTGTGTGGGCAAAACGACGTAAAAAATGATGTTTTAAAGCGGTATTTCACCCTAAACATAAGATCTCCCATGCGATCCAGCATACTGGCGTCAGCGCCAGTATGCTGTTTTTTTTTTTTTTATCGCACACTTACTGTATTATAGTGGAATTCCTTTTCTGTCCCCCGTGGTGGACGGCGCCAGTATAGCGCGTCACATCTTCCTAAAATACCCGATATGGACTCGGGTAATCTCGGCGAAAATGCGGCGCCTGCGCACAGACCTAGGAGCTGACTGCGCAGGCGCCGTATTTCTCCGAGTCCTACGGCTATGGCGCGTCACGCCCTCCGAAATAGGACTCGGAGAAATACGGCGCCTGCGCAGTCAGCTCCTAGGTCTGTGCGCAGGCGCCGCATTTTCGCCGAGATTACCCGAGTCCATATCGGGTATTTTAGGAAGATGTGACGCGCTATACTACAGCCGTCCACCGCGGGGGACAAAAAAGGAATTCCACAATAATACAGTAAGTGTGCTATTAAAAAAAAAAAAACCCAGCATACTGGCGCTGACGCCAGTATGCTGGATCGCATGGGAGATCTTATATTTAGGGTGAACCTCCGCTTTAAACCCGCACATGCCCAGAAGCAAGTTAGGAGATGGGAGGTAAAACTACCATTCATAATGGAGTAAGCACATTCATCACGCTGTAACAGACAAAAAAGCAGGAATCGTCTTTTACTAACAAGTAACCAGCTAAAAGCAGCCTCAAGGCAAATAGAACTTCCCCTTTAGAGTGCCATCACTTTGTTCATCATTTTCCAAAAATGATGGTGTGTACGCAACGTCATTTTTGAAAATGAAGTTTGAAAAATGTATTTTTTTTTCATGAAGAAAAATGTAGTTTTTTTTCATCACAAAAAGTGATCGTGTGTACGAGGCATTAATATTGGCCCTAAACTTATTGAGGGGTTGATTTACTAAAACTAGAGAGTGCAAAAACTGGTGCAGCTGTGCATAGAAACCAATCAACTTCCAGGTTTTATAGCCAAATATTAATTGTACAACCTGAAGTTAGAAGCTGTTTGGCTATCATGCACAGCTGCACCAGATTTTGCACTCTCCAGTTTTAGTAAATCTCCCCCATTGTCCTGCACAGCAAAATGTAAGACGTGTGCAACATGTCTACATACATAAGTGCACCATAGGGTGTGTTTATGTTCATGTTTTTGTGTATGTGGGAGCAAGATAGGCTCAAAAAATAAAAATTTTGGACACTTTTTTTTATCACTAAAACTCACAAAAAGTCCCCTATGTGATATAAAGTTTTGTGACAGATTCTCTTTAATGAGACATCAGGGGTCTTTTACCCCTAATGTCTTACCTGCCTTCTATTGAAGCTAATGGAGCACAGATTGTGCTCCATTAGCTTCTTTATTGGCCACAGCAGCCAGGGAAAATGACACCGGAAATCAGGAGTGATGTTATACATGTCACATCCAGGTTCTTTGCAGCTAGGGGAAATCAGCGAGGCAGCTGACATGTGGAGTGTGCACACACTTTTTTAGCAGCTGGAAATATGTGTAACCCTCCCCACCCAATATATTCCACGCAGCAAAAAAGCTAATGCTGGTTCACACTATACCTTGCAATGCACCACAACACATATTTGTTTTACTCCTAATGTTATAAACAAGTAGTATTTATATTTTTGCACTGCTTTTCAGCATAATTTGCTAAGTATGACCTGTCTTTTTTTCCTGCCCTACAGTGTTGTGATAGAACGTCATAATGCTGTACTGAAAATCGCAAATAAAATGCAGCTGAATGGCCGACATATGTGAGTGGGCCCCTGTAGTTGGATTCTGACCTTGACCTGTAGGTGGCGATGCTTTTCAAGAAACCTGATGAAGCATACAAATAACAGCCGTTGTGTTGATTCCAAAATCCTCATTTACAAAATAAAAATAAAAAAAGGTAAATAAAATGTAATTTATTAAGTTAATAAATTGTGGAACATTGCTACATTTATCTACAACAATAATATTAGGCTAAGTATAAATAACTGCAAAATGCAATTATTTTTCTGGCCATTCTTCCCATTCCTGAATACTTCATAGAATTTTTGGGACCCTTTTTCAGTTATTATATATTATAAATCAGTATATTTTTACTAATGGCTACAGTCCCGCAAATTCGCCCCCCCCCCCCCGCTCAACAACTGTGATCTGCGAAACCCCCCCGCTAAACAACTCTGATCCACGGACCCACCCCCGCTCTCAACAACTCTGATCCACGCCCCCCCCCCCCCTGCACCACACCCCCCCCCCCACGCTCAACAACTTCGATCCGCTCCCCCCTCTCAACAACAATTGTCCCTCATTCTGAAGTTCAAAAGTTGGGAGGTATGACTGTGTGAGGCGAAGCCCTGTCCTGGGCTGCAGAGGGGTTCTGGGTGCTAAGATGCTTGCTGCATTTTGCTGATGTCACTGCCATCAGTCGGGGCAGTGCATCATAACAACTTTCGGGTCCCCCAGCTGCCCTGATTGATGGCAGTCTCAGTATGAATCAAAAATAAAACTAAAACCCATGCTTCTCTTTTAAAGAGGCAAGAGAGTAGCAAGTATTCAAAGCTTTTGCCATGGTAGAATCACTTGAAGGTAGCGGCATATAACCCAAGAATTATTTTTGCCCTGTGTCCTGTACTGTACTCCAAGATAATGGATTTTGTTTGTAAATTAAAGTGTTTGTTACCCCAGCATTTCATATTCCTGATATGTGCCTGCTGTACCATGTATTTGTATGAAAAAGTGCCTTGTTCTGACTACACTTAGCAGGATCACGTACCGTGGTCAGTTCTCTAACTATGCTGGAAACTAAAGCCACATACACACTATTAGATTTTCTGCAGATTTTTGTCTTCAGATTTATAAAAAACCATCTAATATGAGGTCAAACCTTAAAGTGGATGTAAACCCAACACTTCTTTTTTTTTTTTTTTGATGTCACAATGTAGAGTATAAGATTTCCTATCATCTGTGCCCAGTCTTGCCACACAGAGTTAATCCAGCTCTGAGCAATCCTATTTTATTGTTCAGTGAAAATTAATAGACTTTCAGATAAAAACCTGTCTCTAAATAAAAAGTCAGTTTCTCTCTTCTTGCTTTGAGTGACAGGTTATTTACATATCTAGCTTGGACATGTTTATTATATGTTATGTTTATCATAACATGAGGTGATCCATAGTTCATTGTATATTACCAGTATGTGTTATGTGGGGGAGGGGTGGATTTCTCACTTTTTATACTTTGGATCACCTCATATTATGATAAATATAACATAATATATGATAAACATGTCCAAGCTAGATATGTAAATAACCTGTCACTCAAAGCAAGAAGAGAGAAACAGACTTTTTATTTAGACAGTTTTTTTCCGATTATAATTATTGTTTATTTTAAAACAATTCAGTACAGCACATATATATTAAAAAAAAATACATAACAGAACATTATTACAAAACAACAGTCACGGTCCATCTTATTATTATACATCCCCTTTTAACTTGTTGTCAAAATCAAACATACATCTCCTTCTTACGTATCTTCTCTCCCCTTTCCAAACATCCCTGAGAGAGAAAGAAGAAGAAAGAAAAAAAACAACAAAAAAAAAAACAACAACCCACCCTACTTCCCTCTCCTCCGACCCTTCTCCATATTCCTGTGGTTTCTCATTAAATCCCACATATACCCAATCCAAGTTCCCGGGCTCCTTCTATACTGTACAGCCTTATCCTCTTTAGACTTCACCCCTGTAGTCCATATTGGACTTCCAGGGAGTCCAAGTTCTTAAATATTTTCCCCTTTTATATTGTGTTGTCAGAACTAACTCTTCTAGTTTGCTTATTTCCTTAACTTTACATATCCACATCTCCACTGTTGGTGGAACTGGTGACTTCCACCTCTTCGTTATACAGGCCTTAGCAGCATCTAATAAATGGCATATAATCATTTCCCTATGGGCTTTTTCTGGTATTTGGTTTAAATGCAGAAGATAGAATTCCGGATCTTCCGGAATCTCATAATCTGAGCAAAACTGTAGAGCTCTTTTAATCTCTGCCCAAAAACTCCTTAGCATTGGGCACTCCTAGAATATGTGTGGCACCGTTCCTTTGCTTTCCTGGCACCTCCAGCATTTATCTGATATTTAGACAGGTTTTTATCTGTGAGGCCGTGTACACACGACCGAGGTTCTCGCTGGAAACCAGCGAGAACCTCGCTGGAAGCTGCATTCCAGCGAGGACCTCGGCCGTGTGTACGCTCTCGGCGAGCTTCCCGTCAGGAAGCCCGTCGAGCAGAAATAGAGAGCACGCTCTCTATTTGCTCGACGGCCCGCTCGGAAGAATGGCTGGTTGCCATTCCCGACAGGCGGGTCGCCGATTTCGACGGCCGGCAGGGAACCTCGACGGGCGGAACGATGTGTTCTGCCCGTCGAGGTTCTCTGCCGTGTGTACACGGCCTCAGTCTGCTAATTTTCACTGAACAATAAAAGAGGATTGATCAGAGCTGGATTAACTCTGTGTGGCAAGACTGGGCACAGATGATAGAAAATCTGAGGCCCTGTACACACGATCAGACATGTCTGATGAAACTGGTCTGCAGACCAGTTTCATCGGACCAGTTCGATGGTGTGTACGGCCCATCAGACCGTTGTCCGTCAGACCAAAGTTTTAAAACCTGTCGATGGTTAGTACACAAAAGCATCGGACCAAAAACCCGCGCATGCTCAGAATCAAGTCGATGCATGCTTGGAAGCATTGAACTTCGTTTTTTCATCACGTCGTTGTGTTCTACGTCACCGTGTTCTGGTCTGATCGGATTTTGGTCCGATGGTGTGTATACGCACATCAGACAAGTTCAGAGTTGTCTGATGAAAACGGTCCGTCGGACAAGTCTCATCAGACATGTCTGATCGTGTGTACAGGGCCTTATACTCTACATTGTGGTTTACATCCACTTTAAGAGTTTCAATTTGTATGCAATCAGGCAGGCCCTTGCACTACAGTACTGTACATGGTTTTGGTGTATCTAAAGAAAAAAATCGAATAGTGTGTATGGCAGTGGCGGCCCGCCCATATGGGCGCACGGGCGCCGCCCCCCCCTCCCGCAGTCACAAAAAAATAAAAAAATAAAACGGGCCCTTTAAGAACTTTTATTCGGCTAAAATGTCATTTTGACATTTTAGCCGAAGTTCTGGCGGCCGTCTATAGAGGGCGCTGCAGCGCCACTCCCTCTCGCAAATAAACACACTTCAATGCATTGAACGTGTGTTGTTGCCAGCTGCCTGGTCTATTCCTATAACCGGACATAGGGCGCCGGTTACCTGAATAGCGGCAGCTGGTTGGCTGAGGGGAACTGCCTATCAAAGCCAGTGGCTCTGAAAGCCTTTTCCAGTACCGCCCTCCGGCTCCCGGAAGTCTATGCTCGGAGCGCAGGCAATCTGCGGTCCTTGCATTAGACTGACAGCCGTTTCAGCCAATCAGGTTCCCGGATTCTGGTTATCAGGAACCTGATTGGCTGAAGCTTCTCCACGGCGGCAGAAGACATCGAGGGAGGACATGGAAGCGTCAGGTAAGTGTTTTTTTTTAACAGGGAAAGGGGCATCATGGGGCACAGTGGCAGCATGGGGCACAGTAGTGACAAAGAGCACAAAGTGGCATGGGGCACAGTGGTGACAATTAAAGGGCACAGTGGTGACACTTGATGACACAGTGACTCCATATGATGGCATGGCACAGTGGTGACAATTGATGGCACAGTGACTGCATTTGATGGCATGGCACAGTGGTGACAACTGATGGCACAGTGACTCCATATGATGGCATGGCACAGTGGTGACAACTGATGGCACAGTGACTCCATATGATGGCATGGCACAGTGACTGCATTTGATGGCATGGCACAATGGTGACAATTGATGGCACAGTGACTGTCACCACTGTGCCATGCCATCAAATGCAATTGATGGCACAGTGGTGGCGTTTGATGGCATGGCACAGTGGTGACAATTGATGGCACAGTGGTGGCGTTTGATGGCATGGCACAGTGGTGACAATTGATGGCACAGTGGTGGCGTTTGATTGCATGGCACAGTGGTGACAATTGATGGCACAGTGGTGGCGTTTGATTGCATGGCACAGTGGTGACAATTGATGGCACAGTGGTGGCGTTTGATGGCATGGCACAGTGGTGACAATTGATGACACAGTGGCTGTGTTGCATGGCACAGTGGTGACAATTGATGGCACAGTTGCTGTGTTGCATGGCACAGTGGTGACAATTGATGGCACAGTGGCTGCATTTGGTGGCATGGCACAGTGGTGACAATTGATGGCATAGTTGCTGTGTTTGATGGCATGGCACAGTGGTGACAATTGATGGCACAGTTGCTGTGTTTGATGGCATGGCACAGTGGTGACAATTGATGGCACGGTGGCTGCATTTGGTGGCATGGCACAGTGGTGACAATTGATGGCACAGTGGCTGTGTTTGATGGCATGGCACAGTGGTGACAATTGATGGCACAGTGGCTGTGTTTGATGGCATGGCACAGTGGTGACAATTGATGGCACAGTGGTGGCGTTTGATGGCATGGCACAGTGGTGACAATTAATGGCACAGTGGTGGCGTTTGATGGCATGGCACAGTGGTGACAATTGATGGCACAGTCGCTGCATTTGGTGGCATGGCACAGTGGTGACAATTGATGGCACAGTTTCTGTGTTTGATGGCATGGCACAGTGGTGACAATTGATGGCACAGTGGCTGCATTTGGTGGCATGGCACAGTGGTGACAATTGATGGCACAGTTGCTGTGTTGCATGGCACAGTGGTGACAATTGATGGCACAGTGGTGGCATTTGATGGCATGGCACAGTGGTGACAATTGATGGCACAGTGGCTGCATGTGATGGGCACAGTGAGGCTGCAATGTTTTTTTTTCCGTTTGCGCCCCCCCCAAAAATTTTGAGCACCAGCCGCCACTGGTGTATGGGATCTTTATGTGCTCTTCTCCATTGATCAGACTTGTCCTGACATGCCCCCGCTGCACAGCCATTCACTGGGAAGTTCAGTGTACTGTTGCTTCTCCTCCGCCCAGCCCTTTATGCAGCTAAAAACATAGGGCCAGATTCAGGTAGAGTTGCGCTGGAGTAATTCGATATGCGCCGCGTAACTGTGAAGATGCGCCGTCGTTTCTATGTGCCCGTACCCACCAAACTAGATGCGCCCAATAACGGGCCATTTGCGACCGGCGGAACGTTCCGACGCCAGAGTATCGTCAGCGCTTAATTTCGCTTGGCGCATCAGTCGCGCCTATTGATTTCCCCTGCAAATATGCAAATGAGGGATTTTTCCCAATTCACGAACGGATTAGCACCATATGCTGGCTACATGCGCCGCGCGTATCTTGTCCGTCCGGCGCAAAGTTATTTCTACAAAAGGCTGCTTTATCTTTACTCCAGATGGCCACAGGTCAGCAGGAGAGCAGCTACAGCAGCGTTACCAACGATAAGAGCTAGCTGAGCACCCCCACTTGCAGGACAACACCTCTGTCCATGCTTGTCTGTCAAATTTTACAGCCATGGAGGAAGACACCATAGGTCTCCATAGCCGAGATGACGGCTGACAGCTCCTGGCCATTAAAGTTCAGCTTTCTCCTGTGTGTTTGCGGGGAACGGGAGCAGCCATCTCAGAACAAAAGTAACATCACTGCGGGGAGGGGGAGCAGGATATACTTTAGTGCCGGAATGGCGCTTCTACGGGCGCATTTAAACGCCCAACGGAAGGCATTGCGCTGACGTTTCCCGTGAAGTGGTGCCGACGGAAGTTGTGAGCATGCGCACAAAGGGGGCGAGTGGAGCCTCACTCACTGCGCATGCTCCGCCCATCATTTACATATGATCACACCCACTTACCCTTGCGTCGGGTTACGCCAGCGCATTATCGTTACTCTGGCGCAAGTTTACGCGCAACTGCTATGTGAATAACAGTACTTGCGCTGAAAGGGTCGTCAGAGTAACGTAAATGAGAAGCGTTACTCTGGAGCAAAGATGCTCTCATCTACCTGAATCTGGCCCATAGAGAACAGAAGGAAAGTGATCACTTAAAAAAAGAAGAAAAAATGTATTTGTATATTTTTTTTTATATTCATACACAAATATTTTTCCTTTCAGTCCAGTTTTAAACTGAATGGGGCGTTTTACAAGGTGATTGTTTACAATCACTTTAATGTAGCCCTGTATTTAATAATACAGTGGAACCTTGGATTATGAGCATAATCCGTTCCGGGAGAATGCTTGTAATCCAAAGCACTTGCATATTAAAGCAAGTTTCCCAATAGAAGTCAATGGAAATGAAAATAGTTAGTTGACTTCTATTGCATGCAATACCGCATGTGGCCAGAGGTGGGGGGTGCCGGAGAGACTCAGAAATACTCGGAGACAGCTTGGCTGCACTCGGAAAGGCTCGAAAACACTCTGGAACTGAGTATCGGCTTTGAGTGTCATCGCCCCCCCCCCCCCACACCTCTGGTCAAATGCGGTACTGCACACCATAGAGGCTTGAATCCTGCTCGTTTTGCGAGATAACACTCGCAAACCGAGTCAGGATTTAAAAAAAAAAAAATACTCGTATTGCGAAACGCTCGTTAACTGTGTTACTCGCAATCCGAGGTTTCACTGTACATCCTTAAAGAGGTGGTTCACCCTAAATATAATCTCTCCCATGTGATCCAGCATACTGGCGTCAGCGCCAGTATGCTGTTTTTTTTTTTTAAATCCCCCACTTACTGTATTATCTTCAATTTTAATTTCTTACCCCCGTGGTGGACGGCGCCAGTATAGCGTGTCACATCTTACGAAAATACCCGATTAAGGACTCGGGTATCCTCGGTGAAATGCGGCGCATGCACACAGATCTAGGAGCTGACTGCGCAGGCGCCGTATTTCTCCGAGTCCTACGGCTATGGCACGTCACGCCCTCTGAAAAAAGCCGGAATAGGACTCGGAGAAACACGGCGTCTGTGCGCAGGCGCCGCATTTCGCCGAGGATACCCGAGTCCTTAATCGGGTATTTTCGTATGATGTGACGCGCTATACTAGAGCCGTCCACCGCGGGGGAAAGAAATTAAAATTGAAGATAATACAGTAAGTGGGGGATTTAAAAAAAAAAAAAAACAGCATGCTGACGCCAGTATGCTGGATCACATGAGAGAGACTATATTTAGGGTGAACCTCCACTTTAATTATTATTATTTTTTTAATATAAGTTGTGTAAATACCTGAATTTGACTAAGACCCCTTTCACACAGTGTTTTGACAGACTCCGCTTGTTCAGCAGGGGTCGATCTGTTGAATCTCCGCTGAGCAGGCGAATGACAGGTCCATCTCTGCTCACTGTGCAGAGATGGACCTGATAGAGACCCGTGTACTCTATGGAAATTGGATGGAAACGGATCTATCTGATCCGCCAGACGGATGGAAAATAGGGTCTCCATCCGTCTGGATTTGAAGGTCCAGCAGACAGGTCACAGCTGACATCCCTCGCTTCATAGAGGTGCATGGAGCGTCCGATCAGATCTGCCTAAAATACAGACTCGCGGACCTGATCCAACAGCATGTATGAAAGGGGCCTAAGTTTGCAACCTCTCTCTGCACAGCAGAGCTCAGAGAGGGTAAGGGAGAAGAGTAGAAAGAGCCAATGAGGTGTGAGGTGTGTGTGCTGGGGGCATAGTGATAACAGCAAAGTGACAGAAAAAAAGACAGTTAAAACAGCTCTCACCAAAAAGGTTTACCCGTTTGTCTGTATATTTCAGAAATCTAAAAAAAAACTGACCCACAATCCCTATAGTTTTTTATTTTCAAAGTTGAAATTTTAACTCCAATATTGTGCCACCCAAAGAGCAGTTTTTCAAATGGTCAACACATGGTCACGTGCCATCCCCACTCATCTCACCGACCTTCCTATTCAACAAACATGTTTTGTGTGAAACAATGGAGAGATGAACTGCATTCCAAATAATGAGGGTACCATTTAAAAACTTTTTCAGACTAATGATTAACTGAAAGACCTTAAGTCAATAAAACCAGTGCATGGAGTTTGGATTATGACCTTTACTACATCTAGATAAACACTGCTCTCCACTCACAATCTTTCTTTTCCTTGTGTGATTCTCTGCCCAGTGACAACCGGCACAAGCTACATTTGGAGCAGGAGGTTACCAAGGGATGATGTCGTTAACCTTGTTGTTTTTCCTTTGTATATTTTCAACATTTTCTGCTTCTATTAAAGGTAAGAATGCTCCTGGGATCAGAAGTTAGGCCAATTGTACAGTATGCCATTTGTAACAGCAATGATCTGGGCTTCATTAGCAGTAATCTGACAGTGGGGTTTATTTACTAAAGCTGGAGAGTGCAAAATCAGGCTCACGTCTTCTGCATAGAAACCAATCAGCTTACAGGTTTTATTGCCAAAGCTTAATTGAACAAGCTGAGGTTAGAAGCTGATTGGCCACCATGCTTCAGTTTTAGTAAATCTACCCCAGTGTGTGTCCTGGCAAAAAATGTACTGCCAATGTATGACAACACTTATTAAGGCATACTGATAGATAGTAGGAAAATGTTTAAATGGGTTGTAAAGGTTTGTTTTTTATTTTCTAAATAGGTTCCTTTAAGCTTGTGCATTTTCCTTCTAAAATTTTTTTTTCTTTGTCTGAATTTCTCACTTCCTGTTTCTCCTCAGTAAGCTTGCCCCCATCATCCAAGCCGTTCTTGCTGGGGGTTAGTCAGCCAGAACAGCTTACTGAGGAGGAACAGGAAGTGAGAAATTCAGACAGGAAGTGAGAAATTCAGACAAAGAAAAAAAACATTTAGAAGGAAAATCGAAGGAAAAGGTAAGTGAACCAACAATGCACTAGCTTAAAGTAATCTATTTAGAAAATAAAAAAACGAACCTTTACAACCCCTTTAAGTCCAGATTTGAATTTAAAGTAGGGTGACCAGACAGCCCCGGTTTCAGGGGACAGTCCCCTGATTGAGGACACTGTCCCCGGACCAAGTCTGTCCCCAGTTTTGTCCCCAGATTGGATTTGAATAGGGGCTGGGGCAATTTCAAGAACAGTCAGTGCAGAATTAATAAAAAAAACAACAGAATTACCCCCCCCCCCCCCCCCGCTCAGCCGTTCCTATTAGCTTAGGGGGGTGTATCCATTATCTGTGCCCCCTTCTGATGGTCATATGCTGGTCGGAGCGGAGGGGAATATTTCTTCAGTTTCGGTTGCATGCCCATTCAGCTCCGTCTTGTCTGCCTGCTTATCTCCTTGCCTTCCCTGGTGGAGTGATCTTCCTCCGCTCTCCACCCAGAAGTAGCCGGGGTTCGGAGAGTAACACTTGACAGGCTGTGAGTCGGGCAGCGGTGATGGGCAGAGATTCGCTGATTGCCGCCATTACTAGTAAAAAAAAAAATATGTCCCTGGTTTTTATTTTAAAAATCTGGTCACCTTAATTTAAAGTCCCAATAAATGTAATGTAAAAAAAGTCAATGTCAGATTTTTTCTTTGATGAGAGGTCTGTTCATGAATGGTAAGCGATTAACTGTGATGGGAACTGTTCCAGATTTGTTTTGCTAATGTTGTGCATCAAACACAGAACAAACTGAGCAAGCAGTAAGTTCTCTTTAACTCATATAATGTGTCTCATTCTATATTTACATGAGCTATAGATAACAGCAAATAACTTGGTGTGATATTGTATAGCATTCCTTTGTAGGATGTGTTTAGAAATTTGGAAAGCAGACTTGCTGTTGTCTTTCTTTGTGAATGTAGACTAAGCAAAAGATTCAATTACAAAATACTGTACAAACACAGCACTCTTTTAAGGCAATGTACTATATATATATTTATTTATTTTTTAATACCATTTTTTTACTTTATTAAAAACAAGTCTTGACAATCAAGTTTAAGTACCAAAACTAAATAATAGAAAATGATAAAATGTGTAAAATTTACACAGTCTGGTTGTCAACCAGTTTAAGAATTTCATAATAATTTACATAATATTAAAAATCTTGGAGAAGATACATAAAGGTCTGCATAATTGTGGAAAAAATAAAAGGTGAACGTGACAAAAAAGTGCAAATTAAGGTAAAATACAATATTACTTCAATAAAGTGATTGTATAGGTTAATTTTTTTTTTTAAGCCAAACATTTCGGGCCAGATTCTGGTACATTGTGCGGCGGCGTAGCGTAAGCCATTTATACTACGCCGCCGCAACTTAACAGAGCAAGTGCCGTATTCTCCAAGCACTTGTTCCTTAAGTTGCGGCGGCGTAGTGTAAATGGCTCTGCGTATCCCCGCGTAATTCAAAAGGGGCGGCTGGTATTTAAATTAAGCGCGCCCCCTCGTCGATCGAACTGCAAATGCGCCGGCCGGGAAAAAAGCGCATGCTCCAGCTTATGCAATGCCCTATTCGCGAACGACTTAGTAAAACGACATAACCGACGGAAAAAGACGACGCTGACCCGAAGCCATATTTAACATGGCAACGACGGAACTTCGTAAACCTACCCCTCATATAGCAGGGGTAGGTTTACACTTACGGAAACAACGTAAACGACAACGGGGCGGCGTAAAAACTTTCGGGAATCGGCGTATTAGGCTCATTTGCATAGGCAAATGAGAAAACAACGTAAAGGCCACCTAGCGGCCAGAAAAGTAATTACATCTACGATCCGACGGTGTAAGTGTTTTACACCTGTCGGATCTTCACTGTATCTATGCGTAAGTGATTCTAGGAATCGCACGCATAGATACCAGTAAAAAAAACAGAGATACGACGGTGTTTCCTGCGATACACCGTCGTATATCTTTTGAGAATCTGGCCCTTCATATTTACCTCCACTGTGCAGTTTGTTTTACACAGAGTGGCCCTGAAACACCCTTTTCTGGGGTCCCACGACGGCTCTTGCGGCTCCCCCCGCAAGAGCTAACCTCCTCTGGGAAGCGTTCTCCCGAGGGGATTACCTTGAGGGAGCGCTCCCATGTAATACACTCAGCAGCCATAGCCGCCAAGTGTATGACTCGGCCCCGTCCCCTGGAGCACTGCGTCATTGGCTGCGCTGCCAATAATCGTCCAATGAAGAGCCAACTAGAGCTCCGTGAAAGCAATGCGGGATTGAGCCCAAGGAGATTCGGGTCTCAGGTAAGTAAAACGGGGGCTCGGGGAGGCCGGTGACTGCAAGGTGGTTAGCACTTCCGCCTAGCAGCACTAGGGTTGTTGGTTTAAATCCCAACCATGGCACTAACTGCATGGAGTTTGCAAGTTCTCCCTGTGTTTGAGTGGGTTTCCTCCGGCACTCCAAAGACATGCTGGTAAGTTAATTATCTCCTGTCTAAATTGGCCATAGTATGTGAATTTGGGAGGGACCTTAGATTGTAAGCTCCTTAAAGCGTAAGTATAGTTTAGTGAAGAAAAAAAAACAGCAAATAAAGAAAAAATAATATAGTGTATGCAATTGCGACACAGGTCATATTGTACTTGAGTGTTATTAAAAATTACCTTTCCTTTTAAATCTGCAGCTGCTGTAATTTTCTGAAAATGCAATATGGTTACTTGGAGGTGTTCTGTACAGAACGCTCCCCAGAAACATGAACTACTGAAGCCGGGGGTGACTGTCCCTGCTCTCATCTAGTTTAGCAGCACAGGCGCACCATGACAGGCAGGCACAGCCCCCCCCCATATGAACTTTAGCGGTGACCGTTTACAGTGGCGGAATCAGGGTCGCACTTGCGCCCTGGCATTCCGCCAATGTGGGGGGTCCCCACACCTCCCCTTTACCTCTGAGCCGGCTGGCATCCAACTATACAGGAGGGGGGGTGGGAGAATCCGATCGGTCGTTCTGCGATGTCTGCTGGACTCAGCACAGTTCAATTCCTGAGTGTCAGAGTCAGTGTGTACAATGGAGAAGGGAGGAGCCTCTGACCCGAGCAGGCACCAAATTCAGTGCACAAGTTTTTCCCAATGCTTGTACACTCTGAGTCTTGCCGATACATGCTTGGGTCAGAGACTCCTCCCCTCTCAATTGTATACACTGACACTCAGGAAGTGAACTATACTGGCTGGAGGGACATCCCACAGACATCGCAGAGCTGCCGATTGGCCCCTCCCCTGTATAGTTGGGGATGCCAGCCATCACAAAAGAAAGAATGTAAGGAATGTGCTGCTTATTCAATTGTTAGACTTTTCATGTAAGGTAAGCCCAACACTGCCCCCCACCTGTGACACTGATCCCCCCCACTTGTGCCCCCACCTGTGACACTAGCCCCCCCCCCCCCCACCTGTGACACTGGCTTCCCACCTGTGGCACTGCCCCCCACCTGTGACACTGGCCCTCCCACCTATACCCCCCCCCCCCCACAGCGATGGAGCCGATGTAAATTTTAGGAAAGCCTATACACACAACCTTAATCCAGGCCGTTGTAAATATCTTGCCGCATTTTACCAATGAATGGTAAACAACCTTGTGAAACATTTGCTTAGAGCTTGTACTTTGCCCAGGCTAAGAACAGTAACAGGTTCGCTTGATAGCAGGCTCTTTAAGGAACCTATACTTAACCTTGCCATGCCCCTGACTGCCTTGATCTACAACTGAAGCCCTCAAAAATCCTTCTGCGCTATTTAATATTCTTAGAGATTTGTGCACTTCCCCCATCAGCATGTCAGAGAGCACAGACCTGGATATTGCCTACTCAAGCCCTGAGGGTGCAGGAAAAACAAGTATACATTTCTTGTGGTGTCTGCTATCATGAGAGCCAAGGCAGGAATTAAGAAATAATAGAAATGGCCTCCACAACGTGCCCTAATGACAAATGATCTATTATTATTTTTTTCTAGCAAATAGGTAACACACACTAATAATTATCAAATCCTTTTCCCCGCTGGTTCTGGTTATGTTGACCAGTCCCAAGATGAGGCTCTTCTGGTTGGTTTCTGACCATCTTGCCATTTCCCCTTCACCCAGTGTCATAATATAGTGCAGGATCAGTGGCCACGTCATCAGGATGGAACATAGACGCTGGAAGGAATGCCCATCCATATGCCAGTGCTGGAGAGAAGAGGACCAGACTGCTGTATAAGTGTGTGTTACCCATGACCTAGAAAAATAGACCACTAGATCCTTATTCATAGGAGAAAAGAGACCATTTTCATTATTTCTTAACTCCCTTAATTTCGAGTTGGAGATAAGAAAATGGGACTTCAGTGACCAGTCATGCAACTTATACCTTTCCATTGGTCATGCTGTCAGAACTAATGGCAGAGACCATTGTTCAGGCCTAGCCACTGATTTGTAAGCCCTGGTTGAGCATTAGTACCCCAATCTCAATATGCAAAGAGCCTTATTTTTGGGAATACGTTTTTTCACAGCTTCATTTGCCAGTATAACCAAGCAGGGTGTCTACATGGCTCAGACTTTTTGTTTTCACTATAGCTCCATGTAAAAAAAAAACATGATATATGGTAGGTGATCATTGAAATGAAATGTAGTAATATAGGACGGAAAGCTGATTTACCAGTGTTCTGTTCCTATTAGGGTCTATCAGAAGGTTTCCCTACAGAAATTAGTAATACACATCTCAAAAAAAATAAAATAAAATCCCAATAAGCGAATATTGATCGGTTTGCGCAAAAGTTATAGCGGCTGCAAACTATGGAATAGATTTATTTCTTTATTAATAATGGCAATGATCAGCGATTTTTACTAGGACTGGGACATTGCGGCAGACAAATCTGACCCTAATGCTGCGTACACACTTTTTCCAATTTCCAATGGAAAAAGTCAGATGGGAGCTTTTCATTGCATATTTCGACAGTGTGTATGCCCCATCGGACTTTTTCTGTCGGAATTTCCGATTGTTTTTAGAGAGAGAGCAGGTTCTCAATTTTTCTGACGGAAAAAATTCCTATCGGAAAATTCATTCGTCTGTAGGGGAAAAAAACAATTTGACGCATGCTCAGAAGCATTGAACTTATTTTCTCGCCTCGACGTAGTGTTGTACGGCACCGTGTTCTTCAGAGAACTTTGGTGTGACCGTGTGTATGCGAACCAAGCTTGAGCGGAATTCCGCTTGTGTGTACAGGGCATAAGTGACACTTTTTGGGGATCAGTGACACCAATACAGTGATCAATGCTAAATAAAAATTGCGCTGATTACTGTATAAATGACACTGACAGGGAAGGGGTTAACTACAGGGGCGATCAAAAGGTTAAATGTGTTCCCTGTTGGTGCTTTTATACTGCAATGACAGGAACAACACAGAGATCGCTGTTCCTAATCACTAGAAACAGCAGATCTCTATGTTGTGCCCTGTTAGAACGGGGATCTGCCTTCTTTACTTTTACTGTTTTCTTTGTGAAGCGATCACGGGTGTCCGGCGGACATCGGGTCAGCCGGGCACATGCATCGGCTCCTTGCGCATGCACCCACACCATCTATTGCAAGAATCTACGTACAGGTATGTTGTTTCACGCAATATAGCCCCCCTGTCACAGTATATCTGCAGTGAGCAGTCTTTAAGTGGTAATTACATCTTCTATGAAAACATCACAGACAGTGTGGGGTAGAGCTGAAAGTTAACGCGTTTCACGCTACAGTTAGTGTTTACTCCTAACTGGATTCTGGATTTTTTCCTCTCCTTTGCATCTACAGACAAACTGTGCTAGCACCTTCACCCTGGGTTGCCAGTATAAGGACTGTTAATTACTTACCTTACCTGTTTGTCCTAACTGTGCCTTGGGTGTCAGTCTCTGCTATCGTAGAGGTTTATCTTACTTGAATTGTTTGGAAAGCTATTACAAAGTACTGTTGGACAAGACTTATTGCCAACATGAATACTGTATGTCATTGCACTGAGGGTGACAGTGGACAGATTTATGTCACTGTTGTGGGCCATTCAATGCGATTCAATTTTGGATTTTGAATGGCAAGATGCATATAAGATTGAATTATATGAATTACATGACTCTGGAGAAACTGAGCAATTACATATAAGGTTTAGCTTATGGTATCGCACAAGCATAAAGACAATATAATTACAATTTTTTTTTAAATCTGATGAACTATAACACAATCAGAATACATGTATTTTCTATATGATACCTTTTAGGGTATAAATACAAACTTGTAAAAACAAGCACAATCAGCACTCAATGCCACAAAACAATAAAAAGTTCATAAAGTTCACCATGGTGATGAATGATCAGCTGGGAAGATGGGGCACATACTATATCCGGCAGCTCCTTCTCAAGGATCTGTGAGCCCTCATGGACATGTAAAGGAATAGAGCGGGGAACCGAATTGGTATAAGTTAAAACCAACATTAGCCCTCACTCACACAACTGACAGGGGATGGGGATAAGCAGGAGAGCCGCAATGCATTTCCAAAGCCCCCGCCTCCATTTTCAAGCACTTTAAAAAAAGAGACGGGGCTGCAGAAACGTGTGGCATGACTGAGGGCTTAAAAAAGCAGCTGACACTCCAACTTGCAGCAGGCCCCTGCCTGTGCCCTACAGCTGTGCCCCTGCATTTTGTCCATTTTAAGTGTAAAAGGTAGTCTTATATGCCAGCAAATACAGTATGTTTGGCAAACATATTACCTCTCGTCGCTTTACACTTAAAAAAATCCATTTACCAGTACTGTGGTGTTTTTCATCTTTTTAGCAGTCAGTGTGTAAATGATACAGTATTTGTGGATATTATATTTCTGGATATTTCTCCCCCGCTGGTGTCATTGTATGTTTAAAAGCCTTTGAATAACATAGTCAATACAATTTTATGACTCGAGTAGTTATTTTGCGAGAAGTTGCTTATTCCTGCTATCGCGCATTTTTTTACATGTCTAGATGTCCTGTGGCGGCCACCTTTCTTACATTGTGCTATGCTGATTTTAACTTTGATACTTGTAAGTGCAATACTTTTTAAATAAATGCAATCTCTGAGGCCGCGTATACACAACCGGTTTGGACCGATGAAACTGGCCTTAAGGCCAGTTTCATTGGTCCAAACCGATCGTGTGTACGGCCCATCGGACCGTCATCTGTCGGACCAAAGTTTTAAAACTTGCTTTAAAATCGGACCGATGGACGCCTGACCATCGGGCCAAACCGATGGTTAGTACGCAAAGGAATCGGTCCAAAAACCCGCGCATGCTCAGAATCAAGTCGACGCATGCTTGGAAGCATTGAACTTTGTTTTTTCAGCACGTCGTTGGGTTCTACGTTACCGCGTTCTGATCCGATCGGATTTTGGACTGATGGTGTGTACGCACATCAGACCATCAGGCCACTTCAACGGTGAACCAATGAAAACGGTCCGTCGGACCATTCTCATCGCGTTGGACCGATCGTGTGTACGCGGCCTTAGATGTTTTACACTATTTAGCATTTATGTTTTTGTTTGGATCTGGCTACATGATTGCTGTATGGGTGGAGTCTTTTGGATACTTTGGAATTGTTCTTGACGTGGTTCCTTCACATATCCCATGTTGGTGATCTCTATACATTAAGCCTGTTTAACCCTTTCCTAATAAAGGGTCCAGGCTTTCTGGTAAGAGGCCAATTTATCGGTGTTGGTGGCATACTCACCCGGTGGAGGGATTTGGATCCATTCTTATTTACAGTTGAATCACAGAGTTTGATATTTTGATTATTATGGTCCATCTGAGAGACTGACATCTTTAGACTGTTTATAATAAATTAATACTTTTTATCCATTTTTTTTTTTGACCTATCAATTATTTTTAGCGCAACACTTTTTTTGTCCTTTTGCTATATTGTGAAAATATCTCACATTTGTGGTGCTGCTTTTTGTTTCACTATGTTTTTGTAACTATTCCTTCACATGTGCAATACAGGCATACCCCACTGGGGCTTATTTACTAAAGTTGGAAAGTTCAAAATCAGGCTCACTTCTACATAGAAACCAATGAGCTTCTAACCCCAGCTTGTTCAATTAAGCTTTGGTAATACAACCTGGAAGCTCATTGGTTTTTATGCAGAAGTGAGCCTGATTTTGAACTTTCCAGCTTTAGTAAATAAACCCCATTGTGTACTTAAAAG
Source organism: Rana kukunoris (assembly GCA_029574335.1). Classification (NCBI taxonomy): domain Eukaryota; kingdom Metazoa; phylum Chordata; class Amphibia; order Anura; family Ranidae; genus Rana; species Rana kukunoris. Next base: position 485,876,129 of record CM056049.1, on the reverse strand, counting down.
TGGGGTATTATTTTTCTTGTTCTGATTGTCCGCACACACAACTTCTTTGTGGTAGATCACAGAAAGTCACATTATATCTTGTATTAACTCAATGTGTGGTCATGCCCATTCATAGGCGTGCACTGGGGGTGTACCGGGTGTGCCTGGGCACACCCTAATCACCCCTTGTGGCGCAGATTCCCCCTGCTGATATTTCACCAAAACCCCCCAATGGGGCTTCTTAAAAAAAAAATTACATTTTTTTTAAAATGCCCTACTAACACCAACGTCTGCTCTCCAGAAAAGTCTTCTGCCTCCTAACACCATCAATGTTTTAATACATTTGGGGTGCAAGCCCTAATGCAATAGGCTGCGCACACCTATGTGCCCATTTATTTAAATGCTACCCAAATGCACCTAGGCAGCACAACTAGCTTGTGTTTTAGCAAAGTGCAAAGATGTGAATCCTCTGTGCATTGTGGTGCAGAGCTTTGTAAATGTGCAACTTATCCAGTAAAATATGAGTTGCATGGCAAAAATGAATGGGCTTTCTTAGCACACCACATGTTAAGGCGCACAAGAACATTCTGAATGGTCCCTAAGAACGATAAGCTTTTCTTGCTATGTCATATAGTATCTTCTGATTGTAAAGGTGAATGTCTAAATGGAAAATATATTGACTGGACTCATAACTTTTGGCATTTTTAGTAAAGCATTATGAATGCAAAGTTGTTTCTAGTTAACTTGCAATCAAGTTATCTTTCATAGTATTTTATTGCTCTAACTTGTTGATTAAACTAGCTTATTTTGCAGGTTAGTGCTTCTGATGAGATAACAATGGCTCCAGTGGCCACTGAATTGTCATAAGTGCGGGTTAGCTGGTACTTGTACAAATCCACTGATAATGTCATTCCAGAATAAATAAAAAAAAAAAAGCTAGATAAATGAAGTTTGTAGTCCATGCATACACAGGTCATGTTGCCTCATCCAAGATGAAGTAGGTCTAGAGATTTGGTAGAAATTATGGGCCAGATTCAGGATTGCGAGCGGTTCTTTTTGCCGGTGTAACGTTTCTCATTTACGTTACGCCGCCGCAACTGTACGCGCAAGTGCTGTATTCACAAAGCACTTGCTCCTAAAGTTGGGGCGGCGCAGCGTAAATGAGCCGACGTAATTCAAATTCGGCGGGTAGGGGGCGTGTAGTATTTAAAATAGGCGCGATCCCACGCCGAACGTACTGCGAATGCGCCGGCCGTCAATGTATCCCAGTGCGCATGCTCCAAATTATGACGGTGTTATCGACGTGAACGTCAATGACCTCAATCCCAATTCACGGACGAGTTACGCAAAAGACGTAAACATTTTCAAATTCGACGCGGTCACAACGTCCATACTTAACATAGAATGCGCCTGCTTTTTGGTGCTTTATCTTTACGCCGGAAAAAACCCTTACGGAAACGGCGTAAAGTCACTGTGTCGGGCGGGCGTACGTTCAGGAATTGGCGTATCTCGCTGATTTACATATTCTCGGCGTAAATCAGCGGGAATGCCCCTAGCGGCCATTTTAAAATTGCAGTTAAGATACGACGGCGTAATACAATTACGTCACTCGTATCTTAGCTGCAACCCGGCGTATCTTGTTTTCTGAATACAGAAAACAAGATACGCCGGCGCAGATTCTGAGTTATGCCGGCGTATGACTGATACGCCGGCGTAACTGTTACTGAATCTGGCCCTATGTAAAGATCTTTTTCTGATCATTTGCAGCTGGCCTAATTCTGGATATACAGTATACATTAGATAACAATCTTTCACTGTTACAACTGTTTAAAGTGGTTTACATTTTTTTGTAAAATAACAAATATGTTATACTTACCTGCTTTGTGCAGTGGTATTGCACAGAATAGCCCTGAACCTCTTCTTTTAGGGTCCCTTGCCAGCACTGTAGGCTCCTCCTCTTGGTGCACCACCATAATAAGCTGCTATCCTGCAGGCACGTTACCGAGCTGGACTGTGGGCATTCCCTGCCCCACCCCCTTGCTCTCTCCTTACAGGATTTAACTGACAGCAGCAGGAATCAATGGTCAAGCTTGTGAGATTGGGGAGAAGGAAGAGACTAGATGCAGCCGGACACAAAGCTGGATTGACACAATATTCACAGAAAGTAGCAGAACGTTTTTTACCTTAATGCAAGAAATGCATTAAGGTAAAAAAATATTTTACCTTTACAACTGCTTTAAATTAGTTAAACCCAATCATTAAATTCTCCTATAAGCTTTAAAGTGATATTAAAGGTTCATTTTTTTTTTTTAAATAACAAACATGTGATACTTACCTCCACTGTGCAGTTCGTTTTCCCCAGAGTGAACCTGATAGTCCTCTTCTGGGGTCCCCTTTGGGAAGCTCTCTCCCGAGGGGGTTAACTTGTGGGCGCGCTCCCTTCTCATACACTTGGTGAGTGTATGATTCGGCCCTGCCCCCCCCCCCCCCCCCCAGTCAATGGAAAATACAATAGAAATACAGTACACTACAACACATCACTTCCACCTGTTTTTCAAATTTTTTCGTATGAGAATTTTCGTAACTTTAGTAAACTCTTCATTTTCAACATAAGATTAGCATGCAAAAAAAAGGGATGATTATATGCCAAATAAACTCATTGGGCGAGATCCACAAACATGTCCCGCTGGCGTAGCTTAACTGAGTTACACTACGCCGATGTAAGTTACAGCGGCGTATCCATATCCTCAAAGAATTTCCGCTGTAACTTACGGCGGCGTAGTGTAATTGTTGCGGCGTAAGTCCGCGCAATTCAAATTAGGGCGTGATTTCATGTAAATCAACATGACCCCACGTAAATGACGCTTTTTTTGAAGGGCGCATGCGCCGTCCGTGGAGATATCCCAGTGCGCATGCGCAAAATCATGTCGCAAAACATCAGTGAAAATGACGTGAACGTAACTTACGCGAATCCCTTTTTCGCGAACGGTTTACGCAAACGACGTGAACGACGGAAAATTCGACGATGGGCTGACGTCCATACTTAACATTACATACGCCTCTATACAGCAGGGGTAACTATACGCCGGACCTACGCTTACGTAAAAACACTGCGCCGAGCGTATGTACATTCGTGGATCGGCGTATCTAGCTCATTTTCATATTCGACGTGGAAAATATACGGAAGCGCCCCTAGCGTCCAGCGTAAATATGAAACTTAAATAGGATGGCGTAACTAAGCAAAAAAACGGCGTATCTTGTTTTGTGGATACAAAACAAAGATACGCCGGCGCAGATTTGAAAATACGGCGGCGTATCTGGAGATACGCCGCCGTATAGTTTTGTGGATCTGGCCCATTGTGTGTACCAGGCATTAGGTTCCTCATTCTGTTTTATACATTCTTATTTTTAAATTAATGTATATGTAAATTGGAACCCCCTTTTTTTTCTTTTTTGTAGAATAGGGTAACCTTTTTTTTTTCATTGTAAATAGAATAGGGAAGTGTTCAAACACCCTGACGGTTTATTTTTTCCATCTGTTTCCTGATGGGAAAATTTTTATTCCAGTCCTGAGCTGGAGACAACAAGCAGTAAGAAGAAATCTCACCAAAGTGAATTCTCCAAATAGTTGTCACCAGATGATTTGTACCTGTTAGATGACCTACCCTCACCTCTTGCTTTGGACATGGACAAGAGTAATTTTAGATTTCCCTTCCCTTTCTTCGCCAATGACAAAGTTTATTAGTACAAATATAATCTTCTGAGCAGAGACACAACAAAAAACCTTGACAGAATGTCTAGTCCATCCATACCTACTATCTGTACATACACTTTAAAATCCAAGTTCCTTCTGCTTACAAAATCGTAAAGTGTACATGCGCGTCTTCAGTTTTTTTTTTTTTTTGTTATACCCATTTTTTTTGTATCTATTTATATTTATTTTACAGCATGAAAATTCATCTCTAGATGTCAGTGAATGAAAAAAATGTGCTGATCCTTTCACTTGTTATATATTTAGAAAGACCCTGGGCCTGATTTACTATCAATTATGTGTGAGGTCAGGTTAACTTGGGTTTGATTTCTCAAAATGTGATATGAGGCGAAGAGAGGTAAAGTCAATCAGGGTCTAAAGTTTACTAAAGTGTACAGTGACGTTGACATCAAACATCCAAGTGAAGAAGATCTATTTTTCTTTTTTTTTTTATCCCTTGAACATAATTTCAATAAACTCTGGAGGAGATTGGATGTTTTAAGTAAACACAGGATCATCTTACTGAAGTTTGTTTTAGGGCTTATTTAGCTGGGTCTGTGCCGCTGTTCGCGTGTAATCGTTCATAGTAGTAGTTACATTTTAAATAGAGTTTCTGACTGGCCTTGGACACAGGTTGCATCCAGGGGCAGCGGTTCTGGCCCCACCCAAACTGGATGTAGCTAACTGTCCAGTTTGTATACAGCCATAGTGCAGAGAGCTGCTGCGTCCAAGTTCAGAGATTAGCCACATCTGAACGCTGTATAGTTGCCTCCTTTAGCCACCTGTCTGATTGGACACTTAGGCTGCATTCACATCTATAGAGACGGTTCACATCTCTGAAACGCCGAACGCCTGTCGCCTGAAAAAAAGTCCCGGACCCTTTTTTTCAGGCGACATTGGCGTTCGGCCATAGACATCAATGGGGATGATTTTAAAAAAAATAAAATAAATGAATGTAATCGCGGCAAGTAAAGCCGCCTACGCGGCTTTACTTGTCGCTCAGATGTGAATGCAGCCTAAGTAATCAAGTTCCAGGTTGACTTCACCTTACCTTACATAACCTTACCTTACTTTATACTGCAATACAATTTGTCCTGGAAAGCTTATGTGTGACTCCAGCCTTTTGCTGCTCAAAATATTCTGTGAAGCTGATTACAGACAGTGATTTCCACTGTCCTGTCAGACAAATTATCTGTGTGCTCAGTAAATAATTTATAGAGGTTAAATTTTAATTCAAAATTACTGCCAGAAAATCCCTTGTGTACGTAAATAATAAAAGGTATGCAATGTTCACATTTGTAATATGTGCCATGCACTCAAGAAGCCCCAGTAGTTTTAAAAACAGTGTGCAGCTTTAAAAAATGGTTCTTAGTTTAAATGCCATACCTGTAGGCAGGGGAGGGCTGGCAGCCTTAGGCCTGGGGGGCAAGTCAAGCGGCCCATTGAACCGCCAAATCAGCTCATCATCCATGGCCCATCTGGTTTTTCAATGCAGCCTCACCAGTGCCCATCAGTGCAGCCAACTCCAGTGCCCATCAATGCAGCCTGATAACTGGGACAGGTTACATGGGGTGTATGGGGGGGAGATGGGGGTCAGCTAGGGCTGTCAGGGTCTCTCACCTCAGTGATCTCAGCTCAGCAGGTCCTTGCACGCCACGGCCTCCTGGGGGGGTAATGCTCCTGGTCCTGGAGTCAAGTTGCAGCCAGCGCCCAGTCCTGCAGCCCTGTGTCCCTACTCCCTGGCATGCCCTGCCTCTGTCCAAGAATCAAGTCCCAGCAAGTTGTAGTTTCCTCTGCGCTGCTCTGTTTTCAACCCATTGGGAGATTGAGTGTGGACTACAACTCCTGGAATGCAACAGCTAGTGGTCGGCCCGACTTCCAGGTCCAGAATAAAAAATAAAATGGTAGCGGGCATTTTGAACATAAGTTAGGGTGGCCTGGCCCAGCCCTCCCCTGCCTGTAGGCCACAACAACAAAGGAGGGTGCAAAGATCCTCTCATGTTTGTGAGTATGTTTTTGGTGTTTTTAATAAATGTAAAATTGTGTTAAAGGTAATGCATTAAGCGTTTGCACCCTTTTTCATTGTAGTGATTTGGAGTTTCCCTACTTAAGAAGAGCAGCATTGCTAGAAACTTTATTAAACTCCGGAGTGAGCGCTGAAGTTTGACTATTTGGGAGAATGCCTGTAGGCCAATCTAAGCATCTTGCCTAGGATCTGGGATGCACTGTACATTGGGTGCACCTCAGGCATCACAGGAAAAAGCGCTCTTTCAAAACCAGCTCAAGCATGGTGTTCTCTTTCTCCTATTGTTGCAGTGTCCCAGAACCTAGGCAGGTTGGGGCTGATCTCTTACAATGCAAGTTTTTTTTTTTCAAGGTGGGAAGAAGCTGACAGGTTGGCCTACAGGTATGCCATTTCAAGTAAGCACCAATTTCAAAAGCTGCACAGTGTTTTCAAAAAAATAATTGCATAGTAAATGTCATCACAAACATTAACTTAGCCTTTAAGTGCTTTTTATGCCAGGCCTGGGTATAAATGTGCCATGTCTGAGTTAACATGGGGATTTAGAGCATGCTATGCATTTTCGTATGGACAGAGTGCTTATAATTTAATAGGGACTTGCTAATGGGGGGAATATAACCCAAGGTTGGAAAATACTGGTTTACCTACTGTAGATACTCCATCATGACTCGTCGGGTGCCATGGCCAAGTTCCCTTTAGCCCAAATCAGGAACTCAGGTTCTCTAAGGCCCCTTTCACCTGGCGTTTTTCCAGTCAGCAAAGCCTTCCAGGTAAAGCACTGGACTCTAAAGAAAAATGTGCTTCTACTCCCGCTCCAATTCTTTTTCTCAACGTTTGAAAGGGTAAGGCAACAATTAATTTAAATGCCACTTAAGTTTTCTAATTGAGTCTATTTCAATTGCCCATTCCCCCAGGGAGGGTACAGAAGTTGATTTCCAATGTCGAGGAATAATTGTTCTGGCTGCAATAATAGGGTATCTAAGAATATATTTTTTCACTGACTGAGGGGAACTGGGTGTCATGGAAAGGAGAGCCACTCTGGATGATGGTTGGATAAAGGTATTGGTAAGTTTGCAGTATAGATCCAAAATTTGTTTCTAAAACATGTGCAAAGATGGACATTCCCACCAAATATGAAGCATGTTTCCTTTAGCGGTAAGACATCGCCACCATGTATCAGATACATCATGGTTGAATTGATGTAAGACAGAGGGACATCTGTACCATCTAGATATCAATTTATATCCCTTCTTGGCTTTTCATAGCATGTGATATTTCATCGGTAATGGTAAAGCATTTTTGCCAATCCGAGGGAGAGATTCTTTTGAAGATCTTTTTCCCACTTATGCGTAAACAGAGGAAGGTCTGGATGTGCCAACGTCATGAATATAGAATACAATAAAGAAATTGTATGTGTAGGTGGTTCCTTCTGAATAGGCAAATATTCCAAATCAGTTGGTTCAGTAAGGATGTCTAGAGGTGTTGGAATAGATCATATATAGGACAGGGCCTGATGTCTCTGTACGTGTAAATATTGCTGCTTTGTGGTAGAAAGAAATATTGGGTAGCCCTGCTCTTCCTCAGTGTTTTGGTAGCAAAAAGGTTTTAAAAATAATTCTAGGACGTAATGAATTCCAAACAAATTTGAAAAATATCCTGTGAATTTTATGAAAATATGAGGCAGGGATATGAATTGGAATTGTTTGAAACAAATATAAAAATCGAGGAAGGATATCCATCTTTAGACTATTAATTCTAGCAAACCATGAAAGTTTCTTATAAGAATAAGTAGCAAAGTCCATCTGAAATTTTTAAAGTATAGAAAGAAAATTCAAAGAATACAATTGTGATGCCAAAGTTGGCATCTGAATCCCTAGATAACGAATTGAAGAGGAACAAATCTTAAAAGGAAGATTAGTTGAAAGTTTTGTCATAGTTGTTTTTGATAAGAAGATATTTAAAAGTTCTGTTTTAATATAGTTAACCTTGAAATTACTGACTTCTCCAAATCTCTGGAACTCCTGAAGTATGTCTGGAAGGGATGTATGTGGTTGTGTTACAAATAAAAGCAAATTGTCTGCAAATAAGGCAATTTTTGCATGGAGAGGACTACCTGTGGTATTTGATTTCTTACGCAAGGCAGTTGCCAGGTGTTCTATTGTAAGAACAACCAGAAGAGGTGATAGGGGGCCTCCTTGGCTAGTTCCATTGAAAATTTGGAACATGGGAGACAAAGATCCATTCACCCTAATTCTAGCTGAAGGTGATGAATAGGAGGGACATTGTCCATTAAAAGCATATCGGTGCTTAGTCTGATCTGTTAAAGAGAGAGTCTGAGAAACTCCCAACTTACTTGATCAAATGCCTTTTTAGCATCAACTCTAGAAGGCAAGGAGGAATATCACGTATGTGGGCGTGGTTTGTCAACAGAAGGGCTTTAATTGCCTCTCATCCACTGATGAAGCCAACTTGTTTAAGATGTATTAATTGGGGGTAGTAACGGTTGTATTCTGCTGGCTAGAACCTTGGCAAATATTTTTAGATTGATTCCTATTATTGATAGTGGTCTATAGTTTGCACAGAGAAAGAGGTCTTTTTCTGGTTTTGGAATAAGCGAGATATGTGCCTCCAGGGCTTGTGTAGAAAAGGTGGAACCTTTTCCTCAGACATGAAGTGAAGGAAACGCTATAACAGAAACACAGACAGAAGTTAAAATGTTTTTTAGGTTACATGGGGGAATGCTAGAAACCCTGTTACCTTTTTATTGTTCAAACACAAGAACAAACAGGGGATGGATTCCGATTTTCTAAGTCACTGAAATTGTTACTGGGCATACTGACTCCGGTTCTCCGGCACTCCACAAAACAGGGCCACCTTCAGGAAAAAGTAAAGGACCTAGGGTTGAGAATCCACATACATATGATTTAATGGGAGTGCCAAACAAACATCCAAGAGTCCAAGGTAATTTAATGATAAAATTGGTTCATAGTAGAGGAAAGCCCATTCTGCTATGAATCAATTTAATCATTAAATTACCTTGGATTCTTAGACATTTGTTTGGCATTTTCATTGGACACTATGTATAACCTTTTATTGTTGTCTGTTTTACTGTTGCAGCATTTCCCACACTTCCCATGGGGTAAAAGGTTGTCACCAGAACAGAAAATTAACTTTTATTTTTAACAGAGGCCCGGGTAGCATTAATTCCAGACAGGGTTCTGAACCTGGCTCAATTTTAAAACTAAAAAAAATATATATATATATATATATATATATATATATATATATATATATATATATTTTTTTGACTATTCATACACTTTAAATGTTCATCCAGAAAGTACTGGCAGACAAGAGATTGTTTTTATCCCTCCAGAGTAACAAAATGAAGAAAGTTCTTTGAGGCTGGGTTCACACTACACTACACGACTTTCATCCTACTTTGCTCTGCGACATTTGTCCTACATTGATCCTACATTGATCCTACATTGGTCCTACATCCATCCTACTTTCATGAACAGGATACTACTTTGGTCCTACTTTGTGATAGACTGACTTGTTCTTTGACCAATCAAAACAATCCCAGAGTGAGATAAATTCCTTTTACTGGTGCTGTAATCACATGTCAGATGGCAAAAGTTGGATGGTTAAGACAAGGCTCCTACTTTGGTCCTACTTCAATGATATTCAATGGGCTGAAGTAGGATCAATGTAGGACCAAAGTAGTACAGGGAGTAGTTTCAAAGTCGGACGGACTTGTGTAGGACCAGTTAAGACAGCTCCCATAGGGAACCATTGATTTTCACACATCATGCTACATGAGCTCCCAATGTAGGAGCGTTGTCGGAACAAGTGTGAACCCAGCCTCAGACAGGGCTGCACAATCCTGCAGGTGCACATACTGAGAAAAATCATTTAACACCTGTTGGTATTTATGTGAACATAAGACTGACAAATTAAGAGCTGAAAAAATCCAACAAGGCTGGCATCTGTTAGTCACCAGTGTCTGAACTGATCGTTCATTAAAAACCTTTCAATATCATTTGATTCATCTGACTTTTCTCTAATGTCTAGGGCACCCTTACAGTTGTTTTGTACACTGACTTCGATGAATGATAAGGCATATACTTCCTTTATCTTGGCTTAGATTACCCATGCTGTGCGGGAACATTAATTAACATAACACTAATCTAATGACAGTTATGAAGGTCACATTCATCTATGCCTTCCAGATGTCCCAGTGTAGCATTCCAAAATGGACATCACTGAAAGATCAGGACTTAAATTGGAAATTTATAGAAGGGACGTGTATTAAACAACCCTATAAAAAAAAAGTGCCTCAGGCAAATCGGGACAACATAAACAAACTTTTGTCATATAGTCTTAACAGTACACAAAAATCTGGGGAAATATCTGTAAAATGTGGTCAACTATCTCTAATCTTTGGAAGACAGTTTTACAACCACTTGTGACTAAAGAAATTAGATTTGCTTTAAAAACGGAAGTACGCACAACCAATTGAAGCATCCTCCATTAATCCATATTTATAATTCCATCACTTTTACTCTAATATTTGCACTTTTACCCCCCCCCCTTTCACTAGCCATAAAGTAATTTTGCCGAGACTTTTACCCCCCCATGGGCCGAGAAAGGGTTAAAACCACCATCACTTACTAGGACACACTTAACCCCTTGATCGCCCCCTAGTGTATAACCCCTTCCCTGCCATTGTCATTTATACAGTAATCAGTGGCTATTTATAGCACTGATCACTGTATAAATGACAATGGTCCAAAAATAGCGTCAAAAGTGTCCGATGTGTCCACCATAATGTTGCAATCCCGATAAAAATCGCAGATTGCCACCATTACTAGTTAACCACTTAAGGACCGCCTCCTGCACATATACGTCGGCAGAATGGCATGGCTGGGCAGATCCACGTACAGGTACGTCCTGTACTACTACCCAGCCGTGGAGTGCGGCGATCGGTCTCCGGAGGCTTCCCCGTGCATCGATCGTGTCATCCCTGTTATAGGGGGACACAATCGATGACGTCAGAACTACAGCCACACCCCCTACAGTTGTAAACACACCCCTACACCCCCTACAGTTGTAAACACACATTTTTTGCTGTGAAAATTACAATTCCCCCAAAAATGTGTCAAAATTGTCCGAAGTGTCCGCCATAATGTCGCAGTCACGAAAAAAGTCGCTGATCGCCGCCATTAGTAGTAAAAATAAATAAATAATAAAAATGCAATAAAACTATCCCCTATTTTGTAAACACTATAAATTTTGCGCAAACCAATCGATAAATGCTTATTGCGATTTTTTTTTACCAAAAATATGTAGAAGAATACGTATCGGCCTAAACTGAGGATTTTTTTTTTATATATATATATATATATTTTTTTTTTTTGGGGGGATATTTATTATAGCAAAAAGTAAAAAAACATTGATTTTTTTTCAAAATTGTCGCTCTATTTTTGTTTATAGCGCAAAAAATAAAAACCACAGAGGTGATCAAATACCACCAAAAGAAAGCTCTATTTGTGGTAAAAAAAGGACGCCAATTTTGTTTGGGAGCCACGTCGCACGACCGCGCAATTGTCAGTTAAATCAACGCAGTGCTAATTTGCAAAAAGGGGCCTGGTCCTTTAGCTGCATTTTCGTCTGGGGCTTAAGTGGTTAAAAGAATATATATTAATAAAAATTCTATAAATCTATCCCTTATTTTGTAGACGCTATAACTTTTGCGCAAATCAATCAATATATGCTTATTGCGATTTTTTTTACCAAAAATATGTAGAAGGGAAAGGACGCGGGTGACGTCAAACTCCTCCTGTGACGTGAAGTTTTTCCTGTGACATCGCCCACATCCTTTCTGCTGCCGCTCACGGCTGTTGCTCTGAGCTTTTATTTATTTTATTTTACATTGCCAATCGCCTACTGGCCAGTTACTTTCTGGCACATTGTCTGTGGATTTTACCAGATTAACTGTAGTATGGTGAAGCCATACACTTAGAACGTGTATTTTTTATTCCGCATTGGACCCACCATTCACTGCTGCATTGGATTCCACTGCACCATCTCCCTTTTGGTGAGAACAAGCTGTCTTTGACCACTTGTGAGAACATATGGTCCATCTCATCTGGTAAGGAGGCACTTCATTATACTGGCGGAGGATATCATCACATGTGCTGAAGATTGCCATTTCACTGGGTGTCATCTTGATTTTTCAGTCAAGGACTTTATTTGCTCTGCACTTTTATTATTTTTCATTTGTATTTTTTGGAGGCTTATTGTGATTGCCTCTGTTGGTGTTCAGCTTGCAATCAATTTAGTTTTAGCATTTGTGCGCTGATTGCTGTTTTTTTCTGGTAAATTCTTCCAGGGCTGAAGTGGTTAATATACATTACTGCAATGCATAGGTCCAAATGGGCCCTAAATTTTCCCCCTCCCCACCAGCACATATTTACCTTACTTTTCTTAGCTCCTCCACTGCTCCATTCAGCCACTGGGCACTAAAGAAAAAAACTGGTACTTCCATGTATGCAGGATATCCTATTCCTACCATGTGCCTGGTAAATGGCCTGGCACTGTCACATAGGGACAAAAGGTCAGTCCTTTTCCCTATGCCAGACGAAAACAACTTGGAGCCCACACAGGGTCTCCAAAAAGTATACATGGAATGATTTTAATGAGATGAAGATAAAAAAAAATTCACTTGCTAACTCTTAAATTCTGTAAGCACTGAATAACTAAACAAGTCCAACAACTGGAGTAAAAAAAAAAAAAAAAGAATACAGTATAGGAAAACTCAAAACATAAATAATTTATTACTTAGAAAAGTTCCTGTGTCAACATGTCCAATATAAAATCTTGACTATACAACATAGGAACAAGTTGGGTAGGTGACAGATATGCATGCCAAGCATGTCACTGAGTCAGCCCCTGACACTTGCTTGTGTACGCATTGCAAAGTTCTTCAGTATACAGTGACATGATTTAATTATAGATTGCTCACACTTATGTGACTGGTCTGCTACAGTAAATATTCACAGTCTAAAAGTTGTCCACTTTTAGGCTGTACTTTTACTGTAGCATGTTAGAACAGTTTGTCTACTCTAATTATTATTTTTTGATCATTCCTAATCTTTGTGAAAAATGTTCAAACACAAAATGTTACAAATAGACATTGCAAACATTGAGGCTGGATTAACACTTATGTGTCTGCATTATCCTAAATTGTTTTAATTGCTTTTTTGATTTGTCCTATCAAAAGTCATGTAACATGTGTTGATATAAAACGTGTTAGAAAATGAACATTACGAGGTGTAATAACCAGATTGGTAACTTATACCATATTTTATGGAGTTGTAAAAATATACATAGGGCCAGATTCAGGTAGAGTTATGCCAGCGTATCAGTCATACGCCGGCATAACTCTGAATCTGCGCCGGCGTATCTTGTTTTCTGAATAGGCGTATCTTGTTTTCTGTATTCAGAAAACAAGATACGCCGGGTTGCAGCTAAGATCCTCACGGCGTAATTGTATTACACCGTCGGATCTTAACTGCAATTTTAAAATGGCCGCCAGGGGCGTTCCCGCTGATTTACGCCGAGAATATGTAAATCAGCGAGATACGCCAATTCACGAACGTACGCCTGCCCGACGCAGTGACTTTTCGCCGTTTACGTAAGGGTTTTCCCGGCGTTAAGATAAAGCACCAAAAAGCAGGTGCATTCTATGTTAGGTATGGACGTCGTGACCGTGCCGACTTTGAAAATGTTTACGTCGTTTGCGTAACTCGTCCGTGAATGTGGATTGACATCATTTACATTCACGTCGAAAACACCGTCATAATTTGGAGCATGCGCACTGGGATACATTGTCCGCTGACACATGCGCAGTACGTTCGGCGCGGGATCGCGCCTATTTTAAATACTACACGGCCCCTACCCGCCACATTTGAATTACGCCGGCCCATTTACGCTACACCGCCGTAACTTTACACGCAAGTGTTTTGTGAATACAGCACTTGCGAGTAAAGTTGCGGCGGCGTAACGTAAATGAGATAGGTTACGCCGCCTTAAAGAACTGCTCGCCATCCTGAATCAGGCCCATAGTCTTTGGAAATCAGTTTCGGTAATAATTTTCTCACTTACATGGAATATATTACCACTTACTCCTGCCATGGTGATTTTGAGCTTGGGTTTGGAAACGTACCCTATACACCATAGAATGGTTGTGGCTTATGTGCTGTTTGAGGCTACACTTAAGCTAAATAGCCACTGGAAATCATCTGAAGCGCCTAATTTATCTACTGTCATTGGTAGACTGAATACCCATGGCCAATATGAACTAGTTTTGGCCAATAACATTTTTAAAACAGCCTCTGCCTCTTGGAATTATTGTTGCAGAATCATTGCTTAAAATCGAATATCAGATGTGACAGCATTTTAATGCATGGTTATTGATTAAGTGTATCTTGAGGCAAACCCTTTTTTTTTTTACCTTTGTTATGGGAAAGGGTTAGACCCTATGTCAAATTCCGGCTAGTGTTTGTGTTCCCATTGGGAAGAAAGTAATGGAAAATACTAAATTTTGTTCATCGACTAAAAGGTAAGGAGAAGTCTTCCAATGGGAACACATGTCCAAGATGCCCGTTCCCGACGCTTTGAGAGACATCCTATAATTTTCTGTTGTGTCTCTAGGACAGGAAATCGAGGGAAATTACCTCAATGGTAGAAGCATGGTAAATGAATGACCTGACCATCCATTCCCTTTTATTCACTTCATGTGAAATCCCAAATCCTGTGCACAGAACTGTTTACTTTTACAGCTTATTTGACAGATATCTAATATTTGCATGTACTTTGTTTCTCCTTTTTGTACAGTACATACAGCAGGACCAAGGCTTAACAATGACAAGGTGTATAGATATAATTATGCCACAGAAGTATTAATTGATAGGCCACGAGGGTCACTGCAGGAGAGTGTGGGATACAAGATTTCCTCAGAAGTAGAAGTTAGCTTAATTTGGAGAAACCCATCCAACAAAGATGACCAGCTCATCAGAATTGGGGTATGTTTATCATGCTTGAATGCGTTGTGCAATGGTGCATTGTATGAAAAAAAAGTTTTATCTTTTTTATCCTTTTAAAATATTTTACAGATCGGTACTTAGATTGAAAGTGATTTTTATATGTATAACTTTTACATTATCTTATCTATGTATTTTATGTATGATCTATCTTATGAATCATCTATCTTTTGCTTGTTTTGTATGTCTTATATATGGAAGAAGACAATTAACATAATGCCCCAAGGGCATTTTCACCCCCTTCCTGCCCAGATCAATTTTTAGTTTTCAGCGCTGTTGCACTTTGAATGACAATTGCGCGGTCATGCAACACTGTACCCAAATTAAATCGTTATGTTTTTTTCCCCACACAAATAGAGCTTTTTTTTAGTGGTATTTGATCATCTCTGCGTTTTTTAAACAAAAGAAGAGCGACAATTTAAAAAAAACACAATATTTTTTACTTTTTTATTTAATACATATCACAATTTTTTAAAAAAAAACACTTTTTTTCCCCTCAGTTTAGACCGATACGTATTCTTCTACGTATTTTTGGTAAAAAAAACGCAATAATCGTATATTGATTGGTTTGCGCAAAAGTTATAGCGTCTACAAAATAGGTGATAGATTTATGGCATTTTTTTTTTTTACTAGTAATAGCGGCGATCTGCGTTTTTTTTTTGTGACCGTGACATTGCGGCGGACATATCGGACACTTTTGACACGTTTTTGGGACCATTCACATTTACACAGCGATTAGTGCTATAAAACTGCACTGATTACTGTGTAAATGTGACTGGCAGGGAAGGGGTTAACACTAGGGGGCGCTGAAGGGGTTAAAATGTTTCCTAAAGTATGTTCTAACTGTAGGGGGAGGGGGACTCACAGGGGGAGGAGACCGGTGTGTGTTCCTCTGTACTGGGAACACAAATCAGTCTCCTCACCGCTGACAGGAGGTGGATCTGTGTGTTTACACACACAGATCCACACTCCTGCCATGATCAGCGGTAATCGCGGGTGCCCGACGGCAATCGCGGCCGTTGTGCAACGTCAAGTCTCATCAGCGAGGGGTTGCAGAAGACGTAAATCCCCTATGGCCCGGTATTGATGTGGTTAAAAAGGAGGATCCAGCCGGTTGTACTCTACCAATAGATATTATTTGTTTGCAGATGAAAAATATTAAAGTTGAAAATATCAACGAACGCCCACAAGATCAGAAAATTTTTACTGGAACAAATGCTGCAAAACTTCTAGGAGAAGATAATCTTTCTATTCTTCAAAGGCCAGTTCTTGTACAATGGAGTCATGGAAAGGTAAGGTGAAATGAATTATAGATTAGTGTTGTTTCTCTATGTGTTGATGACCAGTCGTTACTGGAAGTTTGTCTATATTATATATATTTTTTTAACAGTAGTGATTTTATTAAGATTTTCTCAACAACACAAAAACAGACTCAAGGTACATTAATGCCAGGTAAATGAAGAAGATTGCTTACAAAAAATGACAAAAAATGACAAATCTCCACATTCAGCAGTTCCATCGTGCTTGGTAGATAAAGTAACCAAGTGCGCTAACACTTTACAGTAGCGTTAGCCACACAATAGACATTTAGAAAATAGGAAAACCATTATAGGAAGATTATAGAGGTATGACTGATAAATTTTACCCAGTATAAAGTCGGTAACCCACCATAGAAAACAAAAGCAATAAGGTCTAGTTTTCACTTGCTTCAAAACAAGGCTTCTTACACACTTTATTAAAGCTCTCTGAACGCCAGTCAAAGCTCCTGTCACTAAATAAAATGGTTAGCTTACAGTCCTGTTTACACCTTGCTATTGCTTGGTGCTTCAAAGGGGCTTTGATGAGGCTTTGGTGGAGCTCCAATGGGGCTTTGGTTGGGCTTTGGTGAGGCTTCAGTTCAGTGGGGCTTCAAGCGAGCTTTGCCATAGACTTCTATGAAGACTTTGAAGATGCTTTGAAGCCCCACTAAAGCTACATGGGATTTAATTTTTGAAGCAAAGCAATAGCAAGGTGTAAACATGACTGTAAGCTAACCTTTTTTATTAGTGACAGGAGCTTTGACTGGCGCTCAGAGAGCTTTAACAAAACCTGTCCGAAGCCTTGTTTTGAAGCAAGTATAAACTAGCCAATAATGTGTGTTGAAGCCGAAGCAAGTGTAAATGAGCCCTAAAGGATTGTCATCAAACAGTCAAACCTCGAGCATCTATCCAGGCATTCCATATCTTATCAATCGCGGCCAATTTCTACTAGCATAGGTTAACTTGTACAAGGGAAGAGAATCTCCCTTCTAGTTCATAGCATAAAATACAAATACTTTAATATGTTTAGAAGCGTTCAATGTGTCTGCAAATGCAAGCAACTCCACAGTCCCAGATGTAAATTCCCCCATAGGGGGTATAAGTAACGAAAACAATATTACATACAATGTAAACTTTTGCAGCATCTGAAATAGTAATGCAATTAATCACACGTACATGTACCTATCACATAATAATCAGGCCAACATGAATCCCCAGTACTTAGAGAAAAAAGATTTTTTAGAGCAAGGTGCCACTGCGGCTCATCACCTTCCATCCAGTCTCCCCAAGAACACATTACCAGGACTGTCTTATGTGACAGAAGCAGGGTTCTCCAACCACATCTTTCAAACCATATCAAACTTGTTTGGGCTGCCCGTGTTCAAATAGGTAGCTTTACAGAGCAGAGTTACTTTATTTACGAGTTCTTTCCAATAAGATAGGGAGGGGTTTATTTACTTTTCCAATAGAGGATCAGTGCCTTGCAAGCATAGAACAGAAGCAGGCTTAGCAAAGGGGCACTGAGCCTTAGTTGGTGCCAGGCCCTCCACTAGGCCAAGTAGGCAAGTCGTCACTGTCATAGGCACTGGCACAGAGGAGATCTCTGCGACACAGCACACAATGGCCGTCCAGAACTTCAGAACTACCGGACAGTAGGTGTGAAGTTTAGAGCATGTCCAGAAGACATGAAGGTAAGAACCAGTCATGAGATCACAGAGACATCTATCTGATCTATTAAAATATATAGTAGCAAGCCGTTATGGGGTATAATATACTCTGTGGACAAATCTCAGCTGGAGGAACTGATCTTTCGTGGATATCATTGTGGGAACAAATTGTAATAGGCAGTCCTCCCATTTGTCCTCAGAAAGGGAGGGAAGGTCAGTATGCCACCTCTAATATAATTTCAACCTGTGAGGGAGGTAGATATTGGGGATAATTGTGAGGATAAAGAAGATAGTGGTTTGGGAAGATCTTCACGTCTACAGTATAATTTATCTTGGGGAGAGTACTAAAATTCTATGAGCATATGGCCCTTTTCACACAGGCAGACCGTTTAGGTCCGCCTGTCATTTTTTTTAAGTGGACCTGAACGGACGCTCCATGCAGGTTTATGGAGTGACAGATGTCAGCTGTGACCATGTCCGTTGACATCCGATCAATCAGACGTATGGCAATACATTCTGGATCGGATGGGATCTGATCTCTCCATAGGATCAGCTGGCTGGACAGGCCCCTCCCCGCTCAGTGAGCAGAGATGGACCTGTCATCCGCTGGCTCAGTGGAGATTAACAGAGAGATCTCCCGCTGAGCTGGCGGACTCTGCTGAAACAGATCGCCTTGTGTGGAAGGGGCCTTAAGCATAAAGTTTACTTAACCCTTTTTATCATGTAACAGTACATAGAGTAAATACTACATTAGACACTTACCTGAACATGATATATGTGGCCTTATTTCCGTATGTTTAAAAAAAGTTAAAGTTTTTAATGAATTTTAATTAATAAATGCTATGTGCTAAAGGAGGGGCGTGGGTTTTCTTTCTATCTTTCTTTACCTTTTGCGAAGCCAACCACATTTGTAAATCAAATTTGATTAGAAGCTGTGGAAAACCTCATGTGTTGATGTCAGGATTTCAATATGTGAGAGGCACTACAGAGTCTGTTGTGGGTATTCTAGCAACAAAAGCAGCCATGGTCCATGATCACAATCAGAGTTCCCACTGACAGATTACTGTTAGTGGGAAGTGGAACTAGGGTGGACTGGTACATTACAGAAATGCCTGTATGAAAAGAATGAAGTACTATTGAGACAGGCTGCACTCCATTTATGCATTTCAAGGTTTCATTTTCATCTTTAGCTGAAGTATAACTTAAATTGTATATTTTATGTTGGGTGAACATTGATTTTCCACTCTCACACATGGACTTTAAAATAATGTTTCATTATCAATGTGCAATAAACAACCTTGATTTTATCACTAAGTGTCAATAAAACTAATGAAGGAAATCTGTGTATAAAGGTCACTCACAGCCAATAGAATAAAGACACATTTGGATCTATGGAAAGCTTATCTGGCTGATGTAGTAAGGTGCCACATACACTGACACCAGTATGCTTGTGCAATACAGCTGGTATTTGCTGTTTTAAAGGCCTCCTGCACACAAAGCTTAAAAAAACTGCCTGTAAATGTATCTTTTAGATATGTGGCAATGTGCACATTGGCAGTTACAGGCAGGTATTTATTTGAAGAGGAATGTTTACAAGCAGAAAATAAAATTCACCAAAGACACTTTCTGAGAGGAGCTTTTGAGCTGAAGAAACACAGGTCTGTGTGCAAATGCATCTGAAAGCACATAAACACTTGTGTTTGCATGTAAATATTTTTTAATAGCCAGAATAAGTTAAAATGGTTCTAAACGTTTAATTTTTATTTATTTTTTATCTTCTAGTGGTTGTAAACCCACTTTTTTGACTTTTACCTACAGGTAAGCCTATAATAAGGCTTACCTGTAGGTAAACCTGTACGGTTTAGGAGATATTACCCCCGCAATGCGCCGCTGATTGCAGCGGCCCATGCGCAGGGGGACTCCACGGCGAAAGGATCCGGCCAGCCGGATTTAAATCTCCCGCGCGCACGGGCGGGAGTGACGTCATAGCCGCTCCAGCCAATTACAGCGCTGGAGCGGGCGAAACCCGGAAGACACGCCGAGTCAAGATGAGATCTCGCTCGGCGTGCACCAGGTAAGTTCCCTACACCTCGTTCCGAGGTAAGTATTTCATAATGAGCTAATATGCGGTGCATATTAGCTCTATATGGCTTTTCCCTTGCAGGTCTAAAAAAAAAAAAAAAAAAACTTTCTGTGTGTAGCAGCCCTCCCAAAGTAACGCGATCCAGCCATGTGAATGAGAGTCTCCGCTGTCTGGGGACTCTCCCTCCCCATTGGCTAGCTCTGCTTCAATCACAGCCAGTGAGCCAATGAGCAGAGAGAGGGGGTGGGGCCGAGCTGTGGCTCTATGTCTGAAAGGAGGTCCTAAGAATCCAGGAAATCCTGGAAGACCCAGTAGGGATCCTGCGAACAGTAAATGTCCTAAGAATCCTAGAAATCCCAAAAGACCCAGCAGGAATCCTGTGATTAGTGTCATAACTTGTTCTTAGATGTGGTGACTGCTTAATTTAAAATTAACCTATGATTTGCCAATGCCAGACAAATGCAATCTAAATGCTGATCCCCAATCCTCCATATACTACCCCTCCTTTTGCTTCCTTACTGATTTGTTCAACCCTGTGAGAGAAGTGAAATAACTAGGAGTGTTAAGCCTGGTATACACTAATAGTTTTGGGTAGGAAAAAAAAACGACAGCTCCAGTTGGAGCTGCTGTACTAATGATCCAACGTTAGTACAACAACCTCCCTTGCTGAGCTATTGTGTTCTGACAGCGGGACATTGGATAGTTGGTTTTACCTAAAAGTTTTTGTCATGATGCAGCAATATAGTATGGGAGATGGAGCCCCAATATAATAAAATAGTATTAAACCCAAATGCAAACATTTATTTTGCAGCTTACCAATTCTTAGATGTGATGACTGCATTTGTTTTCTTTTTATGCTTTCTTTACTTTATTTTCATTTGGTGATCCAGCCAGAAAGGCCCCTTTCACATTAAGCAGGGCCCGCTCTGATCAGCAGGGGATCCGTAAGCAGATCCTCTGCTGATCGGAACTGAGCGGGACGGATATCACATATGTGCCTGCTCAGTTTATGCCAAGCGAATGCAGGCAGACCCTGCCTCATCAACTGTCAATGCAATAGTAGGCAAAGCAGATTGATCCATCTGCATTGTATGTCCAGCTTTAGTCTGATGGTCAACCTTCAGCTTAAAGGATCAGTTTATCCAGTGTCTGGATCATTATTCTTTACTTTTAACAAAACGAGAGGTCTAATTGAGAGTCCCTAGGAGACTCTAGGAGAGATACAGGGTTACCCATATATTATTCTTATTGATATTGATTGATGATTTATATAGCAGCAACAGTTTGCACAGGGCTTAACAACATGAGGATAGACAGTACAGTCGCATTTCAACTAAATAAAGGGGAAATCGGAGGGCCCTGCTTGTTGGAGATTACATCTAAAACATATAAATGCTTGTTATGAAACTGCTGGACACATTACTGTCTGGCTAATCTTTACTGATCAATTGAGTTATCGTAGTCAGTTACTATCTTTCTCTAGTGATAAGGCTAGTACATTAGGTTTATGCTTAGTACGTTGAGAGCCATGTTAGAGCCAATCATGTGTCTGCGTGCACTAATTTTGTTTTTGAACAATTGTTCATATTTTTCATATGACATATTAGGTCTAAGGCCTCGTACACACGATCAAATCTGTCTGCTGGAAACGGTCGGCCCGACCGTCCTAGCAAAGAGATTCAACCGTGTGTACGGGCAAGCCGACGGATTTGGCCACCCGACAGATTTCAAAGCATGCTTTGAAATCTGTCGGCTGGGAACCCGTCCGCCCGACATGTCTGCTGGTTAGTATGCTAACCAGCAGACATGTCTTCTCGCACACGCGCCGAATGATTTCGACGCATGCGCGGAAGTGTTTTACTTCCTGGTGCGGTGACGTGGCGGCGACGTTGACGCTGTCTGCTGGCGGGGATTTTGGTTTGCTCGTGTGTACACGCGAGCAAACCAAAATGCCAGCAGACAGATCTGTTCAAATCGGTCGGTCCGACCAATTTGAACAGATAGATTGACTCGTGTGTACGAGGCCTAAGGATACCTTGAGCCAAAGGCCTTTTTTTTGTATAAAGTAGAAAACCTCTTGTATTATATCTATATTGTATTTTAAATACTATAAAATAAAACTTTATCTTTCAGCTGTAGATAATATAATCTTTATCTCACACCAACAAAGTGCAAGCTGACCCCCCCACACCAGCCACCACTGGTTTGGATACACTTTAAAAAATACGCTTGGCACATAGCTTCAACACAAGTCATTACTGTTCATAACTCTTATGCCACGTACCGTGGATTTTTTTCCGACGGATGTTGGCTCAAACTTGTCTCGCATACACACGGTCACACAAATGTTGTCGGATATTCCGAACACCAAGAACGCGGTGATGTACAACATGTATGATAGCACTATTAAAGGGAAGATCAATACCAGTGGTGTTAGTAGAAGTTTGGTGAGAGACGATTCGCGTTTTTTTTAGTTTTTTAGCCTTGTGCTTTTCAGTCCGTTACATTGAATGTGCATTTTCCATTACGAACGCTAGTTTTACCAGACCAAGCGCTTCCGTCTCGTACTTGATTCAGAGTGTAATATAGATTTAGGGGACTCAGGGATTCCCCACAAACCCTGAGGCTCCAACAAGAGCCTCAGGGTTTGTGGGGAATCCCTGAGTCCCCTAAATCTATATTAGATTATTAGGACGATGGTACACCCCCTATTTAACTTTATCTCCTTAACTATAAAAGGTTAAATTATATTTTGATTCAGAGTGTAACGGTCACCACCGTTTACGACCTTCCATCCAACCACGACAAGCTTATCCGACACAGTGCGACAATCTTGCATACACGATCCATTCCATTTCCCATAATCAAGACGAGACTCTGCTCTGTACTTGTTTCCAAATGTATGAACACTTTAATGGTTTCTTCTCAGCTTTTTATACAGTACACGATATTACAGTTAATCAAAGGACAATGCAATCTCCACCCCCCTATTCACACTGGGGCTAATTCTCTAGCAGACATTTCGGCACCGATACTAAAGAGATCTATCACATTCCAAAATACAATTACACAATGCCTTGACCTCAATCCACATATCTAGACAGACGTACTGTCTCTAAAGGGTCTTGACACCTGGGCAACAATAGGCTTTAAACCGTGTTATCAGACAATTGAAAGATCTAGCAGCAGACCTGAGTTAACACCTTTATACAATGTAATGTCTTTCACAAGCCGGGCCACTTAGTATTTTAAAAGCCTATTATACAGAGGGATGAGTCACTGTCTTGTTGACCTGGTCTCAAGTCAACATGAACCACTTTGTAATATTCCAGTATCCTGCCATATGAAGTATCAATAATGTCCCATCTCATGTAATACATGAATTATGATCCTATTAGCCACCCTATTAGCCACAGGGTGGACTTAGACCCAGGAGTTATTAGTGTCCCTGGCACAGGAGTATCTCTCATTCTTCCAAAGTCTCTGATTGTCACGGTTCATTACGTTACACAGAGCATGCGTGGAATTGTGTGCGTCGGAATTGCCCAGACACGATCGGAATTTACGAGAACTGATTTTGTTGTTGGAAAATTTGAAAACCAGCTCTCAAATTTTTGTTGTCGGAAATTCACAGCAAATGTCCGATGGAGCCTACACACGGTTGGAATTTCCGACAAAAAGCTCCCATCGAACATTTGCATATAATATCTTAGACCTCTTGCAACCAGCTGTTTCAATCAGATCTGTCTGCCAATTTATTTAGGCAGATCTGAACAAAAGCTGAGTGTTAAAGACGGTACACATAGGTCAAATATCGGCTGGTATTGACCGGTTCAATAGGGACATTCGGCCAGTGTGTACAGCAGTCTGTCTGACAGAAGCCGGCCTAATGACCGGCTTCTATTGAAAGAACATGCTGGAAAACCAGCAGCCTACCAGCATCCATGCCAATGGCTGTGAGCGCTGATCAGTGAGATAGGGAAGCCATTCCCGCAGAGAGAACACAGTGATTATAATCATAAGAGAATCCGGCAGGCTGGTTGTACCCAAGTTGATCAATCGATCAACTTGGTACATTCAGCCTGCCCATTAACGGTTTGAATCTTGGCCGAGTCATTCGAACCGCATATTTTGCTGGCCTTAATCTCCCATTGACAAAAATCATTACACATAGAGGAGGATCTCTGTAATTGAAACAACAGGCAAAAAAAACTGACAGGGATTTTAGCTCTTCACCATGTAATTTAAAACGATATAAAAAAAAAGTTTTAGCTTTAGATACAAAATTGGTCCAATGATTAGAACATCGTTGCATTTAAAATACTGCAGTATCTCCTCTTATTTGTTCTGCTTTTGTTTTACTGCTGGCACATTTGTCATTTTAGTCATTGTAGCAAGGTACATTTTTAGATAGCATTATATAAGCTCTACAGTCAAGCTGGAAGCACAGATACAAAGTCCTTAAGTGACATACAACATATTACAATAGATAAAGTCATAGTTCAAAGACTGCACAGTTGGCGACACGTCATTTACTGGAGGTTGTTCAAATATGTGGCAGAGTAAATTGACAAAACTGGTCCACATTTTATATAAACAGCTATAAAGCATACCCTTTAAAATACTTCCCTACAAGATTTTTTTTTTACTAATACTGTGTACAAAGAAGGTCAAAGCCCCATATAGAAATTGTATTTGTCATAGTATTTAAAGCGGATCTCCCCCCTTTTTTTTTCCATTCGATTTTTGAAAGCATATCAAATGAGTTACTCACTTCTCTGCCGTTTCTAATCATCCGCACAGTGATTTCTTCTGGAATCATAACTTTTATTCTGTCAGGAAAGCCGTTTCCATTTTGCTTGTGGGCATGAAGCCGACAAGCACTTACTTCCTTGTTTTGGTGAATGCTGAACTTCCAGCATTCACTGCCTCTCATTCCTGCACATGCTCAGTTCCATGGCCACCATCTTGCTACACCCCATACTCTTGCACAGTAATGATAGTGAGAAGGGGGCAAGCGGACATATTGTTACACCCACCGGAGTTTTAGACTTCAGTTATTTTAATCACAAAACGGATACTGTATTTAAGCATATAAGCTCCGTTTTGTGTTGAAAATAACTGTGAAATCTAAAACTCTGGTGGATGTAACAAGATGTCCGCTTGCCCCTTCTCACTATTATTACTGTGCAGGAGTGTGGGGTGTAGAAAGATGGCGGCAATGACTCCTGGGAGCAATGAGAAAAGCTCCCAGGAAAGATATGACGCACTACCCGCAGAAAACCCGTAGAAAACCCGCATACGAGGCAGATGCTGTAATCAAAGGTACTGTCACAGAAAAAAAAACGTCCATTTTGTACTGCATTAGAGTATGCTATTTGAGTAAACAAATGTTTAAAATAGGGTGGAGCTCCGCTTTAAGATTGCTATGGAGCTAAATGAAATTTCTGGTTTTGTCAATCATTTTAGGGTAAATGTGAACATTCAAAGAAATACATAATGAGATTGCTAAAACTGCCCATACACAAGCAGACCTTTTTATTTTCAATAGAATATCCGACCAGAGTTTGTTGGATTAACGTGTGAACACACAACAGGCTTCATTTATAAAACTGTCCCAGACACCCTACCTAGACCCATAATCACAATGTCCTTACTCTAGTATGGGAGCATAAGTAGGAGAATCTGATTGTCAACATGGAGCAAACAATTTGTCTGAACCAATATAAAATGAATAATATGGTCAACCAATTGTCAGCTTTTTTCATTCCCTCTGATTATTGCTGGTGAGGTTGTCATTGGTGGCACCTTTAGCAATTAATATTAGGCAGCACAAGAATTGTGTGGCCAGCATCTAACTAAATCGTCCTTTCTGCCGCATTGGAAGATCATCATTCTTATATTTATTTGTGATATGTTTTTTAGTAGTATCCATCTTTTAATTTTACTGCTATTTTCTATGAATACCATTTATGATTTTGGCCCATATACACAACAAACTGCTAACCTTAAATCAACTGGTTTTCCAATGACATTTGTTATTTTATTAAATATGTGTTTTCTTTCCATAGGTTAAAACCCTATATATGTACCAGAATGAACCTACCATCCTTGCGAACATTAAGAGAGGCTTGGCAAGTCTTTTCCAAATACAGTTCAGTTCCGGTACAGTGACAGAGGTAATAGTTTTGTCATATGTGGGCAGTTAGCACAAGTGGCAGCTTGTGACCCAGTAGGATGTTAGGCAAGCCATGAAAAATCCTTGGGGGTGAGATTCCATTGTAGGTCATCTCCCGTGCCTGCAGAGGTTTGTGGGTGTCTGTAAAGCAGGACATGGAATGAGAAGAATCATATTCTGCTTGTGGGTAGAAAAACTATGAAGTGTGGAGGTTTGTACAGGAAATATGGCATCTGTTTCACAATAAATACTTTTATTTTTCCTGTGTCTCATCAACATAGAATAGTTACCATGCACTGACATGCAGTAGATTGTGTTCTCTGAATTTAAAAATAATTAGTTTTTCTGAATTCTAAACCTATACAATGTAAGTTAAGGTATGTGAAGTTAATTCTACAAAAGTAATTATTGATATTCTTCTGTATTGAATTAGGTATGTTCTGTCTCACAGTTTTGACAAAACAGCATAAAGTATATCTAAATCCAAATACAACATATATAATATATTGCAGCTTATATGTGGTATCTGCATTTGTTTTCTCTCTTTTTTTTTTTAGGCAAATACCCATTGATCCTGATAGAACTCCATTGTCTTTGTATCTTAAAGCGGAGGTCCGCCCACCGCTGCACATACTGCAGCTGCTGACTTTTAATATTCAGACACTTACCTGTCATGAAGTCCAGCGATGTCGGCACCATAGCTGATGTTTCCATCAGCTGTCGGGTGCTGCCGCCTCCATTGCGAGTAAGGGAACCCGGCAGTGTAGCCTTCCTGGCTGTACACCAGGAACCCTACTGTGCATGCGCGAGGCTCCGATCCTTTCTCCCACTGGCCCAGTGACAGGGGGAGGAGGAGGGAGCCCGGGCTGTGATGTCAATACCACGGCTGAGGCTCCCGAAAGTGGGGAAAGCATACCTGTGAAAGTCTTTCACAGGTATGCTGTCCCCCCTCCCCGCGAAAGATGCCAAATGTGGCACTGGAGGGAGGGAGGAGTACAATGAGTGGAACTCTGCTTTTTGGGTGGAACTCTGCACACATTTGAGTGGAACTCTGCTTTAATGTGAACTGAACTGAGGTCTCAAACAATGTTATCTGCCTCCCCAGATGTCTTCTGGAAACTCTTGCCCTATGTAATAGCGATAAAGAGGTGAAGCTGCTTATAGCCAAAATTGAGGCCGGCCATAGACAGAGCGAATTTCTTTCCTGCAACCACAGACAGTGTTCACAGAGGAACCCTCCTGCGGAGTAATTGTTTTCTCTCTGCGGGGAAGCCATCCCCATTGGGAGAACACTGTGATTGTTGCTAGTGGCTATATCAGCCACTAGCAATAATCAAATGTAATGCCACGTACACACGATCATTTTTCAGCATTAAAAAAAAAATGTTGTTTTTAAAAAAATTCATTTAAAATGATTGTGTGTGGGCTTCAGATCATTTTTCGGGTTCTGAAAAACGACAACATTTTTTATCGAACATGCTGTATTTTTTAACAACGTTTTAAACTATGTCGTTTTTTGGGTTGTAAAAAATGATCGTGTGTGGGCTAAAATGATGTTAAAAACCCACGCATGCTCAGAAGCAAGTTATGAGACGGGATCGCTCGTTCTGGTAAAACTACCATTCGTTATGGAGTAAGCACATTCATCACGCTGTAAGCACGAATCGTCTTTTACTAACAGGAATTCAGATAAAGCAGCCCAAAGGGTGGCGTCATCCGCATGGAACTTCCCCTTTATAGTGCCGTTGTACGTGTTGTAAGTCACCGGGCTTTGCTAGAGCATTTTTTAAAAACGACCGCGTGTGGGCAACGTCGTTTTATTGATGAAGTTGGAAAAACATCGTTTTTTCTACATGCTGAAAAACATTGTTTTTTTCCATGCCGAAAAATGATCGTGTGTAAGCGGCATAATATCTGCAGGCTGATTGTACACAAGTTGATTAATCGATCAACTTGGGTACGTTCAGCTGGCCCATACATGGTTCAAACCATCTATGGCCAGCTTAAGAGAACAGCTTAGGGTGACAACACTGTTCCTCTATCGATATATTACAGTAAGTGAGTATATCATCCCAGGACAATAAGTGTGTTAGAGCCGGTTCACACTCCAGCGGCACGACTCCGGGGGCGGCTCTGCAAGGCGTCCTGAGGACAACTTCAGAGGCGACCTGCAAAACGACTTCTGTATAGAAGTCAATGCAGGTCGCCCCGAGCCGCTCCGGAGTCGTACAGGAATCTTTTTCTAAGTCGGAGCGACTTGCGTCGCTCCTATTAGAACGGTTCCATTGCCTTCAATGGGACGCGACTCGTCAGGCGGCTGAGCCGCCTGAGGAGTCGCCCCAGTGTGAACCGGGTCTTACTCACAGGGTTACCCTTTGAAAATAAAGAAAAAGAAAACCTTGAAAGTAAAAACAAATCACATACGGACATGCATTGCAATATTTTACTTTTCTTTTTTGTGGGGGGGTTTCATTGATGAGAGATGTAAATGGAGCCCTTACATATAGTTGTTAACAATATACATTGCAGCAGGTGGTTTTACAAAAGTAGAATGGTTTTCAGTTAACTGACAGACAGGATTTATAAGTGTCTTTGTATTTTCTAGGCTGATGTTTCTGGTAATTGTAAGGTTACTTACCAGGCAAAACAAAACCAGGTGACAAAAATCAAACAACTGGACAGCTGCAAGATTTCAAAAACTGGATTCACTAATTCTAACAAGGTATTTAGACTGGCTTTAAAGCTGATCAACAAATGAAAAATATATATATACTGCATAGAAATGCTGAAAAAAAGTTTTGCCACACACACAGAGTGCTATAGAACTAATTTGCTTCCCAACATTTGATAGGGTGCACATGAACACATTTAGAAAGTTCTGTTCTTAAAGCGGATCTCCACCCTAAAGTGAAGTTCCACTGATCGGAACCCTCCCCCCCTCCGGTGTCACATTTGACACCTTTCAGGGGGAAGGGGGGTGCAGATACCTGTCTAAAAAAGAATATTAAAAGCCAGCAGCTACAAATACTGCAGCTGCTGACTTTTAATATTAGGACACTTACCTGTCCTGGAGTCCAGCAGCGTCCGCAGCAGAGGACAAGCATTTTTATAGGCCATCAATTGAGACTGAACCAGTTGATATTATTTGCACTGACAAGGGGCAGGATTGCTTTCTAATTACTGTTAGATTTCAGCTGGTGTCTTAGATTTCAATGCTGTTTTGCACCTCCCTTTCTTCATGTGTTCAATACTTTTTCCATACGTTACTCCTGAACTTATTTGTTTTGGTTTCTTTGTATGTGTTGATTGCATGTGTTGTGAAAGACATGTGATAAAAATTGAATTTCAATAGCACCTTTAAAAATATATTTACCTAGAAAAATGGTGACAGGTTCAATTCTTATTTTACCCACTGTATTTATGTACAGTATCTCAAAAAAGTGAGTAAACACCTCACATTTTTGTAAATATTTTATTATAAATTTCATGTGACAACATGAAGAAGAAATTTCGCTTTGCTATAATGTAAAGCAGTGAGTGTACAGCTTGTATAACAGCTAAATTTGCTGTCCCCTCAAAATAACTCAACACACAGCCATTATTGTCTAAACTACTGGCAACAAAATTGAGTACACCCCTAAGTGAAAGTGTCCAAATTGGGCCAACAGTGTCAATTTGTGTGGCCACAATTATTTTCAAGCACTGCCTTAACCCTCTTGGGCATGCAGTTCACCAGAGCTTTACACTTTGCCACTGGAGCTCTCTTCCACTCCTCCATGACGACATCACAGAGCTGGTGGATGTTAGAGACCTTGCGCTCATCCCCTTTCTGTTTAAGGATGCCCCACAAATGCTTAATAGAGTTTAGGTCTGGAGACATGCTTGACCAGTCCATCACTTCTACCCTTAGCTTCTTTAGCAAGGCAGTGGTAATTTTGGAGATTTGTTTGGGGTCGTTATCATGTTGGAATACTGCCCTGCGGCCCAAACTCCGAAGGGAGGGGATCATGCTTTGCTTTGGTATGTCACAGTAAATGTTGGCATTCATGGTTCCCTCAATGAACTGTAGCTCCCCAGTGCTGGCAGCACTCATGCAGCCCAGATCATGACACTCCCACCACCATGCTTGACTGTAGGCAAGACACCCTGGTCTTTTTCACCTGGTTGTCACCACACACACTTGACACTGTCTGGACCAAATAAGTTTATCTTGGTCTCATCAGACCACAGGACATGGTTCCAGTAATCCATGTCCTTAGGCGGTTTGTCTTCAAAAAACTGTTTCCAGGCTTTCTTGTGCATCATCTTTAGAAGAGGCTTCCTTCCGGGACAACAGCCATGCAGACCAAATTGATGCAGTGTGCAACGTATGGTCTTAGGCCGCGTACACACGAGGGGATATGTCCGCTGAAAACGGTCCGATGGACCGTTTCAGCAGACATCTCCGCTCGTGTGTATGGGCTAGCGGACAGATTTCTCCACCCGACAGATTTCAAAGCATGCTTTGAAATCTATCCGGTGGGAATCTGTCCGCCCGACATGTCTGCTGGTTAGTACACTTACCAGCAGACATGTCGGCTCCCACCACCGCCGCGCCGCTGCCGAATGGATTCGGCGCATGCGCGGAAGTGTTTTACTTCCTGGTGCGGTGACGTGGCGGTGACGCGGCGGCGTCAACGTCACCGCCGCGTCACCACTACGTCACCGCGCCGTCCGGCGGCGGGGAATTTGATCCGATGGTGTGTACACGCCATCGGATCAAACTCCCGATCGGACATATCCGATGGAAATGGTCCGCGGACCGTTTTCATCGGATATATCCGATCGTGTGTACGCCGCCTTAGCACTGACAGACTGACCCCCCCCGCCACCCCTTCAAACTCTGTGGCAATGCTGGCAGCACTCATATGTCTATTTCCCAAAGACAACCTCTGGATATGACCCAGAGCATGTGCACTCAACTTCCTTTGGTTGACAATGGCAAGGCATGTTCTGAGTGGAACCTGTCCTGTTAAAACGCTGTATGGTCTTGGCCACCGTGCTGCAGCTCAGTTTCAGGGTCTTGAAAAACTTCTTATAGCTTAGGCCATCTTCACGTAGAGCAACAATTCTTTTTTTCAGGTCCTCAGAGAGTTCTTTGCCATGAGGTGCCATGTTGATCTTCCAGTGACCAGTAAGAGAGAGTGAGAGCGATAACAACAAATTTAACACACCTGCCCCCCATTCACACCTGAGACCTTATGACACTAACGAGTCACATGACACCGGGGAGAGAAAATGGCTAATTGGGCCCAATTTGAAATTTTTTACTTAGGGGTGTATTCACTTTGTGTGTTGAATTATATGGAGGGGACAGTAAATTCACACTGTTATACAAACTGTACACTCACTACTTTATATTGTAGCAAAGTGTAATTTCTTCAGTGTTGTCACTGGATAAAATATTTACAAAAATGTGAGGGGTGGACTCACTTTTGTGAGATACTGTGTGTAAATATATATATGTATGTGTGAACAGCTATTTTATTTGGAGGTACCCTTAAGTAATGGTGGTAATGGTTTGTATAACATAGGTATTCACCTTGTATTTCTAACAGGTTCTGGGTGTTTCTAACAAAGACACATCTAGTACAATTTACCTCATTGAAGATGACAATGTTAAATCTGTTCTAGCTGAAGAAAATCATGTCCTGACACTCAATGTATATGGAACAATTGCAGCCAAAATACTTTGCAGGTCAGTCTTCCTCTTTTTTTTCCTTTTTATTGTTCTTTGGTGAAAGGCAGCAAAGTGTAAAGAAAAAAAAAGTGTAAAACGAGAAAGACCACACAGAAAAAAACAATGACCTTTACTTATTGCACAAAATAAATATATAGGCCCAGATTCATAAAGCAATTACGCCTGTCTAACTGGTGTTAGACAGGAGTAATTTCAAATTTCGCGCGCCGTATCACTAGTTTGAATCCTCAAACCATGATACGGCGGCTTCGGGCTTCGATCCGAGAGGCTTACGTCTTCGTAAGCCTTCGGATCTACGCTGCGATATTTTTGCGGCCGCTGGGAGGAGTTCGCGTCGTTTTCATGCGTCGGGATATGCAAATGTGTTTTTACGACGATCCACGTAGATACGAGCGGTCTTCGCAATCGCTTACGTCTGTTTTTTTTTACGTACTGTTAGACCAGCTTTTTGCTGGTCTAACGGTGCGTAGCCCATGTTAAGTATGGCCGTCATTCCCGCGTCGAATTTAAACGAATGACGTAACGACGTGATTTCGCGCAATGCACGGCGGGAAATTTGCGAACGGAGCATGCGCAGTTCGATCGCCGCGGGAACGCGCCTATTTTAAATGCTTCACGCCCCCTACTCGCGCAGATGGATTGCGACGGGAGAAATACACTACGCCGCCGTCGTTTACTGGACAAAATCTACCTGGATTCCACGTAGAGCCAGGTAAAAAACGGCGGTGTAGTGTATTTCTGATACGCTACGAGAATCCAATTCTCTCTGAATCTGGGCCACAATTTCTACTGTTTTGCAACTGAGTAGAGTGCAGCGATATGCAAGTTTTGTAATGGCAGCAGCAATGGCCTTATTCAAATAAGAAGTCTTATTCCTAGGTGCAGTAACCCATAACAATATCAAGCAGAATTCCTTCTAATTAAATCAGACCAGAAGACAATGGATTCTGATTGGTTGTACTGCATTTAAAGCAGACACTGTACAAAAATGCAAGGTCAGCCATAGTGGGCCAGATTCAGGATGGCGAGCGGTTCTTTGCGGCGGCATAACTTTTCCTATTTACGTTACGCCGCCGCAACTTTACGCGCAAGTGCTGTATTCACAAAGCACTTGCGTGTAAAGTTGCGGCGGCGTAGCATAAATTGGGCGGCCTAATTCAAATTCTGCGGGTAGGAGGCGTATGCTATTTAAATTAGGCACGTCTCCGCGCCAAACGTACTGCGCATGCGTCGACCATTGAAAAATCCCAGTGCGTATGCTCTGAATTATGATGGTGTTTGACGTGAACGTAATCAACGTAAATCCCCATTCACGGACGAGTTACGCAAACGACGTAAAAAACTTCAAATTTCCCGTGGTCACGACGTCCATACTTAACATAGGATGCACCTGCTTTTTGGTGCTTTATCTTTACGCCAGGAAAACCCTTACGTAAACGGCGTAAAGTCACTGCGTCGGGCGGGCGTACCTTCGTGAATTGGCGTATCTCGCTGATTTACATATTCTCGGCGTAAATCAGCGGGAACGCCCCTAGCGGCCATTTTAAAATTGCAGTTAAGATCCGACAGCGTAATACAATTACGCCTATCGGATCTTTACTGCAAACCGGCGTATCTTGTTTTCTGAATACAGAAAACAGATACGCCGGCGCAAAGTCAGAGTTATGCCGGCGTATCACTGATACGCCGGCATAACTCTACCTGAATCTGGCCCAGTGTCTTCTTCGGATACTCATCATTCTCCAGAAATTCAGCCAGAAGGATAATGAGGGTTGCACAGATACCACTTTCTAAAGACCGAGTACAAGTATTGATACTTTTTTTCAAGTAGTTGCCGATAACGATTACCAATAGTTTTTTTTAATGTCATGTGACAGTAGCACCAATGGGTACTGACAGGTAGCACTGATGAGGTGTGGACTGTGTCAGCATTTTTTATTTTTTTTACATTTTGTTTTATTAGTAACTTATATTTTTTGTTATTATTTTTACAATGTTTTCTTTTTTTGTGCGTGTGGGGGTGGGTGGGCAGTGTCAGTGTTTTTTTTTTATTTAATTTTTTAGTATTTTTAAAATTTTTATTTTAAATATTTATTTATTAAAATGTTTCCTTTTTTTTTATCAACCCTGTTGGGGGGGGGGGGGGGGGCTTTAATGAGATATTAGGGATATTAGATTCCTGACATTTCCCCTTTGAGACAGAGAAAGGGACTAAAGACACAGATTCCCCAGTCCCTTACTCTGCAGCCTCAGCTACACTAAAGATGAATGGATAGGAGACAGAGGCTACAGAGGTAACAGTTTACAATGCTCAGTTATGAATTAACAAAGTCAGTGATTACTGACTCTGCATTCCGAAAAGAAAAGAGCCAGTAAATTACATACTTACCGGCTCCTTCCTCAGCTCTCTATCCTGACAGGGGGGGGGGGACAGAGGGTGGGGGGCAGAAAAAAGGACATGGTGAAGGGAGCGGAGAAGGAAACGGAGGAGGAGCAAAGAAGACACAGAGGGGGAGCGAAGAAGGAGTGGAGAAGGACACGGAGAGGGACCTTAGTAGCACAGAGGAGGAAACAGAGGAGGACTCAGGGCACAGTCAGGCATGATTGGTGTGGCGGTGGGGACCATTACATGCACCGATCTTCCTGTATAGATTTCAATAAATCAGCTGAAAGCTGCAGGGGGGAGAGGAGGAGAAGCGGCTGTCAGCTGCTTTATTGAAATCTATACAGGGAGATTGGTGCTTGTAACGGCCCCCACTGCAGCATCGATCATCTCCTGGCTGCCCAGGTATTGGACTAGGCATCGGAGCATTTACAAGTACTCGTGCAAATGCTCGGCGTTGACACCGATACCGATACTAGTATCGGTGCAGCCCTACACCCTGCAACACCCTGTATTCATGCAAATCTCTCTGTCAGTATATTTGTATATGCATCTTGCAATCAGTTGCTATTCATTTTTTATTTTATCTTTCCAAATATGCAGACAAAAGCTAGAACTGAAAGCTGTTGAAGCTGGACCAAGGGAAGTAGCAGGAAAGCAGATAGCCAATGTAGTCAAAGGGTTAGATCCCAAATACATGGCTATTCCCCTAGTGGCTGATCCAATAAAATCAGAATGTAAAAATTGTCCTGTGGTGAGTCAATTCTTTAGTATTGTTACTTTTTTTTATTTTATAAAAATAATATTTTAGTAAGTATTCCATTTTGTAATTTATTTAACTCTATTTCCTATCAGCTTTTAAAGCAATGGCAGACCATTCGTAAAAACTTGAAACCTGAGAATCTTTCGAAAGCCACTGCAGCTCACAGTTTTCTGTCACTAATTCAAGGTATTCGTAGTGCTAAGAAGTCAGATATTCTAACACTTCTCAGATCAGAAAAAGAAGATGTGCTGTAAGTATGTGTTTACATGTATTGTTCTAATGTTATGTTACTGTTAAAACTGTAAAATGAAGGACTGCTCCTTCTGTGCACCTAGGAGTCAGGATCTTCACTATGTAGTTGTTCTGCTTGAACAGTCATAGCAGAAGTTGGAAACATCTGAAGCAGGAATAAGAACAATATTTGTATATACTATATACCACTATTTCATAAGGAAACAGCCCTTTGTGTTCTACTTAGTCTCATGGTATACAGAAGAAAAAAACATAATTGGATGGATTCCGGGAGTGTTGTGCCTATACCCTATTAAATGAGGGGAGATGCTTCCAAAAATGTACATGCCAAAAAAACACCAAAGGAAAAAAAACGCACCTACAAAAGCTATTGATTTCAATACAAAATTGTATTTATTGGACATATCAGTACATACCAATACCAACATACCTTTGCCATGGATCAACCATGGCAAATATGGCAAAACCCTACCCCACATATACCCCTCCCCCTTGCCTCCTACCCAACACAACCCACCCCACTCTGATCTCCCCAGATCCTGGCCCCCAAAATCGCTGGCACCCCTCTATCCCCCCACTTCAGTGAAGATGCTCCCCCTTCTGATGGTAACAGGTCCGGTTGTATCAGTTATCTGTGTGAAGTGATCTGTAAATTGAATGGCTAAATGTCTGTAATGAAAGTAAGTCTGCCTGCTTATTCGCCTGGTTCGACCATCTGCAAGTGAACCCATGTCCAACCCGCTCAAACCAATGTCAATGAAAACCACTGACAAATGGGAGTTGTAAACGGACTACAAGGGGCTGCAGTGGCATATACCAATGGCAATATTGGCAGGGCTATAGACTTGTTGGTTGGGGTGATAAGCATGTATCACAGTAAACTATGGTATTAGGTTGTCATCCACAGTGTACATACATGGGTTGGTGTCCTGTCATAGTATATGGATCTGTCATACCATGCTGATTGATAATCCCATAAATATAGTTCTCATACATGCTTCCATTAAATCTCTTTTGATCCAGTCTGCTGAACACCTGATGTCAGATAACACTTAGCAGCTTATTGACCTTTACAGGGAGATGGTGCTAATGAGAGAACTGTAACCAACCATCTGCATGTGTATTCCCAGTAGTGTGTACACTTGGATTGTTGGAAATGAAAACAATAGATTAACATATATGACTACAAAGTTGCAATCAAATTTTAACAGCATACCATGCTTGCCTGCGCTTCCAAACAAACTCATGTGCTTGTACTTCCTCCTGTTTGGTCCAGCCTGTTATACAGCATCTGCTTGTGCTGTGTGAGCACTAAGGAAGAGCTCTGGTGTGTTCGCACTCCCCACGTACAAAGCCCGCCAGGAAGTCGGCACTGCGCTAATCACAGGCAGTGAGACATTTCCCGATCTTTGTAGCCGCACATCGGAACAATGTCTCTTTGCCTGTCGGGATCTGCACGTGGGGTGTTCGAACATGACGGAGCTCATCCTTAGTGAGCATTGAACATCTGATTGACCTTGATCAGGGGGTGGTGCTTAGGAAAGATCGAGATTGGACAGATGTCTGCATGTGTATGTCTCCCTAGTAAATGCACTGCAAAATGAGCCCAGATTAAAATAGACTGTTGGCTGAGTCCAGAAATTCCAGGCTGTAGGATATATTTGCAGTCTGTAATTGACAGCGATAGCCCGTTTGTCCCAACACTCTCTATTGTCCGCTAACAAAGTGCAAAAAAAAAGTTGATGTCAATCTCAGAAAATTGGATGGATTTCTCTCCAACAATAAACAATGTTCATGTAGTGAAAAATAAATAATTTTATGCTCACCTATGATCACTTGTGACTGTAAATGAATCTCCATGATATAAGAGAAGGCTGATTTTAGATGCTGAATGCTGATAGTTGTAGTTCTTCCAAAGCATTTGCATCCTTGCAGATTCTTAGACAGCTGTATAGCACTGTGTGGATACCTTCAACCTTTCTCTAAAGCGGAGATGCATGCCCACATGGATTCACTGATGCCAGCAAGTGATCAACATAGCCGGGATGAAAAAAACCTGTGGACCTTGAGGGGGGGACATGTGTACCCCCCTTCTTATGCGTTTCACTCCTCCCACTGACTGGGGCTTCCTCTGGGGTATGAGGCGGTTGAATTGAAAATATATATATATTGTGAACTTTGGGGGTTCTTTAGCTCAGCGAGATAAGTGATTAAACCGTAGTAGTGAACAAAAAGGGTTTTTTATTTGCAAACCAAACCAAACAAAACAACGCTTTCTTCAGCATAGGGAAAATCATCAAAACAAAAGTCCTGCTTGTCTTCAGCACAAATGAAAAAAGTCCTTCAGCACAGCAAACAAAACAAAACAAAGGCACATACGGTTTGGTCAGTATTCCAGTCCTTCTCAGCAGTGCACAGCTTCTGCAGACACCTTCACTTCCATACTCCTCCACCCTCTGTCAGCACTTCCTCTCCTTTTATCTGACTTCCTGGAAGTTGTTAACCCCCCGTGTGCCTGAAAGCCAGGGGTCAGAAGGGGAGGCTCTTTTCCCTTCCCGAATGTCG
Organism: Rana kukunoris; assembly: GCA_029574335.1. Taxonomy (NCBI): domain Eukaryota; kingdom Metazoa; phylum Chordata; class Amphibia; order Anura; family Ranidae; genus Rana; species Rana kukunoris. Next base: position 485,838,340 of record CM056049.1, on the reverse strand, counting down.
CTTTAGAGCCTCCGAAATTCCGGGCCCCGAAATAACATGAAGAAAGACAGAGAGGACTGTTAGACCGTCCTCTCTGGATCCACTTTTAACTTTCCGGAATCTCTCTTTACACACACATTTTGGATATCACTAGCATTTCCTTTACTTTCCGTACTAGGATTTCAAAATTAGGTTTTAAGGGTAAACTCTAGACAAAGAGCTAAATATACAGCTGCATATATACTGTAGATGCTGCTTTACCTCCCAATGGATTGGAGATTTACACAGCTTTCTTAAATAATAAAATCCTATCTGAAAGAACAGCATACCTGATTTATTTTTATGCTGCGGTTAAAGTGGAGCTACACCTTAAAAGGGAAAGGCTTTTTCATTAAATCATGATTTTAACTGGATTTCCTTCTCTCCTGTGGACCCTGGGCTCTGGTTAGTGCCTCTTCGCCACACAGCACACAGTCTGTTCCACAGACCAGAAGTTATTAATTAGACCCCATACACACTATTAGATTTTCTGCAGATTTTTGTCTTCAGATTTACTAAAACATGTAGTGCAGGGGCCTGCCAGATTGCATGGAAATTAAAACTCTTAGGCCGGATTCACACTTGTGCGGTGCAAATTTCAGTTCTCTTATCTCTGCAGAGAGATAAGACAACTATTCAGCAGATCCATTGTGTTTTAGCTGCAGATTAGCGTCTGCGAATTTGGAGAGCTGGGAGAGTGGCGGGGGAGGGGGGAAGTGTATTGAGCTGAATGAGAGGAATCCTGAAGAGAAATTAACACATCTGCAAATCAGCTGCGTACCCATAGAAGATAATGGGCCTGAATTCGCACCTGAGCCGCCCCCGCAATGCCTAAAATACGCACACGTTTTTTCGGCAATGCGCAGTGCGAATGCATCGCACATATGTGAACCAGCCTCATTGAAAACAATGTATTTAGAAATGTTCTGCATATTGGATGCAGTTTAGGCCGCACCCAATTCGCATAGGTGTGAACCCGGCCTTAACGTTTGACCTCATATTATATGGTTTATATCAGTAGACAAAAATCTGCAGAAAATCTAATAGTTTGTATGGGTTGCCCCCCCACACTCCAAAATGCTGGTATGTTATTTGGTTCCTATCTAAATTGGCCTTAATATGTATTTATTTGCATGTGAGGCAGTGTCCTTAAATCGTAAGCTCCTTGAGGGCAGGAACTGTTGTGAATGTACAATATATGTAAAGCACTGTATAAATTGTTGCTGCTATATTAATACCTGTAATAAATATGCATGCTTTAGCAGTGGACAAGCTAAAAAATATGAATGTCTGTTTTCTCACAGTCCTCAGCTGGTTGATGCAGTGACTTTTGCGCAAACTCCGGAATCCTTGAAGGCCGTTTTGGAGTTTTTGGACTTTGGTAATGGAAGCAGACCTTTGTTACAAGAGAGATTCGTATATGCCTGTGGCCTGGCTTCACATCCAAATGAAAGTATGCTGAGAGCTCTGCTTGTAAGTTCATTTGATATATTGTGTCTACTAAAGTAGGTTTTACATAATAGCATGGTGCAAAAATAGTAGTATTTAGTCAGCCACTGTAACCATAATAAAATTAGATTTTCCAATCTTCCCTACTTAAAAGCACATCTTAACTTCTATCAGTGCTTTCTGTAGCTCCACCCCAGGCTGAACCCCAATTTATAGGCATTCTTATGAGGGAACTACAATCAGTTCTATAATCACTGCCCCATTTCAAAGATTCACACTGTGAACAGTTCTGCAACAACAACTGTTCACTCACAATTTCAATAATAAACAATCAGTTAGTGCTACATAGCTGTGTGATAGATCTCCTGCTACTAGTAAACATACCTGTACACTGTGCTACAGCACTGAAGCCGCGTACACACGGCAGAGAACCTCGACGGGCAGAACACATCGTTCCGCCCGTCAAGGTTCTCTGCCGGCCGTCAGATTGGGCGACCCGCCCGTCGGGAATGGCAACCAGCCATTCATCCAGGCGGGCCGTCGAGCAAATAGAGAACATGCTCTCTTTCTTTCTCGTACATCACGGGACACAGAGCGGCATATTCATTACTATATGGGTTATATGGAGTACCTTCAGGTGTGGACACTGGCAATCTCAAACAGGAAGTCCCCTCCCTATATAACCCCCTCCCCTAGAGGGAGTCCCTCAGTTTTTTCGCCAGTGTCTTAGGTGTTGGTCACGGAATAGCTTTGCTCCACATCCTTGGGATTAAGGGCGGGCTAACCGGATCTGTCCAAGGAGCCTCAGTGCCAAAGTGGACAGTACCCGGGCCCCAAGCCGTGGGGTTTTGCCTATAATGCTCCTCTTTGGAGGGCTGGACCCTGGGCCCAGGACTTGGAGTTTGTAAAAACCATAAGTTCCTGCTTGCCAGGGTGCTATATAGGTCCAGGACAGTGGGTACCTTCATAGGACCCCAGGGCCTGAAGGTCTACTACGCTACCCACGGAGATGGGAGAAGATTGGATCAGTTTGCTGGACAAACATCCTGCTGCATGGAGCAGGTAAGGGGGAGCCTGCGGGACTTGGTTCGACAGCAGGCTCTCCGGGGTAACCTAAAAGGGGGGATAGCCTAAGTATGCTCTGCATGGGCAACCTTGTTCACTATGTCTGAGAGAGACAGGATGACACCCTTTCTCCCCCATCACTAGGTTCCCCTGTCTAAAAATGTGTTGCTAGCTAAACCTGCTGTTTTCTTCCTAGGGCTAGTAAGGATCCCTAGGGGCCTTTGGAGAGTCCTACCTGGCCGGGGGTTTGAATCTGCCGCCTGTTTCTGCGTTCCTGGATCTCCAGCAGCGCGGCTCCTCCATGTTCCTCCTGTTTCCGGCATACGCGCGCGCGCGCGTGCGCGCGCACGTCTTATAGACTTTTTTCGCGCCGTTCAGACAGGAGGGCGGGGGGGGGCGTGCCTGCGGCGTCATACAGGAGGCGCGCCTTAGTGCTGTTATAGACAGCAGGCATTGTCAGTGCTCAGTCTGAGGCTGATTTTCAGAAGGAGAGGACGCAGAGCGGCAGAACAGTGACTCCCGGTGGCGGAAGAGGGGTAGTACATGCTGGACTTTGTTCCAATGCCTTTTTTGTTAAGCCAAAAAATTCCCCTTTTTGCAGCAGGTTGGAGGCTGGCAAACTAAGTTTGGGGTCACTGTATGTTGTAAAAAGAAAATATATAATATATTTAAAAAAAAAAAAAAAAAAAAAAAAAAGCATACGGGATCCCATCAGTTTTTGGGCATTAGTGATCTATTGTCCCCTAAACTCTGGTTTTGTACTCTGTTGTGTGGGCGGAGTCCCTCGATTTTGTATTATGGCTTCCAAAGGTTCGGGGTCAAAGGGTACAAAAAAGACCAAAAAACAAAAGGGTTCCCTTTCTGATTCTGATGATATGCCGATACTTTCCCCGCAACTTATTAACATAAAAAGCGCCTTGGATGAGCCATTAGGGGGATCTGGTGCGGAGGCTGGCCCAGATCAGCCCAGCCCTGTGTTTATCACAGAGGAGATGCTAGCCGTATCCCTAGGGGGGCTAGAAGAGAGAATAGCAGCATTGATCGCTAGAGCTATTCCTGGTAAGAAACGGGTTAGATCCCCATCACCAAGAGGTGTATCCTCAGATGCTGAGATTCTCTCTCTGGAGGAATTGGAATCACAGGAGGATCAACTAGACCTGAACCAAGAGGGTTCAGGGATTGAGGGGTCTGCCTCGGAGGAACCATTTTCAGACTCCCAGACAGAAAGACTGTGGGTACAGTCTTTGACGGACATGGTCCGCTCGGCATTTAGTTTACCATTGCCAGAGCCTCAGGTTCCTCCGGTATCCTCTCTGGGCTCTTTAAAAGCTCCGTTAAGCAACGCAGTTTTTCCAGTCCATCCTCTTTTGGAGGAATTGATCTTTCGGGATTGGGTACGGCCGGACAGGATTTTTCTGCCACCGAAAAGATTTGCGGTCATTTACCCCATGGAGGAAAAATTCTCCAAGAGGTGGAGGCTCCCAGTAGTGGATGCAGCCATCTCATGTGTGAATAAATCACTAACTTGCCCGGTGGAAAACATACATATGTTTAAAGATCCGGTTGATAAAAGGTTAGAGACACTTTTAAAAGCATCCTTTGCTACGGCAGGAGCAGTGGTGCAGCCAGCGGTGGCTGCGATTGGTGTTTGTCAGGCGTTAAAAGACCAGACAAAGGAAATGTTAAAGGACATGCCTACCCAACAAGCAGAAGAGTTTTCTGACATTCCCAGAGCTCTGTGGTTTGCGGTAGATGCTATAAAGGATTCCATCCAGCAGGCCTCTCGTTTATCACTATTTTTGGTGCACATGAGAAGGCTCTTGTGGTTGAAGAACTGGGCGGCGGAGCCCCCATGCAAAAAGCTTCTGGCGGGGTTTCCCTTCCATGGAGGACGACTCTTCGGAGAGGATCTGGATAAATATATTCAGACTATTTCAAGGGGCAAGAGTACCCTTTTACCGGTCAAAAAGACATTCCGGGGTCCTACATTTAGAAGGCAGCTCTTTCCTGTCTCGGGGCCCTCAAATTCCAGGCAGTATCGACGGCCGCCTGCACGATCCAACGTTAACAGTAGATCGCAGGGACAGGCCCCTGGGGGTAAGAGGCCATGGTATCGCAAGCCGACAAAGACAGCCCCTAAGTCTGCCTTATGAAGGGGTGCCCCCACTCTCGCGGGTGGGGGGAAGGCTTTGTTTCTTCTCAGAAGTTTGGGAAGCCAAGATCCCCGACAAATGGGTCCGGGCATCTGTAACCACAGGCTACAGACTGGAGTTTCTAAGGTGTCCTCCGCCTCATTTTCAAGAATCAAGGCTACCAAAGGATCCAGCAAGGAAGGCCTCATTGCTGGCAGCTTTGGATCACCTGCTTTGCCAGGACGTAATAATAGAGGTGCCAGCCCAAGAGCAAGGGCTAGGTTTCTATTCCAATCTCTTTGTCATACCAAAGCCCAACGGCGATGTCAGGCCAATCTTGGACCTAAAGAGGTTAAACGGTTACCTAAGGGTTCGTTCCTTCCGGATGGAATCCATCCGGTCAGCAGCCGCCGCGCTTCAGAGGGACGATTTTCTGGCCTCCATAGACATAAAGGATGCTTACCTTCATGTACCAATCTTTCAGTCGCATCAAAGACTTTTACGCTTCGCGGTGGGGCAGCAGGGCGCTCCCCTTCGGGCGGGCCACGGCCCCCCGGGTATTCACGAAGATCCTAGCCCCAGTTCTGGCCAATTTAAGGATCCAAGGGGTCACAGTCCTAGCATACTTGGACGACCTTTTAATCATAGATCACTCACGACCGGGTCTGCAAAAGGCAGTAAACCTCACGGTTCGGTACCTCGAAGAATTCAGCAGGGTCCTAAAACCGGGGAAAGTCAGCGTTCCAGCCTACAAAGCAGTTGGAATACCTCGGCATGAGGTTAGACACAGAACAGCAAAGAGTGGTCCTGCCCCTGGTAAAGATCGAGGCTATCAAGGGATTGGTTCAGTTGGTTCTAAACAAGAAAAAACCAACTATTCGCCTGTGTATGCGATTACTAGGCAAGCTAGTGGCCACGTTCGAGGCAGTACCATACGCTCAGATCCACACTCGCGTCCTACAGGCAGCCATTCTAGCAGCCTGGGGCAAGAGGGCACATGCCTTAGAGTCCCCTTTGACGCTATCATCAAGGGTCCGACAAAGCCTGGCCTGGTGGTTGAACCCCCAGAATCTTCTAAAGGGAAAAATCCTTCAGCCCTGTTGTCTGGAAGGTAGTTACCACAGACGCCAGCCTGGCAGGCTGGGGGGGGCGGTTTTCGAGGGGTCCTCTCGCCAGGGAACTGGGGTGAAAGCAGAGAGGCAGCTCCCCATCAATATCGGGGAGATCAGAGCTGCTCGCCTAGCCCTTCTGGCATGGACCTCCAGATTAAAGGGGTTCCCGGTGAGAATCCAGTCAGACAATGCCACGGCGGTGGCATACATAAACCACCAAGGGGGAACCAGGAGTCAGGCCGCTCAAGAGCTTGATTTTTCAGTGGGCAGAGGTTCATGTACCCTGCATTTCGGCGATATTCATTCCCGGAGTAGACAACCTGCAGGCATACTTCTTAAAGTCGCCAGGGTCGGTTGCCAGGGGAGTGGTCTCGGCATCCCCAGGTCTTTCAGACAATCTGCCAGTGGTGGGGAATGCCGGACGTAGATATAATGGCATCCAGGTTCAACAAGAAACTAGACAGGTTCGTGTCTCGAGCGAGGGATCCTATGGCCTGCGGAACCGATGCGTTGGTTTGCCCTTGGCATCAATTCAAACTTCTATATGCATTCCCTCCACTACAGTTACTCCCTCGCCTGTTGCGCAAGATCAGAGTGGAGCACAAGCCAGTCATTCTAGTAGCTCCGGCTTGGCCCCGGAGGACTTGGTACTCACTAGTCCTGAAGATGGCAGTGGGAGACCCTTGGACTCTTCCTCTACAACCAGACCTACTCTCACAAGGCCCGATCCTCCACCCTACATTACAGCGTCTAAATTTGACGGCCTGGAGGCTGAATCCCTGATTCTCAGGGGTAGAGGTCTGTCTAGGCAGGTAATTCCTACCCTGATTAGGGCTAGAAAGCCGGTCTCCAGGGTGATTTATTACAGGGTGTGGAGGAACTACGTAGGCTGGTGTGAATCCAAAAGATGGAATTCTCGTAAATATACTATTGACAGGGTGTTAAGTTTTCTCCAGCTAGGAGTGGATAAAGGCCTGGCACTAAGCACAATCAAGGGACAGATCTCAGCTCTGTCAGTGTGGTTCCAGAGGCCGCTGGCCACCCACTCGCTGGTAAAGACCTTCTTACAGGGGGTCTTGCGTATTAATCCTCCTGTCAAGTCGCCACTTTGTCCATGGGACTTAAATCTTGTTCTGTCATCCCTACAGAAACAACCCCTTGAGCCGTTGGCTGAGGTACCTTGATTTTACTGACTAGAAAGTCGGTATTTCTGATCACCATAGTCTCGGCCAGGAGAGTATCGGAATTGGCAGCCTTATCTTGTAAGGAACCATATCTCATTTTGCATAAGGATAGGGCGGGGTTCCGTCCTCATCCTTCCTTTCTACCAAAGGTTATATCCAGTTTCCACCTGAACCAGGATGTGGTACTTCCATCCTTCTTCCAAAACCCACCTCTAGAAAGGAGGGGTTGCTGCATACGTTGGATATTGTCAGGGCCATAAAGGCCTATCTTAAAGCTACAGAGAAGGTTCGGAAAACAGATGTGGTGTTCGTTTTACCGGAAGGACCCAAGATGGGTCAGGCAGCTGCTTGATCCACCATCGCAAGATGGATTAAACAATTAATTGTTCGGGCCTGCGGTTTGAAGAGGTTGCCTCCTCCTTTGTCGGTAAAAGGGCCCATTCTACCAGGGCCAGGGGCACCTCCTGGGCAGCACATCATCAGATCTCTATGGCTCGAATATGCAAGGCAGCAACGTGGTCATCAGTCCACACGTTTACAAAATTTTATCAATTGGCCGTAAGAAGGAATGCGGATACAGCCTTTGGGCAGTCAGTACTACAGGCCGCGATTCAAGCTCCTCAGGATCTGAGGGGGCTCCCTTGATTTGATTTGAGATTCACATTTCTCGTTTAAGTTGGATTTACTAGTATCTGAGTATACCTCTAAAATTAAATCCTTCTTTGGAAGATGTCTCCCTCCCCTCATTAAAGCATTGCTTTCGGACATCCCATATAGTAATGAATATGCCGCTCTGTGTCCCGTGATGTACGAGAAAGAAAAAGGGATTTTTAAATACAGCTTACCTGTAAAATCCTTTTCTTGGAGTACATCACGGGACACAGAGCTCCCACCCCTCTTTTGGGTGACCATTTTGGGAGGCATACTGCTTGCTACAAAACTGAGGGACTCCCTCTAGGGGAGGGGGTTATATAGGGAGGGGACTTCCTGTTTGAGATTGCCAGTGTCCACACCTGAAGGTACTCCATATAACCCATATAGTAATGAATATGCCGCTCTGTGTCCCGTGATGTACTCCAAGAAAAGGATTTTACAGGTAAGCTGTATTTAAAAATCCCTTTATTTCTGCTCGACGGCATTCCCGACGGGATGCTCGCCGAGAGCGTACACACGGCCGAGGTTCTCGCTGGAATGCAGCTTCCAGCGAGGTTCTCGCTGGTTTCTAGCGAGAACCTCGGTCGTGTGTACGCCGCCTGACTGATTTGTATCTTTTGTTAGTTAGAGCCAACTAGGGTTGCCACAGCATCCCTTTAATCTAGGACATACATTAATTACACAGGTTCTGTGGCTGATTAACCACTTCTGTGCCCATAGACATATGACGCCCACAGAGGGGATCTCCTATGCCGGGTGGATGTCATATGAGGAGATATCTGACTGATGCCTGCAGCTAGAGGCATCATTCAGATATCATTGTTTGCCGGCGGCGATTCTGTGCACCATAAGAACAATCATAGCGGCGGTTCCGCCGCTTGATCGTTCTTATAGGCGGCAGGGGGGACATCCCCCCCTCCCGCCACCATCCGGTGCTTCTCCGGGCTCTGCCGTGCCATCGGAGAAAGAATCATCCAGTGCCGGATAGGAAGCATAGAGATGACTGGTGACAGATGGTCACCAGTCATCTCTATGAACGTCAGAGGCCCAGGCGCGATGTGATGATGTCACACCTGGGTACACAGGAGGTAAACAAAGCCATGATTGCGGCTAGTAAGCATGAGATCGGTGAATTTTTTTTCATGATCTCATGCTTTACAGCCTGGAGGAGAGATGTGGGGTCTTATCGATACATTCCTATTACAAGGGATGTTTACATTCCTTGTAATAGGAATAAAAGTGATCAAAAAATAAAAATGTAAAAAAGAGTGTAAAAAACATATATATATATATGTATTTATTTTTTTACAAAGCTCCTGACCTCAGTAGCTCGCGCTCAGAAGCAAACGCACATGTAAGTCCCGCTCACGTATGTAAACACCGTTCAAACCACATATGTGAGGTATCGCCACGTGCGCTAGAGCGTGTGCAACAATTCTAGCACTAGACCTCCTCTGTAACTCCAAACTGGTAACCTGTAAACATTTTCAATGCATCGCCTATGGAGATTTTTAAGTAACGAAGTTTGGCGCCATTCCATGAGTGTGCGCAATTTTAAAGCGTGACATGTTAGGTATCTATTTATTTGGCGTTACATCATCTTTCATATTTTACAAAAAAATCAGGCTAACTTTACTATTTTGTTATTTTTTTAATTCATGAAACCATTTTTTTCCCCCAAAAAAGCGTTTGAAAAATTATTACGCAAATACCGTGCAAGATAAGTTTCAATGACAACCATTTTATTCCCTAGGGTGTCATCTAAAAAAAAAAACATATATAATGTTTGGGAGTTCTGAGTAATTTATAGCAAAAGTATGATGATTTGTACATGTAGGAGAGACGTGTCAGAATAGGCCCGATATGGAGGTGGGTATAAAAGCCCTGTATTGAAGGGGTTAAGGTGGTAATTAAACTCACTTTGTGCCTCATCTGCATTAAATCAGCCTCAGAACCTGTGTAATTCATATGTGTGCTGGATTAAAGGGATGATCTGGCAACTCTAGAGCCCACCCAGCTCCCTGTTGTGCTAAATGGTGGGGTTTTTCTCCAGAGTGCCTCTGCTTCCAAAGTTGAGTTCTATCAATCAGCCTTGATTAAGTATTCATCTCCTGGCTAGGAGAATGGTCAGACAGCATTTGAAGGTAGGAAGGAAGTTGAGCTGTCCAACCATGCTACCACTCAGCAATTGTAGGACAGATCGAAAAGGGACAAAGTGCTATGTGCACTTGGTCCCATGGGAAAGTATAAAATAATTAATAGATAGGTAATCCCTAAAATAGCAGAGAGTTTGTTCTATAGCTCTTTCTGATTGCCATTAGTAACTTTATTTCTTTGCTAAAGCAGGCTAAAGAAAACCTGAGTGCTGCACATTCTAATAACAGGCATTAATAGAGCATCTTTCAGTCCTGAACTTCAAATCGGAGACTAAATCGTTTTTATGGTGACTTATTTTTATTTAGTTTAGCTACTAGTCCTTACAAGCAATATTCCCTAGAGGACTTAAAGACAACACTGCCTTAACTATTCCGCATGAGGTTACAGCTGCTAACTTATCATGCATTCCATTCAATAATTCTCATTATTCCATTCAATCATGCCTCTAGACCATATGCTGGCAAATTTCTCCCTGAAGATGTCATAAGCCACAAATAGATAATTTTCTAACAACACATTCATTGGGTCTTTGACTAAGAATCCCTTTATAGACAATGCTATGTATATATCTGAATATAACAGTCCATGCTAAACATAAGTGTCGAATGATATGACATAATATAGCCCATGACAGCCACTCTCAGCATTGTTCCATAATAAAGTGCAAATTGATGCTAACATGAAGAAAAATGATCCTATCATATATCAAGTTAAGATGTCTGTAATTCATCAACATCAATATTGCAATGTCATACCTTAGCAATTGGTGTAATTAGTCAAACTCATCAAATAAAAGTGCTATTCAAATACTGTATATACCATAGACTTTCTCAACCAATTTCCAATGACCACCAATGTAAGGGGTTACAACTACATTGAACTCTAATGTTAGAGCACAACATAATTTTCACTATGTGGATTTTTGTTGTCATTAACCACTTGGCGCCCGCACTATAGCCAAATGACGGCTACAGCGTGGACCCCAAATGCCGGGAGGACGTCAATAGACGTCCGGCCCTTCGTGTGCTCGCCGCATGCTGTGATCACCTGAGACACTGAGACTCGGGTGATCACAGATCTGTGTAAGGGGCTAGTCCGGCCCCTTACCACGTGATCACCTGTCAGCCAATAACAGCTGATCACGTGATGTAAACAAAAGCCTGTAATTGTTTTTTTTTCTCCTCGCACTGAGAGCGTGAGGAGAAAAAAAGTTGATCGCCCGCTTATGTGTAAGGGACATCAGTCCCAAAGAGGAAGGAGGCAATTCTGCCTCCTCAGTGCAGTCAGTGCCACCTGCTATTGCAAGTGCCCACCAGTGCCACCTATCAATGCCCACCAGTGGTGCCAATCAGTGCCTCATCAGTGCCATCTACCAGTGCTGCATATCAGTGCCCATCACTGCCACCCATCAGTGCCCATCACTGCCACCTATCAGTGCCACTTCTCAGTGCCCACCAGTGCCACCTATCAATGACCTTCAGTGCCACCCATAAGTGCAACCTCTCATTGTCACCTCTCAGTGCCCACCAGCGCAGCCCATTAGTGTCCATCAGTGAAGCCTCATCAGTGTACATAAATGAAGGAGAAAAATTACCTGTTTGCTAAATTTTAATTTTAACAAAATATATTAAAAAAAATTGGGTGTTTTTATTTATTTTTAACAAAAAATAGAAACCGCAGAGGTGATGAAATACCACCAAAAGAAAGCTCTATTTGTGCAAAAAAATTGTGTACGGTACTGGGTACAGTGTTGTATGACCGCGCAATAGTCATTCAAAGTCTGGGCGGGGGGGGGGGGGGTTTAAGTGCCCAGTAAGCAAGTGGTTAATCATCTAATTACTGAAAACTATTTTGCCATATACAGTAGGTAGGTGTTAACATATGAGCTGGCCTAGGTGTTAAAATACTCTGGGAATCACACATTCTTTATTAATTTATTTAAAACATTGTACAATTTACTCATCATGCTAATGTAATATGATCTGTAGATGTAATAATTTTAGCAGGGGTTCCTCATGACCTGATATACCATGATTGGACAAGGTGCAGACTGTGATATTACAACCACTTCACCTCTTCCAATCAGAGGATGCTTTTTATTCATTGAAAAAATACAAGGTGATCTGTGAAGGCTTAGCCGAGTGAGCAGCCCACTGTGGTCAGTATGCAGTGGGAAAGCAGTTTGACACAGACAGGACCCAAAAGATTACGGTGATCACTGTAGTTGTGCCAATTACCACAGTGATTTCCAGTTTCAGTAATGTCCCTCAGGTATGGGATATGCATACTTACATTGTATTGTAACTATGCCATTAAGATCATAACTGAAGTTTAGCTTTACATAACCTCATGCAGCTTCATATCAATTTGCAATGTGGAAAGTGGTTAAAGTGTTCTACTGATCTTAATTTTGTTTTTTTCTTGTTTAATTCTCTAGGACAAATACAAAGGAAAAATTGCAAACGAGGAGATTAGAGAAACTGTCATTATTATTATTGGTGCTCTTGTCAAAAAACTGAGCAAGGCTGGAGACTCTGAACTACCGGTAACCATTATAGTATATTTACTTACAAAAATAGCAGAAACTGAGCAAAGTCCTATGCAGTAGCAACAGTTAGACAAGCTCTTTAGAACAATCCAGTGTTTCCTTTTTCAGACCCTCAGCTGACTATATAGCACACCAGAAGGGGTTAAAAGCACAAGTCTATAGATCCTTTAGGTTGTCTGTACTCACAAAGTGTCCAGGGACAGCTGGTAGCCTCCTTCCAACTTCCAAGTGACACTGTATACCACTGATACCAGACCAGATCTTGAATAGACAGCCCTTCCAGACAGTTTTCTTTAGAACCAGGGTTACTAACTTCAGGCCCCAGGACTCCCACCTGGGGCTGCATGGCAGCAAACTCTCTTAATTCATGCCCTCAGGTTCTCCACCTTGCCAAGTGCCAGGGGAGGCAACACCCTCCCCCCTAGCTGGTGCAGTCCTCTTCTAGGAAAAAGCATGCGTTCAGCATGCTCTGTGAATAAATACCCTCTCCCAGTATCCTTCAGGCCCAAACCAACTGGAATTTGCTTGAGCAGGATTAATATTTCTGATGTTTTCTGTGTAGTGTCCCCCTATAAATCCAGAACATCCAGAACCTTCCCTGCTTTGAATACAGGGGAGCCCAGATGCAGAAATAAACAAAAGCTGAGCAGGCTACATTAGCTGATCACAGCTCTCTGTTAAGCAGACAGCCATTAAATTTACCGAGCTGTCCCTCTGTTAGGCAGAGAACCCCAAAACTATTATACACTAATCCTAGAACCTACCTAGGAGGGTGCTACATCTCTATAACTGTAATAAAGTAGGGCAAGGTACAGGAATACATATTAGAATACTCCAGTCCTCAAGGCGCCCCAACAGTAGGGTGACCAGACATCCCCAGTTTCAGGGGACAGTCCCCTGTTTGAGGACACTGTCCCCGGACCAAGTCTGTCCCTGGTTTTGTCCCCAGATTGGATTTAATAGGGGGCAGGGGCAATTTCAAAGACAGTCAGTGCAGAATTAAAATAAAAAAAATGTTAATTACGCCCCCCCGCTCTGCCGTGCCTACTAGCATAGGGGGGGTTGTATTTTTCCCAGAATCTGTGCCCCTTTCTGATGATCATGTGCTGGTCGGAGCGGAGGGAATATTTCTTCAGTTTCGGGTGCATGTCCATTCAGTTTCGCTCGCATGTTCTTCTGCTTTGGCTCAAATCTTGGCCAGCCACCTGCCTTTGCCTTCCCTGGCAGAGTGATCTTCCTCTGCTCCCTATCCAGTAGTAGCCGGGGCCCGGAGAGTAAGACTTGTGAGGCGGGGGGGCGACGGGCAGAGAGTCGCTGATTTCCGCCATTACTAGTAAAGAAAAAATATATCCCTGGATTTCATTTTAAAAATCTGGTCACCTTATCCAACAGGTCATGTTTTCAGGATTTCCCACAGATGAAACAGCTGTGGTAATTGCTAAGGCAGTGAAACAGATCAAATCACTTGTGCCAAATAACGGAAAGCCTAAAAACATAACCTGTTAGTGGACTGGAGTTGAGTAACACTGAGTTATGCCGTGTACACACGATCGGAAATTCCGACAACAAAACCGTGGATTTTTTCCGAAGGAATGTTGACTTAAACTTGTGTTGCATACACACGGTCACACAAATGTTGTCGGAAATTCCGACCGTCAAGAACGCGGTCACGTACAACATGTACGACGAGTCGAGAAAAATGAAGGTCAATGGTACTAAGCATGTGTAGGATTTTTGTGCGGTCGAATTGCATACAGACGATCGGAATTTCCGACAAGAACTTTGCCGTTGGAAAATTTGAGAACCAGCTCTCAAATTTTTGCTGTCGGAATTTCCGACAGAAATGTCCGATGGGGCCTACACACGGTCGGAGTTTCCGACCAAAAGCTCACATCGAACATTTCTTGTCGGAAATTCCGGCCGTGTGTACGCAGCATTAGAGTATAGGTTTTGATAATCAATAGAATGCACACACTATTTAATTCAGTTATGTATTACTTGAAAATATCTATAAATATTCTTATTAAAAGGGCCAAATCCCTATTGTTATTAGCTTGCTGTAATCACATGGGTGAAAAAAAGTCAGCCATGCTCTACTGCATTGCACGGGGTTGTCTGATAGTATCCTACTGAAAGCAAAGAAACAACCTTTTTAGTGTGAAAATGCTCACTTAATTTTATATTTAGTGTGCAGGAAATAAAATGGTGACTAAGCATTTTTTTTTTGCAGTAAAAAAAAATATTAGTAACCAGCCTGGCTATGCTGTCAGGGTGGGTGCATGGATCAGAATACTGGCTAAACAGAATTACAAATACCTTGACAGGTAAAACAATTTGCAAATAGGTAATACATGGCCTGCACATATTTTGATTTATTTACATCAAGTATTGAAAAAATCATAATTTTGCCAAACTGGAAGTTTTAGGAAACTGAAAAGTAGTTCTGCCCCGTACAGTGCATTTCAAATGTTATAATCTGTATTGTTTTAATTACAGGCAGTTCAGGAAGCCAAGCAGTTAATCTTAAATGGTTTGCAAAAGGCAAGCAAACCTTCTGATGTGAAAGCATATCTTTTAGCCCTGAAAAATGCCAACCTGCCGGAAGGGATTCCAATGCTGCTGAACTATTCAGAATCTGGGGAGGGGCCTGTCAGCAGCATTGCGATCAGCGCTCTTCAGAATTATGACATATCATTCATCACTGATGAGGTAAGCTACTATGCAGACATTCTTCACATTTGCAACTTACACGTGACATACATATAATCAAGAATAAAAACAACAACAAGCCTTTTAATACAAGGAACAAGTGGCAGCAACCATTCAGAAATTTACTTTAAAGCATATGTTCAGTCAAAACTTCCAGGTGGAAGGGGAAAGGTTAAAACCATTGTCATGTTTTGTTTTTTGTTTTTTCCGTATAATGTTTTTATTTTAAAGTAATGGATTACAACAGTTACAGTATGTCAGATGACAACAACTAAGAATGAGATACAGCATTGAAATACAGATTAATGCAATAATAATTGAACTGCTGTAGGAGTTGTAGTATTATACAGATATAACTAAACATAAATAAAAAGAATTACTAATAAATGGAAATGAGAACTAATGGAGGGAAGGGAGAGGGTAGTGGTGTTCCGAAGGTGAATTTCACTTATTTTATTTCGCTATTATCCATGAAAGGGTATCAATACCATGACATGAGAACTCTTGAGTCAAAAGTGTCTGGAGTATAGTATTTGGCCCAGGGCTTCCATATGCTATCAAACTTTTCCAACCCATTTTTGTCTAGCGCTTTCAGTTTAGCATGTACGAATGAAAGATTCATTCTCTTTTTCGGCTTCCGACAACAGTAATGCAAGTGATTTCCATGCACTGGCTATTACCTGTTTTGCGGCTATCATAAATAAAATAAATAACTTATGTTGATTCCGAGAAAGGGTTTCTGGTTTAATGTTAAGTAAGGCCGCCATTGGATTCGGTAGTATAATACAGTCAAATATTTTAGAAGCGATCCTGAAAATCCCTTCCCAGAATTTCCTTGCAAGTGGACACTGCCACCAGATGTGGATATATGTTCCTTTGTCTGGGCAACCACGGAAACAGAGATCTGAGCAGTTCGCTGAAAATTTGGCTAATCTATTGGGAACCAGGTACCAATGGGAAAGCACTTTATATGATGTTTCCTTTGCCGATACATTTATAGATGCAGAGCTAGTATTAGACCAAATGCTTGCCCAGGTTTCGTTATTAATTTTACATTCTAAGTCTAATTCCCATTTAGCAGTATAAGAGGGTAATATAGTATTTGATTTGGTGATCAGTTGGGAATAAATTATTGAAATACGACCTTTGGCATGTGGATCTTTGAGACATATCCTTTCAAATTGGGTAATATTATTTAGATTATCACTAAGGTTAAGGGAATATCCATAGAAGTTCTTGATTTGAAGGTATCTGAAAATTTCTGTAGTGGGGAGGCCGGATACCTCACATAGGTCTGGGAAAGGTCGAATTGTAGTTGTTGATGCTATGTGATATAGACACGTAATTCCAGCCCTGATCCAAGCCTTAAAAGTTCTTGGAAATACCCATGCTGGATAAAAGGCCGGATTTTTATAAAAGGAAAGAAGCGGGATGTGTGGGGATTGCAATCCATGAGAGGTTTTGTACCTATCCCATAATGACAATGAGTGTTTAGAGATTGGATTTTTCAATTTTCTACGGTCTTGAGGGCTCAGCCAAAGGATATTGTTAGTGGGGAGAGGGTCAACGTCTATTGCCTCAATAAGTACCCACAATGGGATTTCTGTGGTTGAGTGATACTTTGATAGTTGTGCCAATTGTGCTGCTCTGTAGTATGTTGCAAAATCTGGAAATCCCAGCCCACCCATTAATTTGGGTAGAATTAATGTTGTTTTAGGCAATCTGGGTTTTTTCTTTCCCCACGTGAACTGTGTTACTCTATGCTGAATCAATCTAAGAAAATAAGCAGGAATGTGAATTGGAAGGGTTCGAAATAGATATAAAAACTTGGGGAGTATAGCCATTTTTATTATGTTGATTTTCCCAAACCAGGAAATCGGTAAAGAAGACCAGTCGGATAACAATCTAGTGACACTTTTCAGTAAGGGAGGGTAGTTGGCAGCAAATAATTGGGAGGCATTAGCGGTAAGGTGTATACCCAGATATGGTATACTACGGTCTGCCCATTTAAAGGGTAGTGAAGACTGTAAATTTTGTTTCACCGTGTCATTGAGTGAAATATTCAGTGCCAAGGATTTTTGACTATTAACCGTGAGGCCGGAAATGTGGGAGAATTCGTGAAGAACCCATATTAGATTTGGGGCCGATACCTGTGGTGAGGATAAAAATAGGAGTATATCATCCGCAAATAAACGTATTTTGTGGTGACATCCGCCTAACTCTATACCCGTGATCATTGGTTCCATCCTTATTCTTTGTGCTCGAGGTTCGATAGTTAAAGCGAATAATAGCGGCGATAGAGGGCACCCTTGGCGAGTCACTCTCTGTATATTAAACTCTTCCGATTTGTAACCGGCATATTTGATATAGGCCTTGGGATTGTGGTACAGCGCTGCAATCCAACCCAAAAAATGTGGGCCAAAGCCCCACTTCTCGAGAGTGAACTGCATATATGACCATGAAACTGTATCAAATGCTTTTTTTATGTTGAGAGAAAGAAAACACGAGGGTATTCGACGCGTTTTAGCTGCATGGGATAGAAGAGCAGCGCGTCTGATATTATCGCCAGCTTGTCGAATAGGGATGAAACCACGGTGATCACGGTGTATTAGTTTGCCAATTATCATAATTAATCTGGTTGCTAAAACTTTGGCTAAAATTTTCACATCGATATTCAGCAGAGAGATGGGGCGATAGTTTGACCAAACTGAATCGTCCGCATGTGGTTTAGGCAGCATGAAGATAATTGCAGTCAAGGTTTCTTTCCTGAAAGAATGGTTATCTTAGGCCCCTTACACACGAGCAAATAGATTTGTTCAAATCGGTCGAACAGACCGATTTGAACAAATCTGTCTGCTGGGATGTATTGGTTTGATCGTGTACACACGATCAAACCAAAATCCCCGCCGGCAGACATCGCTCTGACGTGTCGGTGACGTGGCGGTGACGTTAACGCCGTTACGTCACCGCACCAGGAAATAAAACACTTCCGCGCATGCGTCGAATCCATTCGACGCATGTGTGAGAAGATATGTATTAACCAGCAGACATGTCGGGCGGACGGATTCCCAGCCGACAGATTTTAAAGCATGCTTTAAAATCTGTCGGCTGGCCAAATCCGTCTGCTGGCCCGTACACACGATCGAATCTGTCTGCTGGGACGGTCTGGCAGACCGTTTCCAGCAGATAGATTTGATCGTGTGTATGCGGCCTAAGAGAGAATTAAAGGTATTCGTTAAAATTGGTGACAGGATATTTGTAAAGGTTTTATAATAGAGAGCAGAAAACCCATCAGGCCCTGGTCGTTTATTGACTTTCAAGGTTTTGATAGCCTGGGATACTTCTTCACTAGACACCGGTTCCTCCATCATTTCCATTTGCGTCCGGGATAATGCGGGAAGGGAGAGCTGAGAGAAAAAGCTGTTTGCTTTAGATTGATCCAACTCATTATTAGAGGAGTATAGATTTTCTAACTGTGTTCTAAATTTGTGTAGTATTTTCACAGGGTTAGTGGAGTATACTCCTCTTGAAAGCTTAAGGCAAATTGGTTTATTATTATTTTGACAGGATTTTAATGTTCGGGCTAGAAGTGTATTTGGTTTGTTTGTATTTATAAAATAATTATGTTTCGATTTTTTAAATATTCTATCCGCTGACTCAGTAAGGAATAGGTTAAATTCCAGCTTGGCTTTGTCTAGTCACAATCTGGATGATGTAGAGGGATTTTGCTGGAAAGCCATATGACAGGAGTTGAAGTTTGTCTCCAGGGTATGGTACATGTTTTTTCTTTCTCTATTACATAAATTAGCTTGGCGTAAACATATACCCCGGAGAACAGGTTTATGGGCTTCCCATAAAGTAGTTGGGGAAAAAATCTCAGGAGTGGAATTGAATTTCAGGTACTCCCGCAGTGCAGCCTCAATATTCTGTGTATATATTGGGTTTTTGAGAAAAAAGTCTTTAAGCAGCCATGTGGCATCACGCGCTTTCGGTATTGTAGATGCTATGGTATTGAAGACTGCACTATGGTCAGACCATGGGATGGGTAACATTTTGGAGTTTAATATTTCAGGCGTCACACCTATTGGCAGAAAAATGTGGTCTATTCTTGAGAATGACTGACAGGGATAGGAATAGTGCGTATTTCTTTATCGTACATCAACGGGACACAGAGAAGCATAGTAAATACTATGTGGGTTATAGAGTACCTTCAGGTGATGGACACTGGCACGCCCTTAAGGCAGGAAGTTCCCTCCCCTATATAACCCCTCCCATACCGGGAGTACCTCAGTTTTTTCGCCAGTGTCTAAGGTGTTGGTCACGAGTGAACATGTGCTCCAAGGAGCTCCACTGGAGGGATCCATATTGGATGTAAAAAGCCTCCATAAATCCGGATCCGTCCAAAGTGCTTCTGAGCCAAAGTGGACGGTACCCGGGCCCCGGTTGAGAAGAACGGGGTTTTGCCTGTAATGCTCCTCATTTGAGGGCTGGATCCTGATTACTCAGTACTTTGGTCAATTTCCTAATACCAAAAGTTTACTGACAGGATGCGATATGGGTCCAGGGGTGTGGTGTTCCTGTCCATGGACCCCGGTCCCTGAAGGTCTGCAGACTTTGCTCTCTGTGATGGGCGAAGATTGGACTGTCTGTGTGTGCAGAGTCCTGCGGCGTTGGATCAGATAAGTGAAGGTGCTTCAGGACTTGGTCCTGAAAGTATCCTTTTTTTGGAGCCATTATGCTTGCCTAAGCTATCTCTCTGTGCCTCTCCTAACGTTGTCCTGAATGCTGTGGGGAGGAGGGGTATCTATGCTCAGTCAGTTAGCCCCTCCTGTGCAGGTTTAACAGTGTAAGGTGGTCCAAAAGTTTTGGCCATAGATTGTATTACCTGGTCCTCACATGGTAGCTGCGGTAGCTCCAACCTCGTGCACAGGCGCGCCTGCGTCTCGTGCGCGCGCGGCATAGTATGTGTCATAGGCGCACGCGCGCGCAACTTCACTAATTTAATTTGCTGCATCTGTGCGCACGTGTGTGCGCGACGTGCATGGGGGCTGTAGATGCGCGTGCGGCAACATGTGCGCGCATGCGGCTACGTGTGCGCGCGTGCGCAGCCTCGTGATGCACGCCCGGCAGTGGCGCGCGCAAGGGGTCCATCTCAGCTGTTCTCTATGAGACTTGAGATTGCAGGACAGAGCAGGTCAGGTGACTTGCACCTAGTCCATAAAAGCTCAGTCCACTTCACCCATCCTGGCTGACAGTGGACACAGAGAATATTCGTGCACAAGTTCTCGGTATTATTGCTGGTTGTTGGACAGTGACACTCGCTTAAGACGCATAGTGGGCTCTGCACCTTGCTGACCATCAAATAGCAGCGTCAGTGCTGGTCTATAGGTCCGCAAGTGGTTGCACCTGTTGTGAGTACCTCGGCTTTACTATGGCTAAAGGCTCAGGGACTAGAAGTACAAAGAGATCTAAGGGATCGCCATCAGGCTCGGAGGATCTCGGGCATGCTCCTGCGGCTAGTTCCTCTCCTAATAAATTGGAGGAGGCCCAGGGTGAACCATCAGGGCTATCAGGTGCCTCATCTGCCCTTGTCCCGCCTGCTCCAGTTTTTGTGACACAGGAGGCTTTGGCCTCAGCCATGGGTGGTCTGGAGCAGAGATTAGCGACCTTGATTGCTTCCTCTCTCTCAAGAGAAAAACGCACAAGGTCCCCCTCTCCCTCTGCGGAGTTCCTCAGAGCGAAACAACTATCCTCAGAAGAGGTTGATTTACCCTCTGGAGATCAGGCAGAGGGTCATTCAGAGGTCTCGGACTCTGAGGATTCCACCCTGGGGGAACCATTTTCGGCGTCTCAGTCCGAAAAATTGTTGGTCCAGTCCCTCACGGAGATGGTCCGATCGGCCTTCAAGTTGCCCCTTTCAGAGCCAGCATCAAGTTCAGTCTCTTCTTTAGGCTCTTTAAAAGCTCCTCAAGCTAACTATTCCTTCCCGGTTCATCCCCTATTGGAAGGTCTTATCTACAAGGATTGGGAACATCCAGATAGATCTTTTCTTCCTCCTAAAAAGTTTTCGGTTTTATACCCCATGGAGGAACAGTTCACTAGGAAGTGGGGTATCCCCACAGTGGACGCAGCTGTGTCCTGCGTAAACAAGACCTTGACCTGTCCGGTGGACAACGTTCAAGTCTTTAAGGACCTGACAGACAAGAGACTAGAGACGCTGTTAAAGACCTTGTTTTCTACAGCTAGAGGGGTAACCCAGCCTGCAGTGGCAGCTATTGGTATTTGCCAAGCCCTAAAAGACCAGTTAAAAGGAGTCTTGAAGGATATCCCGGCTCAACAGGCTCAGGAATTGGCTGACTTCCCTAAGGCATTATGCTTTGCCATAGATGCTATCAAGGACTCTATACAACAGTCCTCCCGTCTCACTCTCTCTTTAGTTCATATGCGCAGATTAGGGTTTGGGGTTTTATTCAAATCTTTTCACCGTCCCCAAACCAAACAGAGATGTAAGACCCATTCTGGACCTCAAGGGCTTAAACAAATTCCTAAAAGTCCAGTTTTTCCGGATGGAATCAATCCGGTCGGTGGTTGCCTCCTTACAAGGAGGGGAGTTTTTGGCGTCCATCGATATAAAGGACGCATACTTACACATTCCCATCTTCCGCAACCATCAGAAGCTGTTGCGCTTCACGGTAAATCAGCGCCACTTTCAATTCGTGGCCTTACCTTTTGGTGTGGCCACCGCACCTCGTGTATTCACGAAAGTGCTGGCCCCACTATTAGCAAGCCTAAGATCTCAAGGCATATCTATAGTAGCCTATCTAGACGATCTGTTGTTGGTAGACCATTCGGTTGCCGATCTAAACTCAGCGGTACACAAAACCGTGAAATTCCTAGAGTCCATGGGTTGGGTTCTCAACCTGGACAAGTCGGCCTTGGTGCCTGTGCAAAGGCTCGAGTACTTGGGTCTACTCGTAGACACAGAGCAAAGAAAGATCTTTCTACCCCAGAGAAAGTTCGATGCTTTAATGAATGAATGAAAAAACTTATATAGCGCAGCACATGCGAACTGAATCGCCTCTGGGTTAAGGGAACTAGTTCAGCTAGTCAAGTCAAGGCGTCGGCCCTCCATTCGCCTTTCAATGCGGCTACTGGGGAAAATAGTAGCCTCTTTCGAGGCCGTTCCATTTGCTCAGTTCCACTCAAGGGGACTTCAACACGCCATCCTATCTGCTTGGAACAAAGAGGTTCTTTGCTGGTGGCTGGTTCCCCAGAATTTACCAAGAGGGAAGTCCTTTGTTCCCATCTCTTGGCGGGTTGTGACCACAGATGCCAGTCTTCTGGGCTGGGGTGCAGTCCTGGAGGGCCTGTCTCTCCAAGGAAGGTGGTCAATCACCGAGAGGTCTCTACCCATAAACCTGCTAGAGATTCGGGCAGTTCATCTAGCCCTGTCAGCTTGGACAGACAGGTTGAAGGGTCTCCCAGTCAGGATTCAGTCCGACAATGTCACAGCTGTGGCATACATAAATCACCAGGGGAGCACAAGGAGTCGTGCAGCCCAAAGGGAGGTGGATTGAATTCTGATCTGGGCAGAAACGTATGTCCCCTGCATTTCTGCAGTTTTTATCCCGGGCATAGACAATTGGCAGGCAGACTGCTTAAGCCGCCAACAGTTGCTCCCGGGGGAGTGGACTCTTCACTCTGACATCTTCCAGGGCATTTGTCAGAGGTGGGGGACACTGGATGTGGATCTCTTTGCATCGAGGTTCAATGCAAGGGTGGGCAACTTTCTGTCCCGGACGAGGGATCCACTCGCTTGCGGCACGGATGCGCTGGTGTTTCCATGGGACCGATTCTCCCTAATGTATGCGTTTCCTCCACTACAATTAGTACCCCGCCTCCTTCGCAGGATAAGGTCGGAAGAGAAACCAGTGATTGTGGTCGCTCCGGCGTGGCCCAAAAGGGCCTGGTACACAGAGATTGTAAGGATGTTCGTGGGGCGTCCATGGACCCTTCCCCTCCGTCCAGACCTACTATCCCAGGGACCTATATTCCACCCTTCCTTACCGTCTCTAAATTTAACGGTCTGGCTGTTGAGTCCCATATCCTAAAGAGAAGGGGTCTCTCTAATTCAGTAGTGTCTACTTTAATTAATGCCAGAAAGCCATCTTCTAGGCTTATTTATTACAGAATTTGGAAATCTTATGTGGCCTGGTGCGAAACCAGGGGGTGGCATCCCCGGAGGTATCTCATTGGCAGAATTCTAGATTTTCTGCAGATGGGGGCAGACATGAAGTTGGCCCTAAGCACCAATAAGGGCCAGATCTCGGCCTTATCGATTTTGTTTCAAAGGCCACTGGCTACACATTCTCTGGTCAGGACCTTTTTACAAGGCGTGACTCGGGTTAATCCTCCAGTCAAAGCCCCCTTGTGTCCGTGGGATCTGAATCTGGTCCTTTCTGCCTTGCAGAAGCAACCTTTTGAGCCTTTGGCTCACATTCCTTTGGTCCTTCTGACCAGGAAGGTGTTTTTTTTGATAGCCATAACCTCTGCTAGGAGGGTATCGGAGTTGGCGGCCTTATCATGTAAGGAACCATACCTTATTCTCCATAAGGACAGAGTGGTCCTACGGCCTCAACCGACTTTCCTTCCTAAAGTTGTTTTTAACTTTCATTTGAATCAAGATCTAGTTCTCCCTTCCTTTTTCTCAGAACCTAGTTCTGCAAGGGAGAAGTCATTGCACACGCTAGACGTACGTAGAGCGGTTAAGATCTACCTTAGGGCTACTGCTCAGGTCCAAAAAACTGACATTTTGTTTATCCTGCCAGAAGGTCCCAGATGTGGGCAGGCAGCGTCGAAGTCCACTATCTCCAAATGGATTTGACAGGTCATTACTCAAGCCTATTGCTTGAGGGGAAAGGTTCCTCCGTTTAAGGTTAAAGCACATTCCACTAGAGCGGTGGGTACTTCCTGGGCAGTGCATCATCAAGCATCCATGGCTCAGGTCTGCAAGGCCGCGACGTGGTCATCTGTCCATACTTTCACAAAGTTTTACCAATTGGACATAAGAAAAGATGAGGAAAGCACCTTTGGGCGCAGTGTGCTGCAGGCTGCAGTTTGATTCCTCATGTCTGATGGCGTCCGGCTTAATTTGTTTTTTGGGGTCTCCCTCCCCTCATTAGCATTGCTTTGGGATGTCCCACATAGTAATTACTATGCTTCTCTGTGTCCTGTGATGTACGATAACGAAAATAGGATTTTTATAACAGCTTACCTGTAAAATCCTTTTCTTGGAGTACATCACGGGACACAGAGCTCCCGCCCCTCTTATGGGGAAATTGGGACACTTATTGCTTGCTACAAAACTGAGGTACTCCCGGTATGGGAGGGGTTATATAGGGGAGGGAACTTCCTGCCTTAAGGGCGTGCCAGTGTCCATCACCTGAAGGTACTCTATAACCCACATAGTAATTACTATGCTTCTCTGTGTCCCGTGATGTACTCCAAGAAAAGGATTTTACAGGTAAGCTGTTATAAAAATCCTATTATTGGCTTTTAGTTGGATTTACTTTGCGCCAGGAGTCCACTAAGTTATACTTTGCGATTAGTTTTGAAAAGGATTGTTTATCAGCTTTTTGGGTTTGTGGGATTGGCGACTTGTCTAGAAAAGGGAAGATGGTCTGATTGGAGTCTCCACCCAATACCACAGTTCCTATTTTATGCGAATCGATGACCTGTAGCAGGTGAGATGGCGCGTAATATGACACAACAGTGATATCAGAGTCCAATAAATGCCCTGTTAGGATCAAGTATCTGCCTTCCGGATCCTTGATCTCTTTAGTAATTGAAAATGGGGTACTACTGTGAAATGCTATAAGCACACCCCTTTTCTTTGTGGAGGCCGAGGCTGTATAAACTTGTGGGTAGGACCTACTAAAGAATTTGGGAGTGGATAATTGTGTGAAATGCGTTTCTTGAAGACATATGACATGTGCTTTTTTGGAACCAAAGGTACGAAAGGCTTTAGTGCGTTTTTTGTGGGATATTTAAACCCTGGACATTAAGGGAAAGTATATTCAATGGGGCCATGATATTAAAAAATTGTCAGATCTAATGTTGCCCAGACATGGAACAGCAAAGAAAGAGACCACCTTCGAAACACAAGGGGTAGTTGGGAGTGAGGGTGAAAAAATAAAAAATAAAGGACTCGGGGAAGAAGTACAATTTAGATATATTCCAAAAAAAAAGCAGAATAAATATAAGTTCATGACATTTCCGTTGAGGGGAGAAAAAGTCTCCCTCCAAGGGCACATGTGCTACTGTCGACCGTCCACTAAGTCACAGCGGACGAGGGTAGCAGAGGGAGGCGCACAGAACAGTCCCACGGAACCTGGGGAGCCAACCAATTAAATTACATTCTTAACAAACATTGAGTAAAATTAAAAACATAAGTAGTAGACCAAATAGTAATGAACACTTACTAATTGGGGGTTAATGGAGCACATACCATACTCATTAAGCAGAAAATCAGGAAAAGGCAAGCCTGGAGGATTAGAGATGTCTGCTTGTCATCCTCTAAGTTTAATAGTAACCTATTACAACTGAAATTTAAAGATAGACCCGACCAAAACCTGGAAATAAGATATTGGCTATTAACAGTATACTAATTACTATATATTCTATATTGCAAAGAGGAACTGGTCAGGCCTGGTAAGAGGAGAGGAAAAAAAAAAAGGGGGGGGGGAGAGGATAACTTGAAAAAAGTCACTGCAACAATAACTTATGCGTTACTGAAATGAAGAAGTTACCAGGCAGTCAAATGGGGTCCAAAATAAGACCAAGACCTACAGGGTCAAGCAGATTCCCAGAGAAAGGGAGTAAAGGGAATAAGCACAGTTTGTGGTCCTATTCAGTCCATAGAGTCACAGGGATCAGGAACAGGTGACGACATGCAAAGTCTTTTGTTGGGACTATGGTCCCCATTTTCTCTGGAAGCAGAAGAGGAATTATATTTGTCGGGATGCGAGGAGAACTTTCGGCGAGAGTCCGTGGCGTCATGGGTGGCGTTCATCAGCCCTACATTTTGCAGAGTAGCTTGAAGATCCATTGCGCTACGGCAAGTATATTTGTGGTTTTGGTATGAAAATCTCACAGAAAAGGGGAAGCCCCACTGGTAAATGATGTTGTTGCGTTGCAGTATTTGGAGGAGTGGTTTCAGAGCCCTCCTTTTGTTGATGGTTAGCTGCGACAGATCGGCGAAAAGTTGGTAATTATATGTTTGAAATTGCAACATATTTTTATGCCTTGCTGCATTTAGTAGTAATTCTTTGGTCCGGTAGTAATGAAATTTTGCGATAATATCGCGTGGAGGGCCATCTGATTTTTTTGGAGCGAGGGCTCTGTGTACCCTATCCATTTCAAGTCGCTCCAACGGTATTCCCGGTTGCAGTTCCTGGCAAAGAGCCGTCATTGTGGCCTGTAGATCAATCACTGTTTCTGGGATTCCTCTAATGCGAATATTTGACCTTCTCACGTGATTTTCGTAATTTTCCAATCTGGTTTGTAAAGTTAAATTTTCCTCTTTAAGGTTATCGATTTCTGAAGAGAAATCAGCTGTACATTTTTCCAAAACGTCAGTCCTTAATTCTAGTGCTGAAGTTCGCTGCCCTAATTCCCTAATCTCCTTAGTAAGGCTTGTAGTGATATAGTCTGAGGTAGCCTTTAATGATTTTTGCAGCAGCCGCTCTATTTGTTCCAATGTTATTTGTGGTGGCAAGTCCTTCTGTAATATTTTATCACACTTCTCCATTTTATTCCCTGGAGGGTATTTATTTTGGCTATGTTCCTTTAATGGGGCTGGAAATTCACTGTGTGACACAGCAGGAGGGGCTGTCTGCTGATTCAGCTCCCTCCCTGCTATGTCTGCACAGGATGGCTTCAGTGCCATGAAAGAATCACTGAGGCCCTGTGAGGCTGTGAGGTAGCTCTCTCACGCCGATTTTCAGCACAAAATGTGCTCCAAAACCCCCCGAAAAGGGTACCCTTGTGTGGTAGGTGGCTGTGGGGTCCCTTTAGCTTTTTGGGCAGATTTGGGGGTTACCTCTGCCATTATTAGGCTCCTCCAGTCCGTGGTGTGTGGAGCTCTAGGCAGGCATTACCTCACCGCTGAGCTCCCAAGCTCCTCGCATTGTCATGTTTTTATTGCTGTCCAGAGCTCTGTTAGAGAGATTTCCACAAATGTTCTGTTTTTCTGACAATTTTTGCTTGTGAGGACAGCACCACAGACAGAAACAAGAGTAAAGGGAGCTAGAATCCTCAACAGATTATTATTTCTGTATGTATGCCTGTTATATGTGTAGCGCCTGGTTACTTCAAAGTACCAGTGCTATTTAAATTTAGAGGGAGATCAGAGTGTTAGTTAAACTCGTTAAACTAGTTAATGTGTTCAAATTGGGTCTCTGTCTCAGCTTGGCTGTGCTCTGTGGCTTATTCTGTTTTCGCTGGGGTGTTCTTTCTACCCCGGGATAGTAGGTGGCAGCAGTAGAGTCAAAACTTGGGTGCTCTTCCCCATCAGCCAATCAGGAGGGTTGGGCCCTCGCTGTGCATTCTGGGGGAGGGTATTTATGGGGCAGACGCCATTAGTTCTGGGTCTTTTTCTTCAAGTGCGGCATCCACCTTTAGGGTGTCTGCACCACAGCGCCCCGGCTTTATGGCCTACCCGGCCGGAGCGCGCGTGCCATGGTGAGTTCCTGGTCCCGGGACCAAGTTGGTCTGGAACAATTGAGCTGTGGCAGGGAGCCCAGTGGTCGACTGGGTTCCCAATCCTAAAGATCCCAAGCGGTATAGCTGTTCGGTGGGGAGTCCATCTGAGGAGAGCCAATGAGAGGCTGGCGATCCAATAGAGTCTCGACAAACCACCGGGGATCGAGGTATCCAGACACTGAGAGGCTGGTTACCTGTCAGTCAGTACCTGCAAGTAACTTGAAGGAGATCCAGGCGTAATTCTACCAAGGAGGTTTGTACCCACAATCAGGAGGGCCTGTGGCAGAGGTTTCTCACTGAATCCATTCCAGGAGGGTCTGTGGCAGAGATTTTTCCATAAAAGTTCGAGTGATACTCTGGCTGCCAGGTCGGTGAGGGAGGCCTGTTCAGGTACTCAAGCAAGAGTGGCGCGAGAAGTGTTACAATTGCGAGCAGGACTGTTTCCCTATTGCTACGTCTGAATTTGCTATTCTTCTTCTCCTTTCAACTCTACCTTCTTCACCACAAGTTTTTTTGTTTTTCCCGGCTGGGTAATAAATAGCACAGCAAAAGACACCTGTTGTGTTTCTATTTGTTTTTATTCAAAAAGTTTTCTACATACATACATTTCACATTACATTTTCAATAACATACATTGAAATCATATTAAATACATTCAAAATCTACTCAAATATAAACAACATAAACTAAAATAATAAAGACAACATTGTCGAGATCGATCATTCCTACGCCTTTTATTTATTCACTCTCCCTCCTCCTTCTCTTGCCCTTCCTTCTTCCCCTTCCTTCATAGAGAGAAAAGAGGCGAGAAGGGAAGAAGAGAGAAAAAAAAAGAACGCTTTACCCACCCAAATAAAAAATGTGTGTATTTATTCCCCTAGTTAATGCCCTATGGGTCCTAAACATCTATTTTTAGGGGGGTTAATATCCCCTTTCTTATACATTTCCTGTTCCTTCTGTGATTATTTTAGTGCTTTTATGTGATTTACCCCATCTTTTCTCCCTGTGACTAGTTCTATTATTTTCCCCTTTTTCCCCTTCTCTTTATTAGGTGGGAGAAAACAATATAACAATTCTCCCCATCAAATCTACCTGAAAAAAAAAAAGGAAACATTTCCCCCCCCCCTTTCTTATACATTCTCCCAGTGATCCCTCCCGTCTGTAATTATTTTAGTGTATTTATGTGGTTGACCCCATCTTTTCTCCCTGTGATTAATTCTATTATTTTCCCTTTTTCTCTTTATTAGGGGGGAGAGCATAATTTAGCAGTTTTCCCCTTCAACCCACCTGTCAAACAACATCAGCAACAACAAAAAAACAAACAAAAAAAAAAGGGGGAAAAGGGGGGGAAACTTTCCCCCTTACCTTCCCTTCTCTTCCTCTTCCCCCTCCCCTCTCCTCCCTCTCCTAATCTATACCTCCCTCTCTCTCTCTCGTGGGGGATTGTTTTGCCAAGCTCCCAATAATTCCTACCTACTGTCTTCCCTACTCATATACTCTGAATACAACTGGGATTGTTTAAAGTCCTCCCAACCTCTCCAAGTCCCTGCTTCTCTCTAGTTAGGTTCCCAATACTGATCCTCCTCCATATTTCCAGTTCTTTCTACCTCCTTTAACCATTCCTGTATCGACGGGGCCTGTTTTTCCTTCCATTTTTTCGGTATTAATATTTTTGTTACATTCAATAGGATAGGGAAAATTGATATTTTATATATTTTCTTTGGTAAAGTTGTTGCATGGAACATACACTGCCAGGGATCTAAAGTTATCTCTATTTTGCTAATCTCTTTTATTAACTCTACTATTTGTATCCAATATCGTTGAATCTTGGGGCACAGCCACCAAATATGGGCATGGGTTCCCACCTCCCCACACTCCCTCCAGCATAAAGGTGAGATCTGGGGGTTAATCTTATGTAGTTTCGCTGGAACATAGTACCACTTAACTAATAACTTAAAGTTCATTTCCTTTATTCGAGTGTTTACCGATGTGGAATGTACGAAATCCATAACCTTATTTCTCATAGTTTCTGGTAATATTTGATTTAGTTCTCTTTCCCAGCTCTCCGTTGGGCACACAGCTCCAACTTCTAATTGCTTCAAAAGCTTATAAATAATAGAGATTCTATATCCACCCATCTCCCTTTGGTCCACCAATTTTTCCCATGCATTAAGATCGCCAACCCCCCGGAGTGGTTTTGGAAGGGATCCTACAAAATGTTGCAATTGTTTATATCTCCAAACCTCCCAGGGGGCGGGTCCGTGTCTTTCACAGAGTTCATTTAGTGAACAAAGGACATTCCCCTTCATAACATCTCTTAATCTTAAGTAGGGTGCTGTGGTCCATTTTAAATATAATTTATTGTCCTTCCCCGGAATGAAATAGTTATTTCCAGTTAAAGGCATTAGGGGACTATTGCGTTGACCTTGTATATTTTTGTATATTTTTGATTAGTTTATCCCACATACTTAGTGCTACTAAAGTGATTGGGGCTGCTATTTCCCTCAAACCTCTAAACTGCCCTGGGATCCAGATAATCTGTCCCAGCGCTACTCTAGAGATTTTCTCCTCCAACTCTACCCATTTTTTTTTTTTGCTGGGGGCCGTATGCCCAGTCCATCACCAGTCTTAATATTGCTGCCTCATAGTATTTTTCAAAATCAGGGAGGTATACACCTCCCTTTTCTTTTGTCCTAATATTCGGAACGCAATACGATTACTTTTATTGTTCCATATAAAGCTCTGAGTTATTGATCTTAACGTTTTAAAAAAGGCCCCAGGGACATCCACTGGTAAACTTTGAAATATATATAGAGCTCTTGGAAGGATCATCATTTTAACTACGCTTATACGTCCAAACCATGATAGTCTATGGGCAGGGTATCCTTTCAATTTGCTTTTAATATTATTCAGCAAGGGTATATAATTGTCTTGATACAAATCAGTATTTGATTTTGATAGTAGCACCCCCATATATTTTAACCCCCTTGTTTTCCACTTAAATGGGTATAATCTCTGGAGGACCCTACTATGATTTGTTGGAACCGAGATGTTCAATATTTCCGTCTTTTCCATATTCACTTTTAAGTTGGATACTAATCCATATTTTTCCAACTCCTCCAGGGTTCTTGGGAGAGATTGCATAGGATTTGTTAGGTATATCATAATATCATCTGCGAAGGCAGATATTTTATATTCTTGGTCACCTACCTCTATGGCTTGTATCTCTTGATTAGCTCTTATAGAAATCAAAAAGGGTTCTAGGGAAAGCACGAAAAGCAGAGGGGACAATGGACAGCCCTGGCACGTCCCATTAAAGAGCCTAAAACTCTCCGAGAGGGTCCCATTCACTTGAATTTGCGCCGTTGGGATAGAGTAGAGAGCCTCTATCCATTTAATCATATGGGGTCCTAGACCATATTTATATAAAGTCTGTAGCATGAAGTCCCAGTCTAGTCTATCAAAGGCCTTCTCGGCATCTATTGATAGAAACAGGGATGGCCTTCCGCTTTTCTTTACTTCGTGTATTAGAAGAATTGTTTTTAGAATATTGTCTCGTGTCTCTCTCCCCGGGACAAAACCTGCTTGATCTTCCCCTATTAATTCTGGCATAAAAGGCTTCAGTCTCTCAGCCAGAATCCTTGCATAAATTTTCATGTCTTCATTAATTAGGGATATTGGTCTAAAACTAGAACACATTGTCGGATCTTTTCCTTCTTTTGCCAGAAGAGATATATAAGCACCTAAGGCCTCTCCTCGTATTTTGAGGCCTCTCCCTATAGAATTGATATATAAGTGAAGATGTGGGCCCAGAAGGTCAACAAATTTCTTATAATATAAAGATGTATAGCCATCGGGACCGGGACTTTTCCCTAGTTTACTATTTTTAATGGCATTGTCTATTTCTTCTCTGGAGATATCCTCATCTAGTCTCCTTGAATCTTCATCGGTTATCTCTGGCAGTTTAACTTCCCTTAAATATCTACTTATTTTATCTTTTCAATCTTGAATTTCCCTGTTGTGGACATTCCTTTACTAACTGTTATATGCACCATACACCCCTACTCCGGGGGTAGTGCTACATATGTATTTCTCTGTTTTCCTGTTGAATGAAATCATTGTCAAATCATTGTCAAAAAAAAAGAAGAGAAATGTGGTCATATCGTTAACGGAGCCCTAGCTAGCAGTAAAAACCTGACATAAATTCCAATCCATCTCTACTCCATCCAAAGCAAAACAATACAATGTAACCACAAACACAGATTATATATGCTGCCTTTTTGTAGATCTGCTGGGGCCAGGGGATCAAGTATTGCCTAGCTTCTAAGTCCAATGTAATGGAAAAAAAAAGATGTGTCCATGCATCAAATTCCAAAAAAACAAAAGGGGTTATTTCCTAATAGCAGGTACAAGTACAGCAGTGGCCAAAAAATTTCACACAAATATAAATTTTCACAAAGTATGCTGCTTTAGTGTTTTTAGATCTTTTTGTTAGATGTTACTATGGTATACTAAAGTATATTTACGGTACATAAATATTTCATAAGTGTCAAAGGCTTTTATTGACCATTAGATCAAGTCAATATTCTTTTTTAACCACTTTAGCCCCGGACCATATTGCTGTCCAAAGACCAGAGCACTTTTTGTGATTCGGCACTGCGTCGCTTTAACTGACAATTGCGCGGTCATGCGACGTGGCTTCCAAACAAAATTGGCATCCTTTTTTTCCCACAAATAGAGCTTTCTTTTGGTGGTATTTGATCATCTCTGCGGTTTTTATTTTTTGCGCTATAAACAAAAATAGAGCGACTATTTTGAAAAAAATGCAATATTTTTTACATTTTGCTATAATAAAAATCCCCAAAAAGATATAAAAAAACATTTTTTTCCCTCAGTTTAGGTCAATACGTATTCTTCTACATATTTTTCGTAAAAAAATAAATGGTTTGCGCAAAATTTATAGCGTTTACAAAAAAGGGGGTCGTTTTATGGCATTTTTATTATTATTTTTTTTACTAGTAACGGCGGTGATCAGCGTTTTTTTTTCGGTACTGCGATATTATGGCGGACACATCGGACACTTTTGACACATTTTTGGGACCATTGGCATTTTTATATAAAAATGCCATTGGCAGTGAAGGGGTTAACAATAGGGGGCACGGAAGGGGTTAAGTGTGGTCCTGGTGTGTTCTAACTGTATGGGGGGGTGGCCTCACTAGGGGAAATGACTGATCTTCTGTCCATACATTGTATGGACAGAAGATCAGCGTTTCCCCCGCTGACAGGAACAAGAGGTATGTGTTTACACACATACCTCCCGTTCCCCGCTCTGTAACGAGCAATCGGGGGTGCCCGGTGGCGATCGTACCCGCCGGGCACGCATGCGGGACTCGTGGGACGCGCGTGCGACAAGCTGCTAAAGGGAGGACGTAGAGCTACGTGCTCCCGCGTAGCAGTGCCACCGTCCCGCAGTAATATGAGGACGGCGGTGGTCGGCAATCAGTTAAGACCTCTGCAATTCGCTCTGGCATGCTGTCAATTAAGCTCTGGGCCACATCCTGACTGATGGCAGCCCATTCTTACATAATCAATGCTCGGCATTGTCAGAATTTGTGGGGGGGTTTTTTGGAGAAAATATGGCACAACAGTGACATTATCAAGAAATGGACGTCCCTCCAAAATTGATGAAAAGACCAGAAGAAAACTGGCCAGGAAGGCTTCCAAAAGGCCTACAGCAACATTAAAGGAGCTGCAGGAATATCTGGCAAGTAGTGGCTCTGTGGTACATGTGACAACAATCTCCCATATTCTTCATATGTCTGGGCTATGGGGTAGAGTAGCAAGATGGAAGACTTTTCTTATGAAGAAAAACATCCAAGCCTGACTAAGTTTTGCAAAAACACATCTGAAGTCTCCCAAAAGCATGTGGGAAATGGTTGAACTTTTTGGCCACAATTCCAAAAGATATGTTTGGCGCAAAAATGACATTGCGCATCACCAAAAAAGCACCACACACTGTGAAGCATGATGGTAACAGCATCATGATTTTAGGCTGTTTTTCTTTAGCTGGAACAGGGGCCTTAGTCAAGGTAGATGGAATTATGAACTGTTCCAAATACCAGGAAATGTTGGCATAAAACCTTCAGGCTTCTGCTAGAAAGCTGAACATGAAGAGGAACTGCATCTTTCAGCATGACAATCTTTGTTTTTGCAAAGAAGAGTGGACAAATATTGCCAAGTCAATTGGATGTTAAAGATGATATTTTTTTTATAGTGGACCTAAACTTAAAAGTGAAGATTTGCTATATTAGAGAACATCTAGAAATGTTATTTGTGCCTAATCTGTAGGAAAAAATCCATGATTTACATTGAAGTCCTGTTGAAAAATAGCAGTGCTCTTCCTGTGCCTAGGCCTTTCTGTGCCTTTAGGGCTCATGCACACAGGATATTTTTGAAGCTGCTTTTAGGGGAGTCTGGCATTTTTTTACTGCTTCTGAACTCTCCTCCACGTTAACCTATATGCCAATGCACACATACACTTTCAGAGGAGTTTGGAGGCATAAGCATTTAGATGCAGTAAAAAAATAAATAAAAAAAAAACAACTGCCAGTGCGTCCAGGAGCAGAGGCTATTTGGCTGTAAAAATACAAAACGCCCAAAAATTTGACTAAACGCTGTAGCTACACTTGCAGTTTTTACAAGCGCTTAAAACGCTGACACTCAAAAACGTGCATAAACGCTCATAAACGCTATTCAAAAATGTGATCAAAGCACATTTTTAACGCTGCTTTCTCCTGACAGCGTTATTTAAACATCCTGGCCCAGATTCATAGAGCGATTACGCCTGTCTAACTGGTGTTAGACAGGAGTAATTTCAAATTTTGCGCGCCGTATCACTAGTTTGAATCCTCAAACCATGATACGGCGGCTTCGGGCTTCGATCCGAGAGGCTTACGTCCTCGTAAGCCCTCGGATCTACGTTGCGATATTTTTGCGGCCGCTGGGTGGAGTCCGCGTCGTTTTCACCGTCGGGGTATGCAAATTAGTTTTTACGGCGATCCACGAAGGTACGAGTGTCCCTCGCAATCGCCTACGTCATTTTTTGGCTACGTAATGTTAGAGGAGCTTTTTGCTTGTCTAACAGTGCGTAACCCATGTAAAGTATGGCCGTCGTTCCCGCGTCGATTTGAAATTATTATTTTTTTTTTAACGTAACTCGTTCGGGAATAGGAATGTACGTAAACGACGCTACTACGACGTAACGACGTGATTTCGCGCAATGCACGGCGGGAAATTTGCGAACGGAGCATGCGCAGTTCGATCGCCGCGGGAACGTGCCTATTTTAAATGCTTCACGCCCCCTACTCGCGCAGATGGATTGCGACGGGAGAAATACACTACGCCGCCGTCGTTTACTGGACAAAATCTACCTGGATTCCACGTAGAGCCAGGTAAAAAACGGCGGCGTAGTGTATTTCTCATACTCTACGATAATCTAATTCTCTCTGAATCTGGGCCCCTGTGTCCATGAGCCCTTAGCATCATGTATATCAGCAGAGCTGCCACTGACTTCTAGTCTCACAAATTTGGAAAAATTGTGATATCACTACTGTGTTGGTTACTGTTTTCCTTGCTGGTGATGAAGCTGTACCTGAGAACAAGTAGGACAAGGATGTCCCTGCTTCTGCTCTTCCATTCCTTGGATTTGTACTTCCTTTACCTTACCAGATGTTCTTAAATATCTATGGTGAGGAAGCTGTACCTGAGGACCTGGGTGATAAGGATGTCTCTGCTTTTTGCTCTTCCATTTCTTGGAATTGTGTTTTTTTTCCACCTTGCCTGATGTTCTTAAAGCGGAGGTCCACCCATTTTTTTTTTTTTTTTTTTTAAAGCCAGCAGCTACAAATACTTCAGCTGCTGACTTTTAAAAAATGGACACTTATGGCCCATACACACGATCCGAATATCGGACGAAAACGATCGTCCAATGATGGATCGTACGATTTTCGGATCGTGTGTACACTACTTTCGACAGCCGATCACGACCGTTCATCCGATTAAATTCGATCGGACAAGTGCGAAAAATGTTCTCGTCCGATGTCCGATCGTCCGATTTTCGTTTAGTCAGTACAGCCGTCGTCCGACAATACAATACAAATACATTACAACACGTGACATCACTTCCGATCGTTTTTTTCTATCGTACGATAATTTTCGTGAGTTTAAAAACCTATTTTTATTTTACTCGCGATTATTAAGCGAAAAAAGTCGTACGATCCGTCGGCCGATATTTGGATCGTGTGTATGGGCCATTGCCTGTCCAGCGTGCCCGTCAGCAGACGAGGCTGAGCAATCTCAACCATAGTTCTTGACAAACACAAATGTATGCAAGTGGGTGATCTATAGTGATATATTTGAAAGGCTGGCTGCGATATCAAAAGGTGACCTATGATGGTCACTAGGGTGCAACATGCAGCCACCTCAAAATCCCTCAGCAGTCATAGTGAAAACAAAAAGACACTTGGATCAGAAACCATCAACTAAATATGATGTTGGCTCTGAATGGGTTAATAAACAGTCCGAATTGTTGACAGTAGAAAGTCCAATAAATAGCAGGTAAGATGTCAAACACCTGTGCATCTGTGCCACATTATAGATGGGTTGTAAACGTGTCCAAAAGAAAAGAGTGACATGTCCTTCACCAGACTTATAGATAGTCTTCTTACCGAATTCCCACGATCCCTTATGACAGGGGATCAGAAACAGCATATAATAGGTCCCAATCTCGCAGTTTCAGATATGCGTTCCTGATGGATCTCGTTTCCCAAAAAAATGTCAGCAGTATCAATGCAACCCATCAGTGAGAAACAGTGACAGCTCCACATAGTGCATTAAACGTGTAGAAATGTATTTAAAAAGTTAAAATTGCATTACAGTTATGCAGTTTAAAATTTGCCTTGAATCTTCTAATGTGCCAGCCGGTACACAAAACTCACAGGCACCCTGTCCACTGGGGGAAACGTTAGGAGCTTTTGGGGGTGACGACAGCGCGCCACTCGCCCTACGTCCCTTTCGTAAAAAAATTACTTCTTCTTCCAGGGGCACATATATCACTATAGATCACCCCATTG